>CM035428.1:31458055-32058055 GCA_020310875.1 Ceratopteris richardii
TGTGTATGGGTGTATGCATGTGTATGTATGTATGTGAGTGTATGTGTATGTATATGTTTATGTGTGTATGTTTTTGTATGCATATATGTGTATGTATGCTTATGTATGTATGTGAGTGGATGTTTGTGTGTATGTGTACATGTGTGTCTCTTATGTGTGTGTATGTATGCATGCTAGTGTATGTGTGTGTGTCTATGTGTATGTATATATGTGTGTGTATCTCTATGTGTGTGTATGCATGAGTGTATGTGTGTGTCTATATATGCATGTATGTATATACCCAAACATGTGTGCTCTTGAGTGTGCTTTTAGCGCGATGTCTATTATTCTCTCTGTCTCTCTCTCTCTTTCTCTCTCTCTCCCTTTCTCTCTCTCTCTGTCTCTCTCTCTCTCTCCTTTTGTGAGATCCGGGCAAAGATGTGTCGGGAGAAGTCCCTTTTTTTTTGGTATTCATTGGTTGTTTCCTATATGATGCCTTTGCATTGCTAGCAATTTTCCTAAGTCGCTCAGAACTTCACTAATTTGCGATGCTTTTAATGATAATATCTTTAACAGTCGTATAAGCGACGAGGTCTGTCATTTATGTGACTGATTCTTTTTTTTTTTTAAGTATCATTTATGTGATGCTAGATGGATATAGCATCAGTTATCAGCTTTTGTTTTTTAATTGGGGTGTCCCTACACCTTATTATTTCGTGTAGTGTTTATTTTATATACACATATACATGTGTGTGTGTGCATGTGTGTATTGTATATAACTCTCGTTTAAAACCTCTGGCTGTTATTCAACGAGCATTCTGTCTATCTATATATCTTTCTTCTCAACTTGAATAACAATCACGAGGTTGTAGACATGAACTACATACAACATGCAATAAACATCTCCCCTTGTGTACATTGATCACGGACAGAGGCATATGAGTAATGCTCATTCAATTGACATGGGCGATGGTCGATCATATCCAGGAGAGCCATCATTTCTGCAGTGTACTAAATTGTTACCTGCTGTGCCACATAACTTACTTCGTCTTTCACCGCAAGTGATGGAGTCTTCTCGCGTTTCTGTTACCATGTCTGCTTCTTGCGTGGAAGATGTTGTGATGTTCAGCATGTGGTCTCACCCCGTGATATTCGATTTGCCTATCTGATAGCGTCTAAAGCTTCGTCATGGAGATGTGCACAGTTCGTCGTATCTATGGCTGCGAAAGAGGATGTCTGGAGATCAGCCCATGCACATACGCTGTCTCTGTCTGTGTACATTCATGGCGATGCCGCTTCGTTACGTATCTCACGCATGCATAAATCAACGAGCTAGTTTCAGAGATAAAGTACAGAGGAAAATACAGACGAGAATGCTTTTTGCTCCGACCAGCATATGTGCAGAAAGGCGGAAAGCGAGGGCCCAAAAGCTGGACACATGGATAGAGCGATAAGCCATGCTTAAAAGAAAGAAATACGTGGTCCATCACGATGGGTTTTGCCACGGTCGACCGGACCACCATACGGCCAGAAACGAGCGATACGACACTTACAAAGCAAGGTCGTCTGCAAAAGGAAGAGGGTCTTTCTCTCTCTCTCTCTGCCCATTAGTCTCGTTTAACGTGACCAGGGGGTAGTGGTTCGTGCCTCGTGGAGCACCTCGTTAATAAAAAAATCATCATGTACTCTCTCTCTCTCTCTCGGAGCAAACAAAGAAAGAAGACTAAATTAATAGAGTGCAAGCGGAGGAACCCACAAACAGACCCACACTAACCATGACAAAAATTACGTCATATGGTCAAGTACATAATATGATCATGTCAAATCTTTCAAGGGAGTACAAGAACAAAAGGGTATCCGTCCATTGGTTGGGGGGGAGGGACTTTTTACAAACAATGGGCAGGTGAGGGTTTGGAGGAACTGCTTTTTTGATGCCCCTAATATACCTAATCCAATCCCTTTTACACTTCGGTAGAACGAGAAACAAAAACTTTTCTCGTCCCTTTTCAAGGCATGATGCTTAGACACATGAACGAGAGAGTATACGCCCTCCAAAGATTGCATTATGTTATGTCCATTTTGTTGCATGAGCCTAGTAAGATATCCTTATAACCAAGCACGATATCAAACTTATTGCAATAGGGAACAATAAAATTACCACGACTTCTTAGCATGTCTACAATTCAAAAATAGGTGGGGCAAATCCTCCATCTTGCCACAAAATGCAGACAAATCATCATTAATTTTACACATATTTGCTTTGCTACCACACTAGAGGCCATTATGGATGATCAACCACTCAAGATAAGATTGCTATATGTTGAAATGTAAAGTCCATATGAAGTGCAATTTGTATCTTCACTCAGGGGGCATTCCATAGAGTACACCCTCATGTATTGAGTTTGTGTATTATCTTGTTAATCAATCCCCTCAGCTTCTTGTACTACATCAATATGTCCTTGGCAATCTCAACTTCAAAAATAAGTTTACTAGAAGGACAACTCAGCAACTTGCCATGCATTACTGTAGCACCTCTTCACATACAAAAAAATAAATTAGGCAAAGCTAGAATTGCTTCATCCGATATCACCTCACCATTGATAGTTGGATCTTTCCAACTATTAAAGCCAGATTTTTTGCTTTTTTTTCTCTGATTCCAATTTGATTGTTCTTCAGAAGAGATTTTCATATAGTCCATATAGATTCTAGTAGGAAATAAGTTAGTGTTGTTGAAAAGTAAAGGGTTCAGAGTACTTACCTTTTTTACCTCCATCTAGACCACATCTTGCAACTAATTATACTTCCAACAAGGGAATAACAATGAGGAGAAATGATTATAGCCCATAGAGAATGTTCCTTCTAGGATTTATAATCCTTGAGATGAAAGTTATGAATATTTATTTTAAGCAAAAATTCCCACTTACCGATTGATTTCAAAGCTCTTAAAATCCATTTGGTAACAACATTGTGAGCCGTTCTAATAGGGCGCAAGATGCAGGCCTCCCTCTCTTTTATATAAAAAACAAATTTTCAACGAGACTTTGGGAATCTTGTAGTTTTGAGGACATCCTCCCCACAAAAATCTTTTTTCGAGGACACTAATTTGAGCCCATATCTTTTCGAAAGGCATCCAAGAAGCAAGAAAATAGGTCAAACAAGGCACTATGTAATTATTAAACACAAACACTCCACGGGACAGGGAGCTTTGGCAAACATATAATTAAAATATTTAATCATGAAATTTTTGCATAACCCAATCCTATTATTAAGTGAAGGATATGAAAAAATCCATGGGAATCCCTAGCATTATGAAGAATACCCATTGTTGATAATGTCACAAACTTTTTCCTTAATACAATCAGGGGTCACATTACTAGAAGCTTTGAAGGCAATCATTTTATGATTATCTTCATATCCACTAGCCAAGCAAGATATATTTAAGCATTCAAGAAGCAAAGAACACAAGACTCATCAACTTTCAACAACATACTAGTGTCATCAACAAACATTGCAACCCCAAGGGAGAGGGAGAATTAAGATTGGAAAAACCCAAAACAAGACCATTAGCCATGGGATCTTTGACCAACCACACTAAGGCATCACTAGCAATAGCAAACAATAAGGGAGCTATGGGACAACCCTATCTAATGGACCTAGCCAATCTAAAGGTTCAGACAAAGTACCATTTATAGAAACCCTAGAGAAGGCATTACCAAAAAGGAGACTAATAAATTTATTAGATCCAATATCATGAAGGGATTGTAGAACAAAATCCCACTCAATCATGTCATAAACCTTATTAAAGTTTATCTTGGAGAAATAGAAGCTTTGGGCAACGTAATTGGCATAATCAAATCCTTCCAGAAGAGAAATAATGGCATCGAGCATGTATCTACCTTTAATGAATCGTGTGATATCTAATGGGGCTAAGCCTTCTAGCAAGAGCAGAAGAGAAGATCTTATAGATATTGTTCAGGCAAGAAATAGGTCTCAAGTTGATAATATCTAAAGATAGTTAATATGATCTTCTTTAGGGCCTTTTTTGTGAATCAACTTGATCACCCGAATGTTGATTTCCATAGTAAGCTTACCTCTCCTAATGGATTCCTTCCAAACCAAGAGAATAAAAGGAGTCAAAAAACTCTTTCAATTCCAAGAAGAATTAATTAGCAAACCCATCCAAGCCATGAGAGTTGCAGGGTCTCAATTTACTTATGGTTTCTTTAACCTCATCATCAGTGAGAGGCAGGTCAAGAATGGAAGTCAAGCTTTCAGGAATCATTTTTCCTTTTAAGAGCAATGTGGACTCCCACTCTCCAGATGTCCTCCCCCCACTTGGGAGAACTAGAAAAAACATCATTAAAGAAGCTAGTAGCATCCTACATGTTCTCCTCAACATTGATAGACACCCCACAAAACGCCTTCATCAACATAGCTACAAAATCCTTGAGTTTCGTTTTTCCTCTTCAAAGAGTACATACTTTTATTAGGTTTATCAACTTTCCACGCCAAAATTTTCTTCACGAAGTAAGGATACCAATAGCCTCAAGGTATTCTTTATACTTCAACCTCTCTTGGAGAGAAAATATCTTATCTTGATTACTAGGGTTGGTAGAAAGTTTATTTTAAAGAGTCCTAATATCTCTTGTAATACAAATTCTTATAACGGCTCTAATCTATTTGATAAGTCTTTTGAAATGAGTAAAAAGGGATTGAATTTATTTTATGGATCTAGAACAAGATGTAAAAGGCTTAAGACCACTGCAGAAATTAGAAGGAATGATCTTCTTGATCTTATCAACAACACAATGAATTTTTAAGAGCAAGGTGTCAAGGTGAGGCTAGTGAGGCTTAAAGCTATAACAATTGCTGTTAAAATGAATAAGGAGAGGTTTATGATTGGAGATCATCAAGGATGCGTCCAAGACATAGAGCATTCCAAAAATTTTGAACATAAGCTATGTTAATGAAGCATGTATCCACTCTAGAAGCATGATAAGAATTACCCTTCTATCATCATAGCCCACCTTGAGGAGGAAGAAGAAGATTGAAAAACTTATCCCCACATGCAAGGGATCTCGGCCCTCTTGCTCATACTTTTGTCCTTTCCTCTCTTTTTTTGACATCGATCAAGCTATTGCAGAGTTGAGAGTATCAACATGGAATGCATCGATGCATTTTTACACTGTATTGTCTGGTTTTCACTTTCTAAGCCCATAAATTCAAAGTGGCATTGTTTTTTTTAGAACCAAAAAATGAGAATTAATTAATGTTAGATGTTACAAGCTATGCAAGGAGGTAGGATGCCACATAAAAATACAAAAATTGGGCATATACACCCTAAAATAGATTGTTCTCAGAATACAATTGGTATTCCAAGAGCCATATAGCCTTCCATGTCTCTTGAGTCAAAAAATGGGGGAGAAATACTGATATGTTTAGATAACAATAGTGAAAACCATAAGGAATCTATCACTAGAGTACATTGAGACTAGTAGATCCCTCCATTATGTGGCTGGTGCTTGACTAATAAGTTACAAATCACTAAACCTTATTCAAGAGAATCTTTAATAGTGATAATACTTTGCTATCCACTATTAGCTAGAGTCCTTCTCAACGGGATGATAAAATGTTTCTTTCCACTTTGGAATTTTTTATTATTATGACTAAGCAAGATACACCAGAGTATGTTGCTCCTCCAAAATCTGCCATAACACTACGTCCATATTATTATTGCATCATATCATAATTTCTTTGGATCCCAATTTGTTGATGCCTTTAAGCTTCAAATAGGGTTGGAGAATATCCCAAGATTGCTTAGCATGCTAACAATAAACAAATTTGTGGGCCAAATTCTCCTCTCTACCACATAATGAGCATCTACCATTACCAACATTAATCCTCTTAGATCTGTTGTGAGACCACATTCCATCATGGAGAATTAGCCACTAGAGAATGGAGTTCTTGATGCTAAAAGGGAATGCCCAAATAGATGTGAATCTACATCTCAACTAAGAATAGGTCAATTGCATATTCCACTTGGAGTTGAGTTTATGCACAATACTTCTAATAGACCCCCTATTATTTTTTAAGACTTTCAACATATCTGCAACAATATCGTACAACAACCTCTAGTTTCTCCAACTTTCCATCTTCAAAGCAATCAAATTTCTAAGGTACAAGATGACTTGGACACAAACAACAGACAAAGTGGTCATATACCTGCACTGATCTATGGACTTTAACTCACCATCTTGGAAAAAACGTTTCCAATTCTTGATCCTGACTTTATAACATTTTTGCTCCATTGTTGAAAGTTGAGGGTTATCCCAAAAAGCTAACCATCCATGCTAGGGGGACTCCTGTAAGTAAAATTTAATATTGCTAGTAAACTTTTCATTACCTGTACGAGCTTTTCACTTTCATCCAAGAATTCGTGAACCTACAAGACAAAACACTTCCAACACATAAATTCTGAGGGGAAAGAATCACTATATCCCATAGAGGCTTGTAAATTTTTATAGCAAACCTATGAATAGAATAGGTGAGATATCAATGGAGCTTAGACACATCACAATACCTTTAGTGGATAGGCTATCAATCATCTTTATAAGCATTTTCAGAAAGCCTCAATAGAGTTAGGTTGGGCATTGGTATACATATTAATATCATCTGCAAACATTTGAAGAACAAGTTGAACGTCCAAATTGGGAATAAAAATACATTTTATATTACCACTTTCCATTTCTTTCTTAGAAAGCCACCCTAAAGCATCACTAGCAATAGCAAACAAAAGTGGAGGTATGGGACAGGGCTGTCTGATGGATCTACAAGTTTAAAGAGGGCAGAGAGATGACCATTCATTGGAACTCTAGAGTAAGCATTACCGAAAAGAGTGCTCACATATCTAATGAATTTCCTACCAGCCCTAATATCATGGATAGATTGAAGAATAAAATTCCATTCAATCCTATCATAGGCTTTGTCAAAATCAACTTTGAAGACGTAGAATTCCTGATTCAACTTGGTAGCACTTTCCAATCCTTCCCAAATGGAAATGATAGCATCAAGAATGAATCTATCTTATATAAAACCTTTTTGCTTAGGGAAGATAATCCTAATCATTATGGGATCAAGTCTCCTAGCAAGGGTGAAGGAGAAAGTTTTATAAACCATGTTTAAATAAGTAATAGGTCTCCAATTGTTGATTTCCTCTTTGGCATATTTCTTGTGGATAAGTGTGATAACCCCAATGTTAATATGGATAGGAAGAGTACCTTTGATAGTGGCCTCATTCCAAATCAAAAGCAAGGAGGGAGCCAAGAAGTCTTTAATTTCTGAGGAAAATTTGTTAGGAACCCCATCAATACTAGGAGATTTATAGGGTTTCAATCTACCACTAGTTTCTTTAATCTCATTGACAATGAGGGGCAGTTCTATGATAGAGGCTAGGCTAGGAAGAATCATTTTCATCCTCTTTAAGGCAATAGCAACTGTAGCTCTTTGGATGTCCTCCCCCCACTTGGGAGTCCTATAGAAAACATTAGTAAAGAAGTACAAGGCCTCCTGCAAATTCTCCTCTATGTTGATCGCAATCCCACCATTCCTCTTAGAAAGTAAGGGTATGTATTCTTTAATTTTCTTTCTCTTCATCAAATCATTCATACTCTTGACATGTCTATCCAACTTCCTCTCCCAAAACTCTCTCAATGACGCAAGAGACATACTAGCGTCCAAGTACTATGCAGATCTTAATTTACACTGAAGGTTTTGCAAATGCTTATAAGGCTTATTAGTATCAAGATACTTAAGGGTATCAAGAATCTTAGATCTAATCTTCTTGGTGAGGCTCCTATAGTAGGTAAAAATCTTTTGAATATACCTCACAACATAGTCCCAAATTTTAAAGGGAGAATGACCTTGAGAGAAATTCCAAACTATCGTGTCTTTAATTTTATTGACACCACAAGGAATCTTAACTAAGCTACCTTCGAGATGTGGGCAGCCAAATCTATACAAGGGGGAACCTTTCCTTAGGGTAATGATGATAGGCTTGTGATTAGAAAACAAGAAAGTTTGATGCATAATACACTTAATTTTGCAAAAATCCTGGAAAAGGGAAGCATTACCATAGCACCTATCGAGTCAAGAAGCTAGGGCATTGCTATCGACTTGATTTTTACCCCAAGTAAAACTAGAATTTATTGTATCAACAAGGTGATGGTTATTACAAATATTGAACCATGAAGACTTCTCCTTGCCTCTTAAGGCATTACCTTTATTATCAAATATGTATTTGGTAACCATGTTGAAGTCCCCAATTAAGACGAAAAGACTATTTAACCCATTTATCTCATCCCAACAATTCGTTCTCAATGTACTCAAATTAGTAGCATACAGATTGATGAGAGTCAAATGATAAGGGCTATCTAAAACTAGAGCAATCCATTGGTAGTTATTACTTCTCACCATTTGCTTAAAAAGATGTTGAAGGGAAGAATTGATACCTATTACTGCAGTGCCCTTACCTTGACAATGCTTAGTGAAGTACCACAGATGACTAGAGGAAGCTAGCTTGAGGTGAGTAGCCAACTTGGATCCATAAATTTTCATTTCCTATAGGCAAATGAAATCAAGAAAAGAACTCAAGGTTTTCTACCAATAGAAAATACTTTTGGCCCTAACTAGGTCAGACAACCCTTTATTCTTTAAGGAAAGGAAGTTAGTAAAATCCATCATCCATAACAAGAAAAAATGATGAATTACTTTATTTTTGGTTTTCCTTGTAGTTGAGATACAATTTCATCAACTTTGCTATGATGCATATGAGTATTTTCTTGAAAATTTCCTTCTTGAACCATTTTATCGATCTATTCACTATCAACCCTATTGAGTTCTTTTGTAAAAGTCTCCTCAGTCTTATCATTAACAACAAGGGGGCCTTCTTTAATAGCCTTATTTTTGTTGACAACCTTCAATTCATTATTAGAAGCATTACTCCTATATGAGCAATGTGAAGAATTACCTTCAGAAAGCTTTTCTTGTCCATCATGTTGATTCTTTGGTTGCTGTTCTACTTGATCATCTTCCTTTTTCTCTACCTCTTCAAGAAAAGAACTACATACATCCTCGAGTAAAACATCAAAAGGATTATGGTTATTACCTAATTTTCCCTTAGTAGGTTTGACACCGTTTTTCCTGCCAGCATATTGATTAACATGATTATATACATGAGATGATTCTTTCTTTTGGAATTCACCTTTGTTATTTGACTCAATAGAAGCAAGATTAGGAAAATTATTTTCAATCAACGGACAATCTTTAATCAAATGCCCTTGTTTGTAGCATTTAAAACAAGCATTGGAAAAATTTCTATTGATAATTTTTAGTTCATGCAACAACATGCTATCAAAGTCTTTTATAGAAACACGATCTAATAGGTAAAGAAACATGAATTTCTATCATCAATTGGGGATCCCATTTGGGGCTAATGTTTCCCCATCTCGATTTCCATCTCAAGACTTTGCCAAGGATTCCCTCCAATTTCCCTAACCACGGATGATAGTCAATTAGCATGTCTAGAAAATCTACCTAGACAAGTAACTTGGTAGGTTTTGGCCCATGAGGATTGAATCCTATGTACCAATGAGAAAAGGAAATAGAAATGTTTTTCAACAGTCACTATCCGTCAGAAATGATTTGCAGAGCACTTCTAGAGTCATTAAAAAAAGAGAAAGTACCCATTCGAAAAAAATTGAATCTGGTTGACATATAATCCTCTAGATTGCCAATTTTCTTTTATCCAATGTTTTAGAGTCTCTTGAGAAGGCCTAGGGCCATGAAATAGACCAATGACCACTCTCTGAGAGTTGGTTCTGCCACATATTCTGAGAATTCCTATCAATAATGAATGCATTGTTTTAGCTAGATTCTTGATTATCCATGTTTATGAAATGAGGGTCATCCTCGAGCTTTTGCATTCCTTTTGGATTAGCAGCTTGAGAAAGGTTTCAGTGCTTACCTATCAGGTTGACGTTAAACCTTGAAGGCACATTGCTCTTGATCGACGCTTTAGCCATCTTAGCATACAAGGAAGTCATAGGAGGATTGTTGTTCTTTGTTCCACTAATGCTCGCACAATGCATCAGGTCGTCTGACGTTCTTGACATTGCATCCCCCCTAAATGCATTGAAAAAAGATATGGCCTCCCCCCCTGGGGGAGACAACGCAAAGAAAGGATTACCTCAGAATGCAACAGTGAGGATCATCCTCAAGACAGACAGGGGGAGGTCTTTCCAAAGAGAACATGCCAACTCACAGGAGGGAGCTTGCAGCGAGCTACAAGAGAAAGTGGCATTTTCTTATTATCGAGGAAGTTTGGCCAAAGCGTAATCTCCTTTTTGCTTGAATTGATTCAAAGAACAACTATACAAGTGAATGGGCATAGTAGTCATGGGACCCCCCTTATCTCACAAAACAAGGGCTACGCTTCTCCTTTTTGCGTGAATTGATTCAAAGAACAACTGTATAACTGAATGGGCATAGTAGCCATGGGACCCCCCTTATCTCACAAAGTAAGGGCTATACTGCCCAAACGCAAACACTAAGAGAAAATTCCCAAAGGCAAACACTAGGAGAAACTGCCCGAAAGCATCTCGTTTAATACTGCTCAAATACATTACAGGGGATTGAACTCTTTCCCCCACCTCAAGAGGCAAAAGGCCCAACCACCCACACTAACGTGCATAAACAAGTGTGTGTTTTTTTTTTGAAAGAAACAGGAAAAGTTAAATTAATGGTGGGAAGTACATAATGTGCCTTGGGCAAGAGACACCCATGCCAAGGACTTAATTACAAGTGAAAATACATGCCAATTCTTTTACAAGAATATTGAGCAGATAGAAGTTTCTTCCACTTGGATGGCATATTTTCAGCCATAACCTTGTACACATCAGAACTATGATTGGGGCCATATGTGATGTTCCTAATACATGCCAAGGAGGCCTTTTTAAGTTTATCAGGAAGGGAAATGAGGTAGTTCCTCCTTCTTTTACCGGTTGCCCTCTTGCTCCTCTTTTATTTGCCATTGCTAGTGATGCTTTGGGTTGGCTTGTGAAAGATGCTATGAACAGTGGTTTGATAAGAGGTATTAATGTGCATAACTCCCCTTCCCCTCTTGGGTTACAAATGTTTGCAGATGATACTAATGTTGTTCTTAATGCAGATGACCTCTGTGAACAAATTTTTGGAATGTTTGGAGACCTTCTGCCTTACTACTGGATCCAAAGTTAATCACACTAAAATTGGTTTTAAAGATTCTAATGATGTTTTATTTGATTGTGTTGCTAGACTTGGCTGTAATATCATTAACGATGGGGATATTTTTAGATTGCTGGGGATTCCCATGGGTTTCCAGATTACTTTTGCTCAAAGGTGGGACTGGGTGGTTGAAAGGTTTAAAAAACATCTTCTTTTCTGGTATGATGTTAACAGTTCCCTTCCCCATAGAACTTTTGTTCTTAATCATTAAATCCTCCCTAAACTTGTGTATTTCTTTGCTTGTTGGTCTCCTTCTAGCAAACAACTTGAGCAGGTTATTTGTTTGGCTAGGAACTTTTTATGGGGTAGCAAGTCAGACCAAAAGAAAATCCCTAAGGTGTCCTGGAAAATCTGTTGCTTACCAAAGTATCAAGGAGGTTTGGGTATTTTAAATCCTGTTAAGATGGCTGATAACCTTGCTGCTAAATGGATTTTGAGATGTATTAATTGTAATGATGTGTGGGCTTGTCTACTTAAAAGAAATACAGCTAGATTCTGTCTGTCTGATTATAGAGGTTGGAAAAACATCAATTTATAGGACATTTTAATATCTCCCCATCCTATCACCCCTTATGGTAGCCCTTTGGTGTGCAGAATGTGGCAGGCCTAGTTCAAAGCTAAGCAATCCTTTAACCCCCCTAAAGATTTGTTTTATTCTCTTCATTTCTATATGCAGGAATCTCCCTGGATTGGCTGGTTGGCCTTCTGTAACAAAAAAAGTCTAGCTATCAAGGAGCACAAGTGCCACAAAGCTGGTGTCACTACCTGGAACCACTTTTTGTGTGATGGCATGGTAAGGAATGTCCAAGATGTCATTTCTAACACTGACTTGTCTATGTCTTGCTTGCAAGTGATCCACATTCATAGAGACCTGCTGGTGGAAAATATTGATAGATGGCACAGGAAGAAGATGACCCTGATGGACACTGTTGCTATCATTTTCAAGCACTTCAAGAAGCATAAGGGAGCTGTTGATCAAATTCTGATTAAGGTTAACAATAGATGGCAAGTCAATCGGTGTCCTCATCAATGGACCTATAGATTCAAAGCTTTGTGGGCTTTTCCAGACTGCAGCAAGCACTCCTTTCTTCAATGGCTGATGTTGCACCATGGTCTGTGGATTGGGCACAAAGTCAGGAAAGTTCATACTAATGGTGGGATCTGTACATTTTGTGGCCTTGTGGAGGATGTTTCACACATCTTTTTTGAATGTCATCATGCCAACAAGTTTTGGTCTCCTGTGGAAAAATATTTACAGGCTAATGATTTCCCCCAACTGAGCAAGATGGAGGTGATTCTTGGCTGTTGCAGGAATTTGGACATCCTGTTGTGGAACAAGTGTGTTTTTGAAAGCGAGAATCATGATGAATAATAGATCTTCTCTGCGTATCGAGTGGTCTCATTCAACGTAAGCTGGCAGTAGTGAAGCACCTCGTTGACAAAAAATCCATAACGTACTCTTCTCTTTTTTTCTCTCTCTCTCGGCCGACATCGGTCAACCTATTGCAGAGGTGAGAGCAGCGGCATGGAAAGCATCTGATTTTTACTTTCTAAGCTCATAAAATCAAAGTGACATCTCCGAGTTACTGAAAGTGTATGCAATATCAGAGTTCCACCTCCAGCTGAACGGTACAGTTTTTGGAAGCGTATCATGACGAGTATTACATGTGAGTCCTAACCCGCCCCTCTCTCTCTGTGTGTGTGTCTCTCTCTCTGTGTGTCATGACGAGTATTACATGTGAGTCCTAACCCGCCCCTCTCTCTCTCTGTCTCTCTCTCTGTATCTGCAGCTGAGGATGCAGCTGCCAAGGTGAAAAAAGTTTCGTACCAGAGATGGAGGCATTTAAGCCGCCGAAGATGGAAACGCGGAAAGGAGAGACAGAGAGAGAGATACACTCACATAGGTACATACAATCACGTGACCTCGTGGCCTCGATAAGTATCCTCCAGGACATAACATAATGAGAGGCAGAGAAAGGGGACGGGGCAGGGGAGGGGATGAAGAAAAAAGAGATCCTGAGAGGCTGGCGGGAGGGTTCGCAAAGAGATACTACTCAAGGCACAGGAATTTTTTTGCCCCAAATAAACGGACATAGGACATCTACTTCATATGCTACATTATGTAAAGCAATGGTTGCACAACTTAATGTTCCAATCATGCTTCTATATTTGAGTTGAATCTTTTCTTTTTGAGACAATAAAGAAAATTGAATATTAATAAAGATGTTACATGAATGTGCAGAGGGCAAGTCCTCGGCTCTTCAGGCCAGCAAAGCTCTCAAAAGCGAGAGAAATACATAGTGAATCTCGGGCTAGAGTCCATAGGCAAGAGCGTTTCTCTCCATTTGGTGTACCTATAGTTACAAGATATCTCCCTATAACTTAGGCACTCAATGGGAGCAACTTTACATGAGTTGATAAAGAATTTACCGGGTCTTTTGAGCTCTTTCATACAACCATACATATAATGGGAGTGGCATAAAAGATTTGGTTGTCTCGACTTATCGAAATACTCCATAATATCTGAGATCTCCAAATGTTCCATAATACAACATCCATTTTTGGACCAAAAGGATTTCTCTCCAACCAATGTTGGGGATGCCCATTATCTTACAACAAAGAGCAACTCGAGTCCAAAATTTATGAGGATGCTAGGAACTGATGAACAGATGAGAAAGATCTTCCTCTGTGCCACAAAAACAAAAGCACCCATTACTAATATTCAACTTTCTGGCTGTGTTGTGAGTCGAGACTCCCTTATGAATAATCAGCCAAAGGGGGATTGAGTGCTTCATTGTCACAGCAAAAACCCAAATGGTTTTAAACCTATATTTCCATTGATGGGTAGGCCACTGCAGATTCAAGCTGTGATTCAACTACTTCACAATCTCTTTGAGGGACTCATGTTTCCTTTTGTATTGATGGTACATATCAGCAATTATAATACCAATTTTGAATTTTCTATGTGAAAACAAGATTCTAACTTCTCCACCAAAAGTCTTTTTTGCTTTATAAGTATCTATTTACAACCAAAAGAAATATTGTTTAGTTCAAGAATTTCTAAATTAGAGATCAAGAGATCCTTCCAAGTATCAAATCCTACTCTTCTAGATTTATTCATTCTAATGGTGATTTTTTCTCTACTCAAGTACATGATCCAACCAAACCACATGGATTCGTAGAGTTAAAAACCAAAGTTAGTAGCAAATCCATTTTTAAGAGTATAACTTTGCTTTAGCTTGTTCTAAGCATTCAACATACTAAAAGAGATTCTGGTACCTACAAGCACAAAATAGAAAGGAGAAACTAACAAGTCCCAAAAACTATTGTCTTTCCAAGCTCTATAATCATTGAGAAAGAATTTATCATAGTTTTTTTTTTTATTAAACAAACCCAAAAATCATAGGAATCTACAACTCTCAAAATCCATTAGCAACCATGATACTAGACAATATGATAGGGTAGAGGAGGCCAAGACCTCATTCTTCTCTCTTTCTCCATCAAATATGCCAAGCAACTTTGGCAACTCTGGGATAATCATTTGATCCCCCCCCCTAAGAATCTTCTGGCAATGGCAATGGCCTTAGAAATTTTCTTTTAATTGGGCATCCAACAAGAAAGGAAGTAGGTCAAAGAGGGAAGAATGTAGTGTTTGAGCACAAACACTATATTAGGAAGGCTATACAAAAGGGACATCCATCTAAGGACTTTGCTTCTAAATCTTCTCAAAACCCAATCCCATCTCTAGTCAAAGGAGATATCAAACCCCATGGGGATACCAAGAAGTTTAACCACAATTCCCTCTTGAATGATCTCACACTCATTAAGTCTAATACAATCATGAACAATGTTGTTACTAGCCTTGAAAGCAGTCTTCATATGATTAACAATAGACCCACTAGCTAGACAATAAGTGGTCAAACACTCCATGAAACTCTTAGCATAATTATCCTTTGAAAGAGTGATCATGTTGGGGTCATCAACAAACATCTGGAGATAGAGGGGGGGGGGTAGAGTTAGGGATTTCAACACCTTTGATTTTTACCTTTCTCTATACAATCATTGACTAACCAACTGAGAGCATCACTAGTGATGGGAAAAAGAAGAGGGGCTAGAAGACAACCTTGCTTGATAGATTTGTGAAGTCTAAAGGGACAAAAAATATGGAAATTGATGGTCACCCTGGAATGGGCATTAGCAAAAAGCATACTAACATATCTAATGAAATTTCTCCCAGCCCCAATGTCATGAAGGGATTGGAGAATAAAATACCCATCCATTCTATCAAAAACTTTGTCAAAGTACACTTTAAAGAAGTAACACTCTTGGCCTTTCTCCCTAGCACACTCAAGCCCATCCCAAATGGAGATAATGGCATCAAGAATATACCTACCTTAGAGAAAACCATTTTGCTCACAAAGGATAATCTTATCCATTATCAAACTAAGTCTTCTAGCCAAGAAAGAAGAGAAAAGTTTATACAAGGAAGTCAAACAAGTGATAGGCCTCCAATAATTCGAGTCTTCCTTGGATCCTTTTTTATGCACAATCATGATATCTCGAGTATTAATAAAGGTAGAAAGAGTAACTTTCCTCATAGTTTCCTACCAAATCAAGAGAATGAAGAGAGTCAAAAGATCCATAGGCACAAAATAGAAGCCATCCTTAGATGAATCATTTTTTTCCTTTTTAGAGCAATGGAGGATTTGGGAGCTCTAGAGAAAAAATTAGTAAAGAAGCGGATGCCCTCCTCCAAATTCTCCTTGATATCCATAGCATAACCTCGAAATTCAATCTCAACATAGGAATAAATTCCTTTACCTCCTTCTTTTTCAAGAGATCAAATGTATTTTTGTTAGGTCTATCCACTTTAGCAAGCCAAAATTCTCTTGATGAGGCAAGCACACCACGGGCAACAAGGTAATCTTCATATCTTAATTTTTCTTGGAGATCAAGGATCCTCTCATGGTTAATTGGGTTATCAGGGTTCAAAACCCTAATATTCTCCATCTCTTTAGTGATCATCCTCCTCCTTTTACATCTAATCTTCTTGGATAGATCTTATAATGGACAAACATCTTCTGAACCTCTCTTATGGACTTATCCCAAGCAATGGAAGGACATCTATTACTTTCAAATTGTCTATTAAAAATATACTTAGTCTTCTCAATAAGACAAGCAAGTTGGAGAAGGGAAGCATCCATATGAGGCCACTGAGCTTTATAATTAGGGAAGTTCCTAAAAATCTTCATGATCAAGGGGGGGTGATTAGAGATGGCAATTTGACTTATCACTATCACAAGAATAATTCCAAAGTTCTTGGTATTTTTTGATATTCATGTAGACTCTATCTAGTCTAGTAGAGAGTGGATTATCAGGGCTTCTATTGAGCAAGGTATGCATAGTGTGGGAGGAAATATCCACAATGTCAAGGTCACTAACCATATGAAACCATTATCCGTTTCACTATTAAGAAATCACCTTATCTTAATTAACTCTTTTGTTGGCTGACAATGACCATATTAAAGTCACCCAACATACAAAATGTCACCTTTTACCTTTGAAATCTAAGATGAGCACACAAGCCATTTATTAGGACAATTAGCAGCATAAACAAAAATGAAGGTATAGTTCAGAGGATTAGAACACTTAATCCCAATCCATTGATTAGTAGGGCTGATCATAAGCTCTTCAAGTAGATGATTAGTAATAGAAAATACTCCAATATCAATACCACCTTTACCTCCAGGATGCTTGGTCACATACCAGTTGTGACATGTTGCTGAAAGCTTTGTATTTCAAGCTCAAGAGTGTGGGAACATGCCCCAAATTGAACCTTCCATATCATCCAGAATCAAAGGAAGATTATTTCCACAATTTGGGGGCATCCAATCATGCCTATAATGGAAAGAAGTCGATTACAAAAGATTTAGGTCACCTCTTGATGTGACTAGACCTCATCTTTTCACATGTATATGCTTTTGATTGGTTAAAGAGGTTGGTATGTGACCTTTAAAGTCTCTAATGAGTTTTATGCTGACTTAGAGTCATGGAAATATGTGCCCAAGCTGCCCTGTTGCTTAAGCACACTCCCTACTAGCTGTTCTCTACATATTTTGTTAAAATTTCACTTCTACATACTCTACCTCTCTAGATGATCTTGGCAGACCCTCTAATCTTGTAATTGATGTTTCTCCTTCATTCTAAATCCATTCGCAATTCTTTTTTTCTTTTTGTTAAGCTTATCAGTTCTTCTTTGAGTGGTATAATTCTTTAGATCAGTGCCTACAAACGTATAGAGAAATATGCAAAATAGTGTCTATGTACTTATCTCATACTCTATGAAGAGATCAACTTATCTATTTTGTTGCAACTGGTTGATGCATCATCTAGTACCCAAATGGAGTGATGTTACTTGCATTTGAAAGCTCTCTAAGTCTAGTTTATGCTTCCAAAGTTTCATTTCCATTCTCTGCATTTACTAAGAGAAACTCAAAAAATAGAGATTCTATGTTAGAAAATATTCAAGATACTAATAGGGCTCATTTGCTTTCATTGTGCACATAGGAGTGTTTATCCTCCAACATTGGTATCAAAGCTATAAGTGGAGTATCAAAGCAAGAAGAAGGAGCTACCAAAGTAAATTAAAGACCTCATCAAAGCTTGAAGGAAAGAAGCAAAGAATGGGCACATCAACAACAAGGGGAAGCAAACAAGTCATCGTATCAAAGATGAAACTTCATCAAGAGGAGTAGCTCTATTTTTTGAGGTAAAAGCCATCTTTTTCAACTTCATTGCATCAAAGAGAAGGTTCAAAATAGCTAGAAGGATCCGTGGCTAATCTCACAGATTGAGAAGCTCGAAAAGGGAAACTACGAATCATGGCAATTTAGAATAATCAATATTTTGACGGGGAAAGGTTTGTGAGGGATTGTGAGTGGTAGAGAGCCAAAACCCTCTATAGATGAGTTAAATCCAACCAATGACTAGAGAAGAGTAGTAAGAGAGTGGGTCAAAAGGGATAAAAGAGTCATTTTTGTTTTATTGCAACATATTAACAACTCCATGATAGGACATATTCAAGATTTGGATACATCAAAGAAGGTACGGGAGTGCTTGTAGAGATTGTAATCAACCTCCACAAAAGCTAAAAACATTTAGCTCAAGAAGGAGCTAAATAATCTTAGAAAACAGCCCTCTCAAGGTGCTAATGATTACATTTTAAAGGTTTAAGAGCTTGCGGATGCGCTAGGTTCAATCGATAATTTCTCAGAACACCATAGTACTTCTTGGGAATAGAGGTAATTTATGCACATGATGGCATCTTCTTGATTCAAAGGAAATACTTGTTGCATGTGCTATACATGTTTGGTATGCATGGTTATAAGTCCCTTTCTCAACCAATGGAGCCCAATACAAATTTGGTTGGAGGTCAAGGAGAGACTATACAAGATATTACACTATCTAGAAGCATAATTGGTTCATTGATTTATGCTACATTCACTAGACCTGATCTTGCATATGTAGTAGGTGTACTCTCTCAATTTCTACATGCACCCACTCATGATCATCTTATGGCAGCAAGAAAAGTGCTTAGATACATCAAGAAAACCATCAACCAAGGTATATTTTACTCTTATGATGATGATCTAAGTGTCAAAGGTTGTAGTGATTCTAATTGGGTAGGTAGAAAAGATGATCACAGGAGTACATCAGGTTGTGTTTTCATGATGGGTAGGAAAGTGATCTCATGGAGCTCTAAGAAGCAACCCATTGTTGCTTTTTCATCCATAGAGGTTGAGTATAGAGGCTTAGTATTGGAAACATGTGATCTATTATGGCTTAAGAATCTACCTAAGGATTTGGAAGTGGAAGTGGATGAGTTTGATCTTTATGGAGACAACATTTCAAGCATCTACCTAGCTAACAATCTCATGTTCCATGCAAGGAGCAAGCACATAGAGGTTCACTACAACTTCATTAGAGAAACGATGATGGAAAAGGAGCTAGATATAAGGTATGTGAACACTAAAGTGTAGGTTCCAGACATGATGAAAAAGTTTCTTGAAGGTACAAAGCTTGGAGGATTCAAAGAAGCAATCTACATAAAAGACATAGGATGAAGCAACGAAGGAAAAAGACTTGAACTTGAACGGGAGCATTGAAATTTTTGTATTTCAAGCTTGTTGGTACATTTGGCAAGCCATGACGATTGACCAAATATCAAGACTTATTGCATAAAGTCTTAAAGGACTACTCATAAGATACATATGAACACCTCTTGTAAAACCATGACTTTTAACACTTGCGATAAATGCAAAAGTAAAGGATTGAAGCAATCTCATGGGACTACGAGATGAAAGTCATACTTACCTAGTAGATGGAATCAAATCAATCAAGATCCTAAAAGGTCGGATCACTTTTAGGTGGCAAATTCAAAATTCAAATTTATCTCATATCTATAAAAACACATGTCTTTTTAGTCACGAGAAAAAAAGTGGGAAGAAGGACTCATTGAGCTTCAATCTTGTGGCGAAACTAAGCCCAAACATGTATGAGTACGCCTACATCATCTCCTTTGTATCATACATTCATAATTGTACACTTTTGATTCAACTAGTGCAAGTTACTTCATGTGTACTGTTATCTACTGCTAGACACTCAAAAGGCTAAGGTCAGATGGAGGGGAGAATACTTCTCCCATGATTTTGATGCATATCTCCAAGATAGAGGCATCAAAAGAGAAATCACCAACAAATACACTCTAGAACCAAATGGAGAGGTAGAGAGAAGGAATAGGACCATTGTGGAGACAGCAAGGTCCATGCTTAATGAGAAGAAATTACCCAACTACCTATGGGCAGAGGCTATGTCTACAACCACTTATCGCATCAATATGCTCCCATCTAAAGCATTGGCTGGATGGGATGACACCATATGAAGCTTGGAATGGAAGAAGACCTTGCCTGGAGCATTGCAGGATATTTGGATGCATAGCTTATGCACATGTTCCATCATAGATAAGAGGTAAATTAGATCCCAAGGCAAAAAAATGTATATTTATAGGATATGATCTAAATAAAAAAGGGTACAAGTTGTATAATCCAAGTACTAAAAGCTTTATTGTTAGATGAGATGTTGTCTTTGATGAAAACAACTCTTGGTTTGAAGATGATTGCATAAAAGTCAAGCTACCGTATGACCTAGAGGAGGAATTTCGAATAGTACAAAAGGTAAATGATCAACAACATGAAGGTACAAGTGAATCTGATGATGACTAGAAGACACCAAAGAGGAACATCAAGGCATGGAACAACAAAGTCAAAGAGAAGATATAGGAATTGAGAGATATTGTAGAATCCTCTCAAGAAACAATAAGGACATGAACTAGGGAAAGGAAGAAGCCAAAAAGGTATGGTTTTGACAACTCTCTAGTCACTAAGCATTCAATCTATATTTCTAAGGATATCAACTCAGAGGATCCATCAACTTTTGAAGAAGCCAACAAGAAATCAGAGTGGAAAGATGCAATGGAGGAAGAGATACAAGCACTCCAAGAGAATCATGCTTAGGACCTAGTTCCCAAGAAACAATCCATGAAGATCATTGGATCTAGGTGGATCTATAAGGTAAAAAGGAATTCATATGGTTCAATAAATAGGTATAAAGCAAGGCTTGTGGCTAAAGGGTTTGCTTAGACCTAAGGAATTGATTATTAGGAGACTTTCTCTCCTGTGGCAAAGGTGCCAACAATCACAGTTCTCATGAGTATAGATGCTTCAAGAAATTGGAACATCTATCAGATGGATGTAAAAAATGCATTCTTAAATGGATGGATTTCAGAGGAAGTGTATATGGCACAACCTCGGATTTCAGAGGAAGTGTATATGGCACAACCTCTTGTATTTGTTGATGAGTCACACCCTAAGTATGTATGCAAACTCAAAAAAGCTCTCTATGGACTTAAGCAAGCTCTTAGAGCTTGGAACCATAGGCTTCTCACATTCTTATAGGACAAAGGATTCAAATTGAGCAAAGCTGATTCTTCACTTTTCATTAAGAAGAATAACCCTGAAGGAATATATTTATGTGTGTATGTAGATGATATCATTCTTACAGGTGATGATGCAAATGGAATCAAGAAGATCAAATCTCAAATGAAAGAATAATTCAAGATAAGTGATCTTGGATTGCTTACTTATTTTCCTGGCATGGAAGTCGTCTACACAAATCAATGGATGTTCCTTAATCAAAGGAAGTACATTAAGGATATGATTTCAAAGTTCAAAATGCATGACACTAAGGTTGCAGGTACTCCCATGGAGGTCAATCACAAGTTAAGTGCTCATGAAGGGGAACCAGTTGAAGATATTACAAGCTACCAAAGTCTAGTTGGAAGCTTGAATTATGCAACCCTAACTAGGGTTGATATATGCTATGGAGTAAGTGTGCTTAGCCAATTCATGCACACTCCTAGGAAACCTCACATGGATGCAGCCAAAAGGATATTGAAGTATCTAAAGGGAACAATTAATGAAGGATTATATTATCCTTATACATTTGATTTGGATGTGAAGTTCTTCACCGATGCAGATTGGGCAGGATCAAAAGATGATAGAAGAAGCACATCTAGATATCTATCTTTTGAAGGTACAAAAATTATTTCTTGGTGCTCAAAGAAGCAACCTACTCTAGCTCTTTCCTCAATTGAAGCTGAATATAGAGGATTGGCAAATGCAAGAGAGGAAGCAATGTGGATCAAGACCCTATACAGAGATTTAGGGTTGGACTTTGGCACTCCATTTATATTTGGAGACAATATGATATATTTTTCATGATAATCCTATTAGGTGATAATCCTATTTTTCATGCTAGGACTAAGCATATAGAAGTTCATTATCATTTTGTTAGGGAAAAGATTGTTAGCAAGGAGATACAATTGTCCTATGTATCTACACATATGCAATGTGCAGACATGATGACTAAATCACTTGATGGAAGTAAGCTCAACTGGTTTAAATCAATGATTGGATTCCAAGAAATACCTATAGAATGAAGACTCATGCATCTTAGGGTTGAGGGGGAGCTCTTGGTACATTTGGCAAGCCATGATGCTTAACCAAATATCAAGACTTATTGCATAAGTTCTTGAAGGATTGCTCATAAGATACAAATGAACACCTCTTGTAAAACCATGAGTTTTAGCACTTGAGATAAATATAAAAGTAAAGGATTTAAGGAATCTCGTGGCATTACAAGCTGCAAGTCATACCTACCTAGTAGATGGAATCAAATCAATCAAGATCCTAAAAAGTAGGATCACTTTTAGGTGGTAGATTCAAAATTCAAATTTATCTCATATTTATAAAAGCACATGACTTTTTAGTCACAAAAAAAAATAGTGGGAAGAAGGATTCATTGAGCTCGAATATTGTGGCTCCACTAAGCCCATACATGTATGCGTAAGCCTACATCATCTCCTTTGTATCATACATATCTAAGTATACAATTTTGATTCAGTTAGTGCAAGTTACTTCATGTAGATCTATTGCTAAGACTTCATGTTAGTGAATTGGTTTTAATGTGTTCTCTATATATACTCTACAATTGACGTGATTCAACTTAGTATATGTTACTTACAATTTCTACTTGTCATGTATCAATTTTCATGTCATTTGATTTAGTAGATTGTGAGATAAGTTCTCTCCAAGTCACCTATGTCTGCTCACTGTCATCCTCTTGAAAAGTCGGGATTACATCCCCAACTTCTTAATATGATTTCTCATCATGTACTCATGTTAAATTAGTGAAATAACTTCCTATAGCAAGCTAAAGACTTCAACCAGCTATGTCTAAAAGTTCTCGGGTCAATTGCAATCAGTGAGTGAGCACTGAATGAATTTTTTAGAAGAACCAAGTCCATAAATAACAAGTTTTTGGAATCCTTCAACCTTGAAAATTATCTGTTTTGACATAACTATTCGAAGGTGATGATCCGAGGTACATTTTTGATCCAAATGCATATTTGGGAAGCTAAAGGTGTCTATTAAGGTACTCTGAAGCTACATTGGCAGGTGTAGAGCAGGATTTGTGTAGCACCACCTCATCTTTGGAGTGTATCCAACTATTTCCTCATAATGCTCAAGAGAGTGGGAACATGCAAATTGAACCTTCCACATCATCCACAATCAAAGGAGGGTGATTTCCACAAGTTGGATACATCCAATCATACCTATAATGGAAAGAAGATTAGAGAAGATTTAGGTCACCTCTTGATGTGATTTGACCTCACCTTTTGACATGTATATGCTTTTGATTGGTTAAAGAGGTTGGTATGTGACCTTTAAAGCCTATAATGAGTTGTATTAGGACTTAGAGTCATGGAAATACATGCTGAAGCTGCCCCCTTTCTTAAGCATCCCCTACTAGTTGTTCTATATATATGTTGCAGAAATTTCTTTTTTACATACTCTATCTCTCTAGATGATCTTGAAAGACCCCTTGATCTTGAAATTGTTGTTTTTCCTTCACTTTGAATCCATTTCCAATGCTTTTTGTCTTGTTGGAAAGGGTATAAGATTCAGTTTGAGTGGTATAAGTCTTGGGATCAATGTTTACACAATTGCAGAGAAATGTCCAGAATAGTCTCTATGTAGTTAGTTCATACTCTATGAAGAGATCAACTTATCTATTTTGTTGCAACTAGCTAAGGCATCATCCAATATCCAAAAGGAATGAACTCTCATTTGAAAGATCTCTAAGTCTAGTTTAAGCCAGAAAGGTTTCATTTCCATTCTCTCCATGTACTACGAGAAAAACACAAAGATCTCTAAGTCTAGTTTAAGCCAGAAAGGTTTCATTTCCATTCTCTCCATGTACTACGAGAAAAACACAAAGCATATATTAGAAAATATTCAGGGTCATATGAGGGCTCATTTTCTTTCATTGTGCACATAGGAGTGTTTATCCTCCAACAACAGTACGTTGGAGATAATGTATAGATTTTTGTTCAATGTAAATCCACTCACTTTTATTTTATATAGACTAATCAGATCAATAAGAAAATATCTATCTTGAATCCGCTTATTAATAACTTTTATTCTAATAGGGTCAATAATCCCTTTACCATTGAAAGAAATCAAGTTCATCTTATCCATCAGAAGCCTGGAGGGGAAAAGGAAAATACCGAAAGCAGTAGCCAATGAGTCATAGCATAACAAGAGTCCATGGACTTCATCATTCCACATGAACAAAGCATATGCTTGCCAAGAAGAAAAAGGGATTTTTTTTTAAGTCGCAAATCATTTTCTAATATTTTTAGTAGGTCTGAGGACACAACACTCTTAGATCTAGCATGTAATTTCTAATGGTTCTTGGTGTTTTTGGGTATCGGTTCATGGGAACACCTTTAGGGATCTCTAGTTTCTCGAAACTTCCTGAAAATCTCTTCATCTTTTTTGCTTGGTTGATCAGAACACTGAGAGTTAGTTATCTCTTGTTTGTCCTCTTCATCAGAAGATTGAGCTGCAAAACTATTACCAGGAGAGGAGGTGTGATGTTGTTTTTTCCTCCCTTTGACTTGAGTCCATCTTCTTCTTCACAGGTTTGAGAGTTTTTTCCTCTTGTTCCATGTTTTGAGACGTTGGAACACATTCAAGGAAGGTATTTTGTTCCTACACATTCTCTTCAGCCTCCTCCCTATCAATTATGCTATCTTCATATAATGGATTATACACACTATCAAGAAGGATATCAAAGGAGTTAGACCATGAGTTTTTCTTTTGTTGGGGCTCGGTGGAAGTTTTTTTTATATTGGTCACATTATTATTGGTAAAATCTTTAGCTTTACTTCCATTGCTTATTCTACTAGAGTTAACTACATTTTTCTCTTTATTTTCATGGTTTAGGAGGGGCCTATCTCTTATAACATGTCCTTGCTTGTAGCAATTAAAACAAACATGTGGCATGTTTTTATAAACAATTTTTTGTTCATGTAGCCTAGTACCATGTGAGTCTTTAATTATCAATGAGGTCTTTACCTCTTTAGCAAAGTCAACTTCAATCATGATATGAGGGTCCCATTTAGGGTTTATACTACTTCTAGTTCTTTCCCCTAGCACTTTACCAATTAGAGTCCCAAATTTTTCAATCCACGGATAAAAATCCACTCGTAGGTCAGGAAGCTCCACCCAAACAGGAACTTTAGTGGGCTTGTCCCCTCTAGAGTTGAGTCCTTGATACCATTTAAAGAACAAAAAGGTGTTTATTATTAACCAATACCCTTCACAAATAGATCTCGAGTTTACCAACTAGATCTCATCGAATTTCTCAGATTTTATTGGGCTGGTCTTGGGCCATGGCAAAGCCCTATGAAATTTTTTTCATACAACTGATTGTGCCAGTTTTCTAGAGCCCCTCTATCAATAATAAGGGTATTATCTTCACGAACCTCATTGTCAGCTCCTTTATTATAAGAGCTAGTATTAGCTTTCGTAAAATCCGCCTTTATCTTATGAGAGCTTTCTACTATTTTCTGTTTTCTTTTATCCTTACCTAACTCAAAATTATATATGAGGTTACAACGAGATCCTTGGATTTTGTTTTTTTGAAGTTACTCTTGATTATCTCCTAAGAGACATTAGCATAACTCTTCACATTGCAGTGGTCATCACCTTCTCAATTCAGTAGGGATGAAGGCCCTAAATCCCCTTGGGTTGTTGGTTCTGTTCTTGAGAGTTTCAACAATATCTCTTTAGAGTTTATTTCCTTCAGGTAGAGGTGTGCTCTTCATCTCGTCTCTCCCGCTTAGCTCGCTGCTGCATCTCGCAGTAACTAAAGGTGGTGGAAGAAGAGCAGCATGGCCAGAAAGCAACACTTCTTCGTTCTCGATCATTTCTTGTTGCACATGAAGAAAATACATGCCAGGAAATAAACGAGGCCTTGTTTGCAATCGATATTGGAGGCTCCCATCCTGAGAGAGGCAAACCATCTGAGATTCATGATGGTTGTGGTGTGTGTCGGCAAGACGAAGATCTTGAATGAAACTGCATCACGGTGGAAAATAGACGGAGTGTTTCTACCCATCTGGATGATGAGGTGAGTTAGCAGAACGATCCTAGAACTGCATCTTCTATCACGTACTAACTGTAGAAGATGTGAGGAGTTGTTGACATGCATTCAGAACCCAGTTATAGCGTATATTATAAGGTCTCAGCTATGGTGGGTTCTGATGCTTGTAGCTTTAGTTGGTTGCAGAAGGAGAGAATCTGACAAAGCTAGATATTATTCCATCGCCAGAGATAATAGGCGCAGGCATGGAGAAAAACAAGAACTACAAGGTTCAGTCGACAGCTTCGACAGAGAAAGAAATTGCGGCAGCCCAGGAAGATTGGAACCGAAGGCAATGGAGAATCTGTCCGCAGAATCTGATCGAGAGGACACCGGTGTTATCTGCCTCTGCTGCAACATCATCTTCCTCACCAGAGCCGTCTGCCAAGAAAAGGTGTTTCCGTGAAGTCCGGCAGAGGCCGTGGAACGCCTAGTAAGAGGATAGCGCCCAAAAAGGAGCAGATCACAATCCTTAATTGTGGAATCAAATCAAAGTGTGTGATAAATTCATGAATTGAACATGACTTCCTCGTTCTCTGCGTAATGTGCGGGACCACGATGCAGAACCAAAGCTAGTTTCTCAAGGTGCAAGGTTTGCTTGATTAAGAGCCCAGCATCTTCGTGATTGTTGGATAACAAATCTCTTTCTAATCAACAGAACAGCGTGGGTATCTCTGCTCATAATTAGCGCAGAGGTCAGATGATCGATAACAATTGTACCCACTCAAGGGTGCTGCGCTTGGTGACAAATATCAATAATTAAAGCTTTAAACCAATGAATCTTAAGATCCGATTGCGCCAGTAGATAGTGGAATCCTTTCGTAACCCCAGACGATGGGTTCGTCTCCTGCCTCGTGATAGACCCCGCTAATGGCTTCGTTTTTAAGCCACTACAAAGTACCAAATCTGCACAAGACTATTCAAACTGGTACACGTATTATCATAAGAATTAACGCAGCTACGATGGTTACAACAAAACTCCGCTCTGTAGGTGTGCTGAGTTTGAATCCCAAGGATGATATGCACTCACAGCCATAATTTTGCAGAAACCAAAAATGCACGAAGAACCGGAGCAATCATTTGAAAGTGAAATATACAAACAGATACGTATCGGACAAGAGTTCCGCATGGAGAAAATAAGAAAAGCTTAACAAGAGTTCCAGGAGCACAGAGAAGACCATGGAAGCACAACCTTGGGCTCTGATACCAATGTAAGAGAACAAGGATTACGACCACCACGAACTTTAGAGATGATTCTCCTCCCAACCTTATGCCTATATATATAGCTGCTTGAATCAATGAGGACCACAAATGTAACTAGAGTCCACAAGTGCATGTGCGATCTCCACCACTCCTTTCCCACCTTCCACTGGAGTCCACTAGTGGTTGGTGTACTCGCCTCTTGAGTTAAGTCCACTGGACTCAAGTTAACTCACGTTAACTTGAGTTAGAAGGCTCTAGAGCTCTTTGGGCAAAACTCTCTCCCCATGTTCCCTATGGGGGTTGAGCCCAAGACCTCCTCCTTCACAACCATGAGACTTAACCACTAGGCTAAGTGGATCACTTGAATATGAGAGCACATGACTTATGCTTGAGTCTACTCTTGAGATCTTTGGTTCTACAGACGAGTGACCAAACGGTATCCGATTTCAGATCTGTCTGAAGCAGTCGGATCCCTAGACCATAGACTTACTTTATTACAGCTCTGATACCAATGTTGGGAATTGAACTCACAACCTCCCGGTTAGGAGTATGATGGGCTAACCACTTGCCCCAAAAGCCATGGTTGAGGATTACTTCCTAATCCTCTCTCTTAAGGCGTGGTTCAACCATCTCCTACTAGGAGTATGTGACATTTACTATCAAGAAAGACTCATTCTTTTGCTGAAGCTCATGACGAGCTCTTGCTACACAGAGATTTGCACCCATTGTTTCCACCCAGCCGCGTCCGAGCTGCTATCCTTCCAGTTCTTCTTAGAAAAGACTTCTCAAATGAGTCATAATAGACCCTCTCATATGAGACTTCCTCTTCTCTATTCTACCCAGGGGTAAATGCCCAAGTGATGCCATGTGGCATCCTTCTTCCAAAAGATGAGTCACATCCCATGAGTATCATATGACAATATGACATTTCCTTTCCCTTAAAATCATTTTCGTCCTCGAAAATGTAGATGAAATGTCCGTAATGGTAGAAGAAAGTGCTCGGACTCCCCTGAACCCCATGTACTCTATGTACATGGTCATCTCTGTGTGTTTTGTTTCCCCGTATCCTTCCCCTTAAGAAGTCTCATATGAGATCATCTCAAAGGTGGGAAACCATCTAAGTGGTGTCTACTATCTCCCATATACACTCGACTTCCAAATTATCATTCCCATAACATATAACATCATCCAAATGACCTAAGTCCATATGATGTATCCTCTATGGAGTAATAATATGAAAAGGAAGTGCAAAGTGCCAAACTTATAAGCTTGACCGTATCATAATGGAGATAATAAACCATAAAATCCTCTAAAATATAGAACAAAGTCCCATAACAAGTGACTCAAAACCCATCTGAGATAAATAATAGATTTTCCTCATACCACTCTAGGTCTTCCTAACCTTGAGTGTAATCACAAGTAATAGTTTAATCTAAACTACCTTGTGATCAATGCAAATCCATCATCTAGCTCATACATAAGAATTTCTAGGTAGTGGAATGGAATCTCTACATTCCACCAACCAAGAAGTCTGTAGTTTGTCATCCTTTACCATTGGACCAAGTTCTATTAGAAGAGCATCTATTGGCACTAGTGCAAACTCTAATATTTCTCTTCCCTGTAGTTTGCCATATGAATGCAAAAACATTCCCTTTGAGATTCAGATAATCCCTAAGTACCCATCCTCCTAATTGATGCTCACACATCATCCTCATGATGAAGCATCAACTAAGAGTTTGGTACTCTAATAGGTTAGATATATCTCTATCTCCTATAAACCCTAAAGAGAAGAGTCATATCTTTACTCCCAGTCTCACTAATGTCAATAACTAGATCATCTCATCTAGTCAAGGACCATCACTGGAAATAAACATAACTACTTCTCTCTAGAGTCTACAAGTGAGACTCAATCTAACCATCATGATTAACAGATCTCCTTTTTTGCCTTGATAGAAGAGTGACACTCCTAACAAGACAACCACAATGAGAAAGTGAAACTCTCTCTATGTCTCTTTATGTAATCTCCTCTAAGGAAAAGAGCTCTGGTAGTGGAATCTATTCCACTTTCCCGTTCCCTTTGAAAGAGACTTTTCTTTTTTTTTGAATCCATTTACTCTACTCATCCATAATTGAGATCATGGACATAACTTGTCCATGTTTTCCTTCCAAAATAGTGGAGAAAAAGACTCCCATGTGAAGGAAAATTACATTGAAAAGTAGACGAAATGAATTCCTTCAAAAATATAGACTAAGAGATGTTTTCTTAACATCTCTTCTCTCTAAAGGAAAACATACTCTATTCTTCTCCTATGAAGAAATCATGTTTTTCTTTCCTTCTTTCTCTCTCAAAGAGCAGGAGCTAAAGTGAGACCACTGAACTAAAGTGAGATCTCTCATGGATCTCTGAGTTGATTCCCACTTTCTCCTTTTCTTAAAAGAGTAACTCATGAATTTATTTGCTCCTCTCTTCCATGACTGATGTGTAATCTGTCATTACACATATTCCTATGAATATGGAGAACAGATCTCCCCTAAGTAATGAGGGTATATGTAGTGAAGAGTGGAGAAAATAAATTCCTAATAAGGGTCAAAGCCCTCTACTAAAATTGTCAGCGATGATGTGACGTGATACCGTAAACACATGTGTATCCATCGCAAAAAACTATCTCTGCCAACCATATTGTGTGGATGGATCTATACGATCCCATGAATCTCATGGAACTATCCTTCCTAAAAACTCATAACGAGTATGTGATACCAATGGTGGCAAAATCACCTATCACATTCTCTATTGGAAGAATAAATCTTCCCTAAACTATGAAGGATAACTCCCAATCCTAAGGAGATGTCTACTAAGAGCTCTCCTCTTATCTAGTGAGACATGACACCATGAATGATGAGTCCTTTTCTTCCTGGCCATAGAAGAAGAGTGCTCAAAGGGAAGTCATTTCCACCGTCCCATACCAGTGAAAACTTCTTCCAATTCACGATGTCATATCTACACTAAACTGAATATATATTCCATTTAATGGAATATGTAGGTGGACTCTAATGAATCCCATATCCTAAAATCATGTCAGTGGACTCAAATGAGTCCCATGTCCTCGAACTAGTTAGTTTGGTTCTAGTCAACAATGTGACAATGGATATCCCCTTCTGTTTCAAACCAACTTGTTCCTAGGTACCAAGACTAGGTCTAAGTACCTCTCTATAGATCCCGATATACATATATATGTATTGGGTTCCCCAACTACTCCTGAGTAAGGGATCTATGCTCTAAGTGATAGAGCTAGTGCCATGCCTGTGGCCTTCCTAACCATCACTCGAATCACATAAACACCCATCGATGTTGTCTCATGAAACCCATCTTTGTAATCCCATCTTATTGGTTTCCTTATTAGTGTAGCAAAAATGCTTCACTACTTGCTCAAGTGATGTACATGAGTGAAACTAGTCACTCTTTGGGTATTCCTAATAATACCCCATAGTCTCCTAATCATATTGTGAGAGTCTTGTGAAGATAAGTGAATCTTCACTACTTTGGAGATTATCATATATATATCTCCCGTACCTATATGCAACTTCCTAAAACCTATAGGATTGCTTGTGCACATTACTAATGGTGAAAGTGTAGCTCCTTCCCTTAGCAATCCTATGGTTTAAATCCATAAGGATTATGTGTAGGGATCCTATTACTACTGAAGTTGTCTTATGTATACTATTATGATGGTCCTAAGTCCATCAAATACATGCTTACAAGCATGCCTAGGTCTTATTGATGTTTACAGAAAGGCATGTTACGATGCCATAACATTCTTACCTAAAGGCAAGTGCATATATAATGCCATGAGGTGGAAAATTTTTTGACAGCATTTCCCCAAGAAATGGAATCCCAAAAAAAATTATAAGCAATAGCTCAATGGCACATCGGCCACCCAATAAAATAGGGCTTGACAGGCCCATGGCATGCATGCCATAAACTCATATATGGACTCCATAACCTGCAAAACCTAAAAACAAATGCTAGCAACCATTCTCTGTGTTGCATAGCCATATAGTTTCTGTAATCCTCTTTCCTGCAAACAATCAAAAGTGTACTTCTCGCCTATCGATCCATACTTTAGAATTTAAACAATGATAAACATTTGATGTATGCAATCCAATTTATGCATGTACATACAGAACATGCCATAACATAAAGTAAAATGACTGAAGCATAAAGCATACATCCCTGAGTAATTTACTTTTGGAATTGCATGCATCCAATCGTTCTCGACAAGCTTCGAGACCTTTGCACCTTCCTCCTTAGGTCCTAACATAAACTTTGAAGTGTCCGAAAATATCAGAGCACTCCCCAAAACATAAAGCATGGTCAGGTGATTAGAAAAATAATGCAAATTTAGTCACAATATGCATTAGGAATCCTTCTTTAGACCTGGAAAAAACATTTTAGGACTTGCAAATATTCATAAACTAGAATTTATAGCATGTGCAAAGAGCTCGAAGTGAAATTACTCAAATCGCCTTCCCGGTTTGTAAAATATGGCTCTTAGAAGGTAGTTGCAAAAAACTATTCAGACTTTGCAGACCTCTTCAGACCTGCAAAAATACTTATTTTCCAAAATTTCTTCACATAAACTGAAAGTAGACCTTGTACTCTTCGAAACGAGCCATAGCACGTCCAATTTGGAGTTTTCTAGGCCAATATTATGGCCTTTCCAAGTGGGACATGCCAAACTAGTGGACTGTTGGAGGGGCTGGAAAAAGTGTAAAAATGTGATTTTTGGGGTGCCCAAAAGCATTCTTCCATCAATCAAAGCCTAAAATTCTTTCCATATCCTCAGAGAGTGGTATATGAAGATGCTTGGGCCTATTTTTACCTTTCCAAATCCTCCCTTAGTGCATGCTAATTCGCTCCCTAAAAGAGGCCTAAATCAAGATTTTTGCTTTTATGCAAAAACTTAAATGGGAGGTCTTAGCAAGCTTCTAATCCACTCCTTATGTGGAATTTTCTTGGATTTTCTCTTCTCCATGGTAATTCATACACCACAGTTCATGTATGTGTGGACTCATCCATGTAAAGCCTCATAAATGATCTTTATTCTTACTCCTAAAAGTGGAGTTTGATAAAAACTAACACCTGAAATTTTTCCAAAAAGTGCGGGAAGGGGGTCTTTGAGGAACTAAAATTCCTCCTTAACTTATCATTTTGATAAATCTAATGATTTGCCTAAGAAGTCCATACACCATAATCTCAGTATATACACTTTTTCCCATCCATCCATAGCTAGTGCACCTCTTTTTCCCTCTTGCAAAATGGGAATTTCTTAGATTCAGGTGCTGAAATTTTTTCTCAAACTGTGATGGAAGAGGGTTTTATGGAGCTCCAAACTCCCATCATACTGAGGTATTTTTTGGATTTCTTAATTGTATACGGAAGTCAATACATTAGACTATAAGTATGCATGGTTTTTTCCATAAATCTATGAAAAATACATCCTCTTTTCCCCTTCGCAAAATGGCTATTTATCCAAAATAGTACCTAAAAATGATGTGAAAATCATAAATATGGCTACTTTAGAGATACCCTACACTTGGCCTTCTTGTATTTGGAGGGAATCCTTGACTTCTGAGAGTATATACCTCATACTCTCCATACATGTGATTTCCCTCCAAGATCTTGGCCCCCTAATGCTTCGTTATCATTCTCAAAAATGGAAATTCTTACAAAAATTCAAAAGCACAAACCTGGAATTCGAAGAAATAGTTCCACTTATTGCTTGAGAGAAACCATTGAGCTGGATGCTTATGAAGCCACTCAGCATGGATCATCATTTGTTGTCACATACGACATGCATCACCTTATTTTCTTATCGGGAATCATGCATGACTACTAAATTCTTGTCTGAACATCTTGCATCAACTACGAACAAATAAATGTCCTATCCTCTTATTTCTAAAGTTTCCCACGTATATGCTTGAGGAGGATGAGAGGGTAGTCTCTTCTCTCTCTTATTGATGAATCCAAAACCCTTCTATCTCTTGTTGTTGTTTTCATCACTCACATGCTCTTGCGTCATATACCTCTTTGATTGCTTCATTGTCATCAAAGTGCAAAGAGGCAATGTGGGAAAAGCATCTTGCTGCTGTCCATGAGGTCGCGGGTTCAATCCCTGCGCCTCCCATGCGCCTGCAAAGAAGTTGCTTTTCCATGTATATCCCACGCGAAAACGTTGTAGATCGAAGATCACTCTGATACCACTATCAAGATAGATTCATTCTTTTGCTGAAGCTCATGACGAGCTCTTGCTACACAGAGATTTGCGTCCGTTGTTTCCACCCAGCCACGTCCGAGCTGCCGTCCTTCTAGTTCTTCTTAGAAAAGACTTCTCAAATGAGTCATAATAGACCCTTTCATATGAGACTTCCTCTTCTCTATTCTACCCAAGGGTAAATGCCCAAGTGATGCCATGTGGCATCCTTCTTCCAAAAGATGAGTCACATCCCATGAGTATCATATGACAATATGACAAACTAAATCTTGGAACCTGTGACTGACAACTCACAACTTAGTGTATTATGAACACTACTGGTTCAACTCTGACTGTACTTCAAGTCAAATCAACTCAACTCAACTGAAATCAACTAAAATCAGCTCATGAGTCTCATTAAAAAATCTATGATATCATCATGTCTTCATCCTTGTTCAATCTGTAAATCCTTCATACCTCTTTCCTTTAGAACTTAGTATAAACATAAATGTGCGAACTTCTAAAACATACCTTTTTGAAATATCAAGCTTCTCTTTAATAGAACTCTAGAACCTTCTCCTGAACAAGAACATCCTAACAGGAACTTTCTTCAAACATTCTCCTTCTTCCTTCTTCTTTCAAAGCTGGAACATAAAGAGAACCTGACAAAGGAAATATAGGAATACCTAAAATAGGAGTACCTGTGGATATGACTCCGCATTCTTTTACATATATGGCTGAAAATAATTCTTCATGTTTCATCACCCCCTTGGATGATTTAGTACTAGTATCTAGAATTCTTCAAATATATCAGACTTTATGAAATCTGGAACGTCTTCCTTTTTTCAATAAATCTGATCTTTAGTGATCAATACCTGTATTTGAAAAAAATTTGAACCCTTTTTATTAGCATTGTGCACATGCCAATAGCTTTCCCTTGTTGGAACAAATCAATCACAAATTGATGATTACAAAGAGCTTGAAGTAAGCTTATGATCAGATTGAAGTGAACGAAGACACTTGAGAAAGTGAAGAGATCTCAGAAGTAAAGCTTGTATACATATGTACATTACAGTTGGAAATTCTTGTTATTTGAGTAGAGATAATCCTTAGGATGATAAGGAGTAATGTAATAGATGCAGGATAAGTCTAGAACCATATGTATATAAGTCAATGATGTAAAGAAATACAAGAGAGATTCATTAGAAGAAAAATGTCATAGAGATAGATGTGAAGAGAGTTATCTTCAGAAAATAGTGACGAGCATTTCATACATTTCTCTGTCTGATCATGTGGATCAGAAATCGTTTTGTACACATCTAATCTGAAAGCTAATGAAGCTATGTTCAGAGTTTTATGATCTAATTCCTTTCCTACTGTGAGTATGATCAATAGGAACATTTGTATGTAGAGTCTGCAGATAGACTTCTCAGAGTCGCGCACTTTTCTATGTCAATGTTTTGCTTAGATCTCAGTGCACAGTGTAAATTTTTTAATGAGTGAGCATTCAAAATCTAAGTTAGAAGGTAAGGAAGATATGTCTAAAAGCATTTAGCAAAACGGCATCTGTGCTGTGAGAAATCAACTTAAGAAGTTGACCATGTCAAAGTCGCCATTTCTGGAAGACAGTTTTTGACACAGATTTGATCTAAAAGATCAAATTAGAAATCTAGTGGTTCTTTTGAAGAACTAATGATCAATATAGTTACGCAAAGGTAGCATGGATATGTGAGTATCGTTTGAATGATTAAATTTGAAGTATTATGAAGAAATTGAAGCCTATCTCTGAAGCAGATTCTTGAAGATGAAGAAAACTTCTTACAGAGAAGGTCAAAGGATGTTTTATATTGACTGAGGATGTAGCAATCATTTGAGTGGCAATATATCACCGATGACTGATATGGAAGCAAAGGTGAATGGACATACAATTCAAATAGGTGACAATACTAAGCATAAGGTGGAAAGTATTGGATCAGTGAAGACAAAGAATGGAAGTACACTCTTGAGCAAGGTACTTTATGTTCCTACTATTCCTAAGAACTTGATAAGTGTAGGGCAAATTGTGGAGAAAGGATATGGAGTCAGATTCACAAATGATGGTGTCTATGTGCAAGATCCAAATCACGGATATAGAAACATTATTGCAGGTAAAATGGAAGGAAGGTTGTTTAGTCTCAAAGTTCAAGGTAATGTGGGACATGCTCTATTTACTTATGGAAGTTAAAAGATGTCTGAGTTAGACCTATGGCATAAAAGGTTAGGTCATTTCAATGAGAGAGCCATAAAGGAAATGTCAAGGAATGATGTGGTGCTTGGTTTGCCAAAAGTTGAAGGGCAACATATGGTGTACAAGTGTGAAGCTTGTCAATTAGGTAAAGCACACAAAAGTTCATACAATAAATCAGGGTACAAGTATTCAAATATGCTTGAATTGATTCATACAGATGTGTGGGGTCCTTCAAGGGACTATAGCATAAATGGATCTAGATATTAGGTGTTGTTTGTTGATGATGCAACCAGATGGATTACTTTATATGTAATCAAGGACAAATCAGATGTCTTCAATACATTCAAGCATTATCATGCTTATGCAGAAAGGATTACAGGACAAAAGCTCAAGAGGTTGAGATAAGATGGAGGGGGAGAGTATTTCTCTAAAGAGTTTGATGATTATTTGTGGAATGCAGGTATAAAGAGAGAAGTAACTTGTAGGTACTCTCCTCAACAGAATGGAATTGCAGAAAGAAGAAATAGAACTCTTGTAGAATTTGCAAGAGCAATGATGAAGGAAAAGAATTGCCCAAATTACTTATGGGCAGAAGCTATCAACACTGCAACATACCTTGTGAATAGATTACCTTGTAAAGCTTTGGATGGGAGAACTCCTTATGAAGCATGGTGGGGTAAGAAACCTACTCTTGATCATTGTAAGGTATTTGGATGTTTAGCATATGCTTATGTTCCTTCACAATTGAGACATAAGCTAGAACCTAAAGCAGAGAAGTATGTGTTTATTGGGTATGATGATAGATAGATGGGTTACAAATTGTGGAGTCCATCCACAAAGCAATTTCTTGTTACCAAAGATGTTACATTTGATGAGCAAAGCACATGGTATACAGGGTCAACAAATGATTATGTAGATGTCAAAGAAATACAAAGAAAAGGGAAGACAAAAGTAAGTGTGTATGAAGAAGATATTGATGATGTTGATTATAAAAGTAAGTTGCAGGATAATGTTGAAGATGGGCCAAGATTTGATCCAGAATCAAATATGGCTGAGACTTCAAGAAGTGCAGAGGTCAGAAGATCCTCAAGGGAAAGGAAAGAGCCTATCAGGTATAGATATGATACATCTTTCTTAACAACAAAAGATTATGCTTACATTGTGAAGACAGAAGAGGATCCAATCACATATGAAGTGTTGGAGCAATTCTATGACAAGCCTAAGTATTGGCTTGAGTCCCACAAAGTCATAAAAGAAGCTTTAAAATGAAGACTATGTAAAGTTCGCTTGTGAACTACCTCTTGTAACTTTTGAAGAGTTTACTTAATGTAAAAGTGAAAGAATCTTAAGTGGTTGAGTCCACTTGATCAAGCATGGAAAGAGGAGCCACGAATTCGTGATTTGTGGTAGGTAGAGAATCAAATCAATCATTGATTGATTGGAGAGTGATTGAGGGAAGTTAGCCTCCCAAACTCAACTATAAATAGATGGCAGTTTTAGTCGTGGTTAGAGAGACCTATGTGAAGACCTCCAAGACCTGAGCTTTATGCCATATCAAGGTGTGATTACAAGGCACACATATGTATCAGTAAGTCCATTGTATTGTACAAGCAATATACTTTCATTTTCATGATCATTTGGGTTCATATTTCCATGTTCTTGTGAAGTGTACTACTCACTGCCATTACTCTCAGTTTTCTCAATCAGATTGCAGAGATGTTTTCTCTGAGCTTGGTGCATTATTTTTAGTGATTTAACTTGATAAATTTAGCTCTATAGGTCTAATATATGCTCACAAATTTCCATGTCATTTGGATGTTGAAATCTTCAGTTATGTTCATTTGAAGTCAACAGGGTCTATTCATCTTCACTACTCTGTCAGGTACCCGAGTTTTTTCACTCACAGCCATTTCTCAGTGGTTACGTATCCAAATTCAGTGAATTAAAGCTTGTTGGATTCAGCTTACTGTCTTGTATAGCCATACAAATTTTCATAATCATTGAGTTCCTATATTTTTAGTTATGTTCATTTTCTGCTCACTGGTCTCAAACTGTAGCAGCCCGTGAAAATCGGGATGATGTCATCACTTGTTAAAACTCATTCTCAGTGTGTGGTTTATTATTTTTGATGAGGTTACTCTTGAAAGTTAGCTCTTTAAGCTACCTAGACTTCCCCAAGAGGAATTAAGCTAATTGCTGTTGTGCTCAGAGAATTATGTAAAACACTGGACATGTGTATGAACCAAGAATAGCAAGTTTTCACCTCTGAGCTAACTCCAACTTATCTGTTTTGATCTATCGTTTTGAGAGTGATCTTCCAAGGTACATAGGGTGTCTAATATATCCATTGTCAAGCTAAAAGGGCCCACCATATACTCCTGGAGTTCATTTGGCTGGTGTAGATCAAGGATTTTGGAACACCTCTTCATCTTCAAGCACATACCTATCCATCTCTTCACAGTGGTATCAGAGCAAGGTTGGACAACATGGCAGATGGATTTCCTTCATCAATTGACAAATTGGACAGAGGTAACTACTCAGCTTGGTCATTACGAATGGAAGCTTATCTCCAAGGTAGAAGTTTATATGGTTATGTGGCTGGAGATGAAGTTATGCCAAGTTTCAAGAACAAAAGTCAACCAACACAAGAAGAGCAAGAAAGATTGAGCACATGGTGCTCCAAGGATGCACTTGCAAGGTCTTATCTCCTCAACTCTATCTTAGATTTTTTGTTGCCTCACATTAGAAGTTGTAAGACATCTCAGGAAGTGTGGGATGCACTTGAAGCCTTCTTCTCTTCAAGTACCAAAGCTAGGGCATCAACTATGGCTGGATTTCACAACTCTCATGAAGGCTCCCAAACAAAATGTGACTGATTTTGTCACAAAGCTCAAGGACATAGCAGATCAGTTGGGAAGAATTGGAGAGGTAATAGATGAAGAGCAAATTGTAAGGCAGGTCATCAATGGCTTGAAGGCAGATGACAAGTGGGAAGCATTCACCACAGCTATGGATTTGTACATGGACATGCATGTACCCGATTTCAATACACTCATTGGACAACTACTTACTCAAGAGGCAAAGCTTATCAAAAATGGAGAAAGCTCTAAAGGTAATCAATCTTCAGCTTTATACACTGATAAAAGCAAGTCCAAAGATAACAAAGGAAAGGCAAAGAAAGTGGATGATGAAGCAGGTACATCTCAAGCTAACTATGCATGTAGAGGAAGACATAGCAGAGGTAGAGGAAGAGGAGGTAGACAAGGCAGGGGGAGATCCCAAGACTCCAACCCATGTTCTATTTGTGGACTAACTAATCATACAACTGAAAATTGCTTTAGGAATTCCAGGAATCAAAGAGGAAGAGGATACAATAGAGGAAGTTATGGCTACTCAAGAGGAAGGTTCAACAACTACCATGGCAACTACAACAACTACAATCATTCAAACTATCAAGGAGGCTACAAAGGAAGGAGAGACTACAATAACTACACAGAAGATTCAAACAAAGAGGATTCATTATTGATCATGAACATGGCTATGCCACAAGGTAAATCTGATGAGCATGTTTTCTACATAGATTCAGGTTGTTCAAATCATGTGGCAGGAAATGTGGCACTCCTATCATATTTAGAAGATCCAAGGAATAAGCATGAGGTACAAACAGGAGATGACACAAGACATCCTGTGGAGAAAATAGGCAATGTCAAAGCACCTAATGGAAACATCAACCTACTCAGTAAGGTACTCTATGTCCCTACCATTACAAAGAATTTGATAAGTGTTGGGCAGATAGTAGAGAAAGGGTTGCAAGTCAGGTTCACAAAAGCAGGAGCATTTGTTGAAGATCTAAGTCAAGGATTCAGAAAAATTGCAAAAGGTGAAAAGACAAGTAGATTGTTCACATTTGAATTACAGGACACTAGAAACATTGCTCTCTTTAATTATGGTAGTCAGACACTCACAGAATTGGAAGTATGGCACAAAAGGTTAGCACATATTGGTGAAAGGTCATTAAAGCAAATTTGCAGGGACCAAAGTGTACTTGGACTCCCTAATTTGTCAAAACAACATATGATTTATAAGTGTAGTGCATGTCAATTTGGAAAGTCTCACAGGTTACCATTCATGAAGAAAGGTTATATGCATGGAGATCTCTTGGAGTTGAACCCTGTTTTTCATGCCAGGACTAAGAATATAGAGATTCAGTATCATTTCTTGAGAGAAAAGGTACTTGATAAAGAGATTGAAGTGATGTATACTCCAACAAAAGAACAAGTTGCAGATATGTTAACAAAAAGCTTGGATGGACCTAAGCTACAAAGCTTCAAAGAGATGGCAGGAGTAAAGAAGAATGGAATAATCACAATTAGTGATTGAGGGGGAGCTGTTGGAACAAATCAATCACAAATTGATGATTACAAAGAGCTTTAAGTAAGCTTATGATCAGATTGAAGTGAAAGAAGACACTTGAGAAAGTGAAGAGATCTTAGAAGTAAAGCTTGTATACATATGTACATTACAGCTGGAAATTCTTGTAATTTGAGCAGAGATAACCGTTAGGATGATAAGGACCAATGTAATAGATGCGAGATAAGTCTACAACCATATGTATATAAGTCAATGATGTAAAGAAATACAAGAGAGATTCATTAGAAGAAAAATGTCATAGAGATAGATGTGAAGAGAGTTATCTTGAGAAAATAGTGATGAGCATTTCGTAGATTTCTCTTAGTCTGATCATGTGGATCAGAAATCCTTTTGTACACATCTAATCTGAAAGCTAATGAAGCTATGTTCAGAGTTTTATGATCTAATTCCTTTCCTATTGTGAGTATGATCAATAGGAACATTTGTATGTAGAGTCTGCAGATAGACTTCTCAAAGTCGCGCACTTTTCTATGTCAATTTTTTGCTTAGATCTCAGTGCACAGTGTAAAGTTTTTAATGAGTGAGCATTCCAAATCTAAGTTAGAAGGTAAGGAAGCTATGGCTAAAATCATTTAGCAAAAGGAATGTGTGCTGTGAGAAATCAACTTAAGAAGTTGACCATGTCAAAGTCACCATTTCTAGAAGACAGTTTTTGACACAGATTTGATCTAAAAGATCAAATTAGAAGTCTAGTGGTTTTTTTGAAGAACTAATGATCAATATAGTTGCGCAAAGGTAGCATGGATATGTGAGTATCATTTGAATGATTAAATTTGAAGTATTATGAATAAATTGAAGCCTGTCTCTGAAGAAGATTCTTGAAGATGAGGAAAACTTCTTACAGAGAAGTATTTCTTGATATATGTGAAAAATAATTTGAAGTTTGTGTAAAGGTTGATTTATTCTTGATTTAGAGGAGTTCTTAAGTCAAGATAAATCAAACATTTGGAGATTAAAAGGTCTCCAACATCCCTATCATTCCTAAGCTTCCCAAATAAGAGAATAAGGTTAGCTGATCTATCTTAAAAACCTTGTTGAAAGCATTTTAGGATTCATGACCTTTTGCAACATAACAAGTATCTTCTTCTATTCCTCTGCAACACAAATTTGATAGAATCTGAATCTTTGACTTACTTCTTCCAATGCTAAGAATCTTCTCAAACAAAGGATAGACAATTTGAGACTCAAGATCTTCATGATCATTCAAGATCATTCAAGATCAATGATCTCTCCAACAAAATACTTGTGTAGAATCTGCTCTCATCAAACCTTCATGATTGAATGTTTGATTTGCTACCTGAATGTCTCTAAGTGTCCATGCTTCTCACAAAGTTGTAAAACTTTTCTTTAACCAAATCCTTCAAGGAATCTACAACTCCTACTTGAAACATAAGTGGAAAAACTTCTTACCTTGAGAACTCCAAAAGCTACAAGTTGATACTTCATATCTTTCATATTCTACCCAGGTGAAATGTGATAGTATTTGCTTGACTTTCTTTGGCTAACTCCACTTCTCAATCAAGTGATAGAATCTTATGGAACACCTTTTTGAATACAAGCATGTATCCAAAAAGCAAGACAATCATAGAAAGTAGATTCTACAACTGACTAGTACATCAAAAAATTTAAATTTTTTGAAGTTTTCTGAAAATACTGAATATGAGGTAACCTTTCCAAACATAAAACCTTAACCCAAGTCTTCAACATCTGCTACAAAAAACTCTTTTACCTTGAGAGTTAGATAAAGAAGAAATAATATACTTCTCTGCAACTTGTCATATACCAAGTAGCTTTGTATTGACACTCCAAGAATTCTTTGAGGGAACATATAGCTACCTGCTCAAAATCTTCAACTTATACATAACTCATACATATGAGTCAAAACATATAAGTTGTTTTCAAAATCTACTGCTTTTCTTTCTCTCAATGTGATTCTTTGTCAAATCCACTAAATCATGACCAAGTATAATGCAAAACAAGAAAATGCTTCTTCTTTAGACTATCTTCACACAAGATGTTCTCGTAGACTTGTCTTTGGATGTAGAGGATAAAGTAAGAAAAGTATATGGGAAATATATGAGAAAAGGAAGCCTTACTTTTCTTTTGGAAATGATGGACTTTCTTCTTCTACATCTTTCTTCCACCTGATGATGATGTCAATATCTTCAAACTTCACTTCCATACCTTTTGTTTTCTTCATCTTGAAGTAGCAAGCACTCTTGAATTCTTCAAATGAACTTTTCTTTTCCTCTCATGCTAAGAGTAATAGACAAAACAAACATGGTATAAAAATGGAAGTGAACATAGAATCATGTTTTACCATCTCCTCATATCTCTGAATCAAAACTTTGCTTCAAATGTGACTGATATGACTGAATTCACCAACTTTTGTCTGAATGATGAATTATCTTTCTAGACTTAACTTCTCTAGATAGCTAGATCACATTTTGTATCTAGATAAAAACCTTCCAACCAACTTACAAGATTGGTTGAAACAAAACTGATGCTCTCCACATTTGTCTTCTTAGATGAACTTTCTTGCCATGAAAGAGATCTCTCCAAATTCTCTAGAAAATGCTCTAGATACTTGTTTTGATGTAGCCTTTAACTTTCAAATAATGAAAGTGTATAAAAGTATTCCTTGAATCCTTCAAATCTCTTCATAACTACTCTTCTAAGACATGACCTAAAAATGATAATCTAATAGTAGAAACTAATACCTGTGATTTGATGTTTGGTTCCTTCATCTTCTCCAAACCATTGTTCTTCCTTGAATTTGAAGTAGCCTTCTCTTCATCAAGTCTTGGTCTTCAAACAATACTTTTGTAAAGTATTCGCATACTCTTCCAAAAATTTTTGGCTACTAATAGATCATCAACTTCATACTCCACATAGTCCCTGGCCGCGTAGCCTAGTGGCTGACGCCTTGAAGCTGCAGGAGGATGTCCTGAGTTCAAGTCCTGGCCGGACATATCTATGAGTCAATCATGAAGGATGCCTCTACCTTAAGAGGTTGGGTGTGTGAGTGTGTATTTCAATTTCAGTATGATTTCCAATTTCCTTGTACCCTCAAAAAAAAAAAAAAAAAAACTTCATACTCCACACTGATGAATACACATGTGACTGAATTGTCTAATTCTCAAATCTCTACTCATCTAGATTAAGTGTGTATGTTAAATGTTAGAAGATGCTCTTAAATCATATGTTGTAAACCTGGAAGTCTGGAAACCTGGGAATCTGAATGAGCCTTAATGAGATGCCAAAGCCCTAAAGCTCTGATACCAAATATTGGAAATTTAGTAGGCCCAATACTAATACCATATGTCCAAGGCTCCATAGGTCTAGAATATACAACATAGAATCTAGCAATCTTCCAATATTGACAAAACATAAACAAACACTTAATTACACAAATGATGAGACAAAGATAGAGAAAGACTAGACAACATGTGTAAAGTGTTACGTAAGCCACTGCTTACTCACACTATCATATATACCAATGTTCAATGTACAATGTAGGAGCAAAACTCTCAACCACTCTATGTGAGAAAAAATAGATGGATGACTGAATATACAAATGTAACAAACATATTCAGATGTATGGACAAAAATCTGAATATACATGAGATGTGTGACCTAATAGGTTGTAGAAGAGTGAATATGAGTGACAGAAAGAGGAAGGATCAATCTAAAACTGATAATCAACAAACCCTCATCTAACCTTATGCTATGGAAGACCCTAAGTTAGACATGTGTGTGAAAAGATCACATACTTACAAAAGTAGCAAAGAATGCTAACAAGTTTGCTACCAGAAATCCTCAAACTCATATGAACATACATCCAAATATGCATAAAGCATAACCGTACTGATTCTCTTGTACCTATGCCGAAGCAATCCTCCTGATATGGATGTTAGTGCCTCCATAAACTCCAAGTAGTACCTCTGTGCATAAAGAGAATATGTACCTAAATTCTTAACATAAGATGCAAATCTTATGTTAATCACCATCCAATGTCTTTGTAGTAACCCAAAATCTTCAGAAGACATTCTTCAAATACATCATGTGAATGGATGATCCACACCACCAAGCTATTGATAGCCTCTCCATAAGCAAGAGTGTGAGCACACTCTTCTTCTCCAAGAAGAACTCCATAGCCGCTCCTCAACATGCTCCAAGATAGCACCATGGCTGCCCCATGTGCTAAAAAGCATCACCTCTATTGAGGTACCAAAGCTCCAAAGCTTGGTGTTGAATTGGTGCAAGGATGAATACAAAGTGACCCAAGCTTGTTCTTATATAGTAGTTAGTGTATCTTGAAAAGCACCCCTCCAAAAGCTATCGCTCTTAATAAAGCACAAGAAAACTCTACGATGGCTTATGTAGAAATCTACCGGGAAAGAATCCGTTGCCCATTCGTCGTTCGCTGTCTTAAAACCATAAAAATCTTCATGTTTCTCGCGCTGTGTTGATCAGAGATAAGAGGCTCTTGCCTTAACCAAGGCACCCCATGCTTTTGGTTGTACAAGGTGCATAATGAAAAGCTACACATCCTGTAATACTGAGTAAAAATGAAGACATTGTTTTCCAACATAAAGGACACTCCAGAGAAGTTTGTAGACTATGTCGAACCTACCATTACAGTTTACCATCGCAATCGCGCCATTCCGAAGGTATTAATTGATGGTGGATCGAGTATCAACATAGCTTCTATAGCAACATGCAAGTAGATGGGGTGGCACCAGTTTGAGCCAGCCCCATTTTTTGTCCAAATGGCGGATCAATCTCGTGTTCAACTGGTGGGACTGATTAAGGATATTCCGATCTAGATTGTGTAGGTATTATTTAAAACTACCTTTATCATCCTGGAATTAAAGGGGAGAATTTAGATTACAATCTACTTTTGGGACGACCATGGCTCCGGAATGCCAAAGTTCGACAAAACTGGGATCAAAAGACTCACTTTTCGGAAGGGACATTCCAAATTTATGGTTTCATTGGATGACAAAGAGTACTTCCTCCCACAACAGAAACCAATCTGGGCGGAACCACCACATATGCTGGAAGGCTTAGAAGAGGATGAGGAGACTAAATATTTACGTTTATGTTTTGAATCCTACCGAAAGGTACGGCTATGCTTAAATCCTTTAAAGTCAACATTCGTGGTGAAATGTGGCAAATTGCTCGGACACATTATTTTGGAAAAAGGAATTGTGGTTGATCCAGATAAGGTTAAAGTTATTCGAGAAACACCAGCTCTGAAGAGTCCAAAAGAAGTGCTCAGGTTCCTCGGGCAAATCCGCTGGCATGATAGACATTTAAGAGGACTAGCGTATATTGCTATCTCGCTCAATAAGTTAGCACATGTACCACCGAAGGATTTTCTCTGGACTGATGAAGCACAGCTAGTGTTTGAGTGACTCCGAAAAATGCTCATGAGTGCTCCAATATTAAAAGCTCCAGACTGGAAGTTGCCCTTTCATTTTTTCCTCGACGCTTCAGATCGCGCAATCGGCAATGTTCTCATGCAAAAGGAAGATACGAAGTGGTTTCATCCGGTGTACTATGCTAGTCGAAGACTCACATCAGCCGAGCAGAACTATTCGACTACGGAGCGTGAGTGCCTGGGTCTCATTTATTCTATTAAAAGTTTTCGACACTATCTCTAGGGCCAATTGTTCACATTTCATGTGAACTAGAGTGCTTTGCTTTATCTAGTTAAGCAACAAAATTTAGTTGGATGTCTTGTTCGATGGGTGTTGCTATTACCGGAATTTGAATATGATGTAGTCCATTGTCTTGGGGCCAGCCATGCGATTGTAGATTTTCTATATAGAATAGATCATGGAGAACCTCCGGAGGGCATCGATGATTCTCTTCCAGATGCAGAAGTTTTTACAGTGGCCAAACCGGAAGATGTTCCGCAGACTGCTCCAACTTGGTATGAAGAAATGATGAGTTTTCTCACCAACAGTGTTGCGCCATATTATTTACGATCGACAGCCTAGAAGAAACTTGGATTATGCAGCTGGCGCTTTACTATGATCATGGCGAAACTTTATCATAAAGATTCGACGAGAGTTTGGCTTCGTTGTGTACTCCCGCATGAAGTACAGGCTATCATTTTGGAAGCACATGCAGGGGATGCTGGTGGTCATTTCGGTCATCTTAGTATGGTTCGAAAAATTCAACGGTCTAGACTCTAGTGGCCCACTATGTATGTTGATGTGCAAGCGACTGTTTGGAATTGTGATGCTTGTCAATGAACCGGTGAACCTAGCAATGCTCATCACTTTCCTCTCTAGCCTATTTTACCGTTGGAACCTTTTCAGAAGTGGGGACTGGACTTCATTGGCCCTATTAAACCTCCTACAGTGAATATTGGGGCACTTTATATCCTTACCTGTACTAACTACTATACTAGATGGGCGAAAGTGTGGGCAACTAAACATGCCACTGCATTCGTTGTGGCCAAGAAGCTCCAAAATGACATATTTCCTCAGTATGGTGTTCTGTTGGAATTAGTTTCAGACCGAGGCACGCATTTTTTGAATCAATTGATTTCGGAGCTTACAACAGGATTTTGTATCGGTTTAGTTCCCCATATCACCCTCAAGCTAATGGTTTAGCCAAAAGTACTAACAAGGTGCTGTTACAGATGCTCTAGAAAATGCTCCTAGATAGTATTGATCAACGGGAGATTATTCTTCCCACGGTGCTCTGGGCCTATTGCACCTCTTACAAAGTTTCGCTGGGAAGCACACCCTTTAAGTTGTTATACGAGCAAGAGGCTATTCTTCCTTTTGAACTTGCGGTCCTAAGTTTTCGGATTGCAGTATAGAAGCGTTTAATTCCGGACAAATCTTTTGCGTATTGCATGGATCAGCTATGCAAGTTGGATGAAGTTCGCTATCAGAGTTTTCTCTTGCTTCAAGAATTACAAGAGCGGCAAAAGCATTGGCATGACCAGAATTTGAGGACTCGGATTTTTTGCCCCAGAGATTTAGTTCTATACTTTCATTTGAAGATGAAATGAAAGATGGGCAAGTTGAAATTACGGTGGACTGGTTCGTTCCGGATTCAGGAAATATGCGGACCGAGTACATTCCGGTTTGCTACATTCACAGGAGAAGTTCTACCGACAATCATCAAAGGGTCTAAGCTCCAGCCCTATCACTGCTCACGATAAAAAAAAAATCACGAGATCGGGATCTCATGCAGGATACGCAGTAACTATTTTGCATGCAGGATGCACAGTAACTATTTTGCATGCAGGGTGCACAGTAACTATTTTTCATGCAAACATACAACAATTATAAGGGTGGCGGCGGTGGCATTTTTAATCAGGATGCATTTCTTATTTTGAGAGCCAGTAATCATGCAGATTTAGGAGTTATGATTCCTTGATCACCTATCATGATGTAGACTTGCAATTTGTTACACAAGAAGGCTGGGCATAAAAGGCTCCAAACTCTACCGAGTCCGGCTTATTTGACACACTTGCGAGTAGAGAGAATACGATGAGCAGAGTGCATACTTCAAGCAAGAGTGTCGTGCGCTAGAGCAACAAAGCAGGCAGGTCACCGCAAGATGGCAGTGTCTTTCTCTGATTGCCACCTTCTGTACATCCCAGAGAAGATCTCACGGGAGCAGAAGGAGTGGTTCGAATGTAGAGGACTCCTGTAGTGTGCCATGATAGATTGGCGAAACATTAAGCCTTATCCTCAAGCAACAGAGATAGCGATGGAGATTGTCCGACAGACAAAGGGAAACGATATCAATATTCAAGATATTTGACTCATGGGTTAGCCTAGCGTTTGGTAAAACTAGGAGATTTCTAGAATAAGTATAACGCTATGATTTGGAAAAAGATAACTAGGTTGCAGAAAAGAAGCAGTTGACAACTCAGATCACTCAGTTGAAGAAGAGATAGAAGGAGTAAGGGTGGAGAACAGGGTTCGTGACAGTCCTGTTAATGAACAGCTAGTTGAAGAGTTAAATGATACTTTGATAGAAAATAATACTATGAAAGTTACTGTGGAGGAAAATTCCAAGATTATAGCTCGATTGCAAGCAGAGACCGGTCAAGTGCAGAAAGCGAATCAGAAGTTAAAGAAAAGTAATAAAGAGTTAAATACAAAGTTATAGAAGGTTGAGCAAGAAGTACAAAGGTTAAAAACCAAAGTTAAAGATGAGAGTGGTGAACTGAAAAGACAAAGTATTTCGGCTGCGAAAGTGGAGGAAAGATTGGTGGTCCGGAATTCAGAGTTTACAGCTTTGGAAGAAAGATTACAAATAGTTCAAGAGACTCTGGATACTGTACAGGCATAAGTTGCAGGAGTTACTGAGTTAGAAAAGCAAGTAGCACAATGGAAGCAACACTGTGTGTATGCCAACCTAGTGTTGGCAGATAAAGAAGCAGAGGTGGAAAAGCTCCAGAAGGAGGAACAAATTTTGGAAATTTCTTGTCAGGCTAGAGTAGAAGAAGTAATGAAGGATGCTGCGGAGATTCAGACTAGACTAACAGAGTCTACATTAGCTTTTGATAAATTGATAGAAGGATTTCAACAAAAAATTCAGAAGTTAGAAGTTTCCACGGTTAGTTATAAAAGCCTTAGCCAACAAGCCTTAGAACCTAAGAATTTTTTTGAAGCAGAAATGCTCTTAACCAAAGAAAATCTTAGGGACAGGTTCAATGAATTGCGCTATGATATAGAGAGAATAATGTTTCCGTAATTACAGAATCAAGATGATGATCTATAAATTCTATGTAATTTTGTACTTAGTGTGTTCGGATCTGTTGGTGCAAACAAGCCTTAACACTTGGCTTTGATTTGTGCCTTGAAGACTCAACATAAAGCTTGGACTATTGGAACCTTGGAAGATTAAAAGATTGGACCCTTGAATGATACATTCACAAGAATCAATAACCATATGAACCTAGTCTTATTGATTCTTACCTTTTATCTCATGTAAAAAGTCTATGTGACTTTATCAACAATGTAATCACACCTACTAGACTAGAGTCGTGGAAAAGTTAGATGATTTAGTTGAGGGAATATCTCCCTAAGTCTAGTGGAGAGAATCAAGGGAACTTTGATTTGAATTCAAATTCAAATTCATTCAAGAATTCCTATAAAAGAGCAATGTAAAAGTCGCGGGCATTGAGCTCACTTCCCGAGGCTAATCCAAGCAGATCATAGAGTGTGTGAGAGCTACTACTTAGCCTACACCTCTGAGTACCATTGGGCATCACTCTACATGCCAATGGGAATGTACATTTGATAGATTCAATACATATATTCATAGTTCTTATCTCTGTGTTTTCTGAGTCATTCACCTCAAAGTCTGTCAACTTCAACTGGGCATATCTCAAGCTCTACTGAACCAAATTTGATGATCCAGGGCTCATTGGAACCAGCTCAAAGCATTCTACAACACTACAAAATTTCAAGTCATTCTATTCAGCCAATTGGGAGAAATCGCTGTCGAAGTGATCACTGGTATATTTCTGTGTTGTTCCTAAAAAATCGGGGGTGTCCCTGATTTTGCTAAAGATCATGCTCAGTGTATAGTTTGTTATTTGGAGTGATTTAACTTGCTAATGGTAGCTTGTTAAGTTAATTTAATACTCCCAGAAGGAATTAAACCAATTGCAAGTGTGCTGGACACACTGAGCTTAGAACTGAGCAGGTATCATTACAGGAATAGTAAGTTTTTTGGAGTTGTGAAGGTTCAAAATCATCTGTTTTGATTTGGACATTACTCAATCATTTTGTAAAGCACATATATAGTTTCTTGGTGTCATTTGGAAGCTCAAGGAGTCTCCTAACCATATCTGAAGAGAAAAGAGGGCAGGTGTGAAGCAGGTCTAGCAGCACCAACTTGATCTTCTGATTGTACCCAGCCATCACATCCAACAGTGGTATCAGAGCAAATAAGGTAATCATGGGTGATGGTTTCCCTTCCTTCATTGAAAAATTGGATAGGAATAACTACCAGGCATGGTCATTAAGAATGAAGACTTATCTACAAGGGAGAAGCTTGTATGGATACATATCAGGAGATGAGGAGTTGCCCTCATTCAAAACCAGAGGCCTACCTACAAAGGATGAGCATGAGAGACTTAATCAATGGTGTGCTAAAGATGCTTTGGCAAGTTCATATCTTCTAAACTCTATCTCTGATTTCCTTCTACCTCATGTTAGGAACTGTAAGACTTCCCAAGAGACTTGGGAAACCTTGTCAACATACTTCTCATCAAGCACAAGGGCCAGAAAGAATCAGCTATGGATTGAGTTTACAACTCTCAGGAAGCAATCAAAACAATGTGTCTCAGAATTTTTCACCAAAGTCAAAGACATTGCAGATCAACTTGCAAGTGTTGGAGAAGAAATTGAAGAAGAGCAGATAGTCAGACAAGTGATCAATGGACTCAAAGCAGATGACAAGTGGGAAAGCTTTACCACTGCAATGGACTTGTACATGGACATCCAAGCACCTGATCTAACAACTCTGATTGGACAACTATTCACACATGAAGCAAAGATCACAAAGAATGGAGAGCAATCAAAAGGTAACAATCCCTCTGCCCTATATACAGATAAGAAGTCTAAAGACAAGGGTAAAAGTAAGAAAGTTGATGAAGAAGGATCCACCTCCCAAGCAAACTATGCAGGGAGAGGTAGATCATCTAGAGGTAGGGGCAGAGGAGGTAAGTCAGGTAGGGGGAGACCCTATAATCAATCTCCACGCAATATTTGTGGCTTGTCTAACCATACTACAGATGAATGCTACAAGAACTACAAAAATCAAAGAGGAAGAGGTCACCAAAGAGGAGGATACTCCCAAGGCAGAGGCAGATTCAATCAATCTCAAGGCTACCATGGCTACAACAATAATTACAACAATAACTACAACAATAGCTACAATCACAACGGCAATTATCAAGGAGGATACAGGAACAGAAAGGATTACAACAATTATGCAGAGGATCAAGATGATTCCTTGTTGATTATGAACATGACATCTAAATCAGGTATCAATGATGATCATTTGTTCTATATTGATTCAGGTTGCTCTAACCATGTAGCTGGGAATGTTGCCTTACTCTCTGATTTGGAAGAACCTAAAGGCAAGCACCAAGTGCAGACAGGTGATGACACTAAACATTCAGTGGTTAAAGTAGGTAATGTCAAAACAAGTGATGGTAATCAGAATTTGCTAAGCAGAGTATTGTATGTTCCAACAATCACCAAGAATTTGATGAGTGTAGGTCAGATTGTTGAAAAAGGTCTACAGGTCAGGTTCACTCAACATGGTGCATATGTGGAGGATCCAAGACATGGATTCAGAAGGATAGCCAAGGGAGAGAAATCAGGTAGACTATTTACTTTTGAACTTGAGGATACTAAGAACATTGCATTATACAACTACAAGGACCAAACTCTATCAGAATTGGAGATGTGGCACAAGAGATTAGGTCACATTGGAGAGAGGACAATAAAGCAAATGAGCAGAGATCAATGTGTGCTTGGGATACCTAATGTATCCAAGCAACACATGATATACAAGTGTGGGGCTTGTCAATTTGGTAAGTCACACAGATTGCCATATACCAAAAAAGGTTTTATGCATGAAGACTACTTGGAATTGGTGCATACAGATGTTTGGGGACCAAGCAAGGAGCCATCCATATCTGGATCAAGGTACTATGTATCTTTTATTGATGACTATAGCAGATGGACTGTCTTGTACTTCATGAAACATAAAGATGAAGTATTTAATTGTTTCAAAAGATATCTTGCATTAGTTGAGAATCAAATAGGTAGACATTTGAAGAGGCTAAGGTCAGATGGTGGTGGAGAATACTTCTCCAATGACTTTGAAGAGTTCTTGCAGGAAAGAGGCATCAAGAGGGAGATTACCACAAGGTACTCACCTGAACAAAATGGGGTAGCTGAAAGAAGGAATAGACTCATTGTGGAGACAGCTAGGTCTATGCTTAATGAGAAAAAATTACCAAATTATCTTTGGGCAGAGAGTGTATCTACTGCCACATACTTAATCAACAGGTTGCCATCAAAGACACTTGATGGAATGACACCCTATGAGGCTTGGCATGGTAAGAGACCATCTCTGGATCATTGCAAGATCTTTGGGTGTGTTGCATATGTGCATATTCCCTCACAGGTAAGGGGAAAGCTGAACCCCAAGGCTGAAAAGTGTATCTTTATTGGTTATGATTTGAATCAGAAAGGATACAGGTTCTATAACCCCTCAAACAAAGGCTTCAAGGTAAGCAGAGATGTAATCTTTGATGAAAATGATTCATGGTATGATAATGAGTGCAGGAAAGTTAGCCTACCTTATGATATGGAAGAAGACTTTCCAAAGCTTGTCAGGCAAGAACCAACTCAGAATGAGGACACAAGCTCAGATGATGAAGACACCATCAACATTGAAGAATTCAAAGCTTGGAAATCCAAAGGGAAGATGAAGATGAAGCAACTTGAAGACAATCCAGAATCCTCAACTCAAGCTATGAGGAGATCTTCAAGGGAAAAGAAGAAACCTATTAGGTATGGGTATGATACTTCACTTGTAACCAAGCACTCTGTATATCTTGCAAAGGATATCTTAAGTGAAGAACCAGGTACATTTGAGGAAGCTATTACTAAACCAGAATGGAAGGAAGCAATGGATGAAGAAATGGAGGCTCTCAAGGAGAGTGATACTTGGGACTTGGTACCCAAGAAGGACTCCATGAAGGTGATAGGATCCAGATGGATCTACAAACTCAAAAGGAACTCAGATGGTACAATAAGCAGGTACAAAGCTAGGTTGGTAGCCAAGGGTTTTGCACAAACCCAAGGCATTGATTATGAGGAGACTTTTTCTCCTGTGGCCAAGATGCCAACTATCAGAATTATGGTGAGTGTAGCTGCATCCAAGAATTGGAACATGTACCAATTGGATGTGAAGAATGCATTCTTGAATGGATGGATATCTGAAGAGGTCTACATGTCACAACCACCTGGCTATGAGGATCCCAATAAGGTAAATCATGTTTGCAAATTGAAAAAAGCTCTGTATGGATTGAAGCAGGCACCTAGAGCATGGAATTATAGGTTGACAACCTATCTCTTGGATCAAGGATTTGTGATGAGTAAAGCAGATACTTCATTGTTTATAAAGAAGAACAATTCAGAGGTAATATACTTGTGTGTCTATGTTGATGACATCATCATTACAGGAAATGATGTTCAAGGAATTAGACACATCAAAGGTCAAATGATGAAGGAATTCAAGATCAATGATCTTGGATTATTGAAGTACTTCCTAGGGCTTGAATTGGTCTACATAAATTCAGGTATATTCATTACTCAGAAAAAATACATTCAGGACATGGTCAAGAAGTTTAATTTGCAGGAAGCTAAAGTCTCAAACATTCCTATGGAGGTCAACCACAAACTCAGTGCACATGAAGGAGAAGAACTCAAGGATATTACAGGTTATCAAAGTTTGGTAGGTAGTCTCAATTATGCTACCTTAACCAGGATTGATATATCATATGGTGTTAGTGTACTTAGCCAATTTATGCATAAACCAAGAGTACCACATTTGGAGGCAGCCAAGAAGATAGTAACCTAAAGGGAACACAAAATCATGGTTTGTATTATCCATATTCATCAGATATTGACATCAAGGTATACTCAGATGCAGATTGGGCAGGTTGCAAGGATGACAGAAGGAGTACATCTGGTTACATATGCTTTGCAGGTGATAAACCAATTTCTTGGTCATCCAAGAAACAACCCACAGTAGCCCTATCATCTACTGAGGCAGAGTACAGAGGGCTAGCCAATGCCACTCAAGAAGCCATATGGTTGAAGCTACTATACTCAGAATTGGGTCTATATACAAGGCCACCTATCATATTTGGAGATAACACAAGTTCACTTCACCTAGCAGCTAATCCTGTGTATCATGCTAGGACAAAACACATAGAGGTGCATTACCACTATGTGAGGGAGAAATTACTTAGCAAGGAAATCCAATTATCATATGTGTCCACTAATATTCAATGTGCAGATTTGCTTACAAAAGCTTTGGATGGGAGCAAGCTATGCAGGTTTAAATCCATGATAGGATTGCAGGATATCATTGAAGACTAAAGATGAAGACTCAAGCAAGTGTTTGGCTTGAGGGGGAGCTGTTGGTGCAAACAAGCCTTAACACTTGGCTTTGATTTGTGCCTTGAAGACTCAACATAAAGCTTGGACTATTGGAACCTTGGAAGATTAAAAGATTGGACCCTTGAATGATACATTCACAAGAATCAATAACCATATGAACCTAGTCTTATTGATTCTTACCTTTTATCTCATGTAAAAAGTCTATGTGACTTTATCAACAATGTAATCACACCTACTAGACTAGAGTCGTGGAAAAGTTAGATGATTTAGTTGAGGGAATATCTCCCTAAGTCTAGTGGAGAGAATCAAGGGAACTTTAATTTGAATTCAAATTCAAATTCATTCAAGAATTCCTATAAAAGAGCAATGTAAAAGTCGCGGGCATTGAGCTCACTTCCCGAGGCTAATCCAAGCAGATCATAGAGTGTGTGAGAGCTACTACTTAGCCTACACCTCTGAGTACCATTGGGCATCACTCTACATGCCAATGGGAATGTACATTTGATAGATTCAATACATATATTCATAGTTCTTATCTCTGTGTTTTCTGAGTCATTCACCTCAAAGTCTGTCAACTTCAACTGGGCATATCGCAAGATCTACTGAACCAAATTTGATGATCTAGGGCTCATTGGAACCAGCTCAAAGCATTCTACAACACTACAAAATTTCAAGTCATTCTATTCAGCCAATTGGGAGAAATCGCTGTCGAAGTGATCACTGGTATATTTCTGTGTTGTTCCTAAAAAATCGGGGGTGTCCCTGATTTTGCTAAAGATCATGCTCAGTGTATAGTTTGTTATTTGGAGTGATTTAACTTGCTAATGGTAGCTTGTTAAGTTAATTTAATACTCCCAGAAGGAATTAAACCAATTGCAAGTGTGCTGGACACACTGAGCTTAGAACTGAGCAGGTATCATTACAGGAATAGTAAGTTTTTTGGAGTTGTGAAGGTTCAAAATCATCTGTTTTGATTTGGACATTACTCAATCATTTTGTAAAGCACATATATAGTTTCTTGGTGTCATTTGGAAGCTCAAGGAGTCTCCTAACCATATCTGAAGAGAAAAGAGGGCAGGTGTGAAGTAGGTCTAGCAGCACCAACTTGATCTTCTGATTGTACCCAGCCATCACATCCAAAAGGATCCACCGTGCATGCCAATGTTAGCAGCCGGTGTGGTCGGGCTATTTAATTTCACTTTTGTAATAATGGAGGTGTCAAGAGTTTCCAGAATAACGGAGGTTTGGAATGGTGTGAAGTTCATCCTTATTTTTTTATGACATGCGGAGACAGGTCTTCAATGGGTTCTTCCGGATTTTGGACTAGAAGATTATGGAAATGTTGATATGCAGAGTAGTGAAGGAATGGATATACAGAACAGAGGATCCTTGTAACTACAATGATATAATGAAATTACCACTCTATTTTTGAAACGGATTTTTTTTGTACTGTGTAGCTAATGATTTCGAACTGTTTATAAATGGTTTATCTGTGCTAACTCATATTGAAGTAGAGAATAGAAACGCATGTTTACAAATAGTAATATTCGTGAATCCCCATTCCCGAACCTATTACTTGGGTGTTGTTAGTATTATGGCGAGCAGTGTCCAAACAATACTCACATACATAGATGTACACACACATATACAAACATACATGTACACACACACGCGTATACATACACACATGCATATGCATACATACATACACACACGTATGTATGTACACAGACACATGCATACATACACACATGCATATTACATACCCATGCACATATACATACACACTCACATATACATACACATACACACATATATGCATACACATACTTACATGCATATTACATACACACTCACATACATATTACATACATACATGCATATACACACATGCATACATACACACACACACACATATGCATACACATACTCACATGCATATTACATACACACTCACATACATATTACATACACAAATGCATATACATACACACACATATGTGCATACTCACATGCATATGCATACATACATACACACACATATGCATGTACACATATACATACATACATGTACACACATATATGCATACACAAATATACATATATACATGCATATTACATACACACATGCATATACATACACACACATATGCATACTGATAGTCACATACATGCATGTACACACACATATACATACATACATGTATGCACACACACACATGTATACATACACATATGCATATGCATACATACATACACACAGATATGCATACACATACTCACATACATATTATATACACACATGCATATTGCATACACACATGCATATACATACACACACATATGCATACTCATACTCACATACATACATGTACACACACATATACATACATACATATACACACACACACATGTATACACACACATGCATATGCATACATACATATACACACATACATACATACGCACATGCATATTACATACACACGCACATATACATACACACTCATATATACATACAGACTCACATACATATTGCGTACACACATAAAGTTTGAAGATTAATATTAATATATCTAATCATATATATGTAAAATATAAATAATTAAATACTATATAAGATAATATTTAAGATTAATATGAATATATAGGACCTAAACATTAGAGAAAAAATCAAAATATATGAAATATAAATAACTAAATATCTAATAAATATATCTTTAAATTTTTAGGGTTTACACACACACACACACACACACACACACATATATATATATATATATATATATATATATATATATATATATATATATATATATATATATATATATATATATATATATATATATATATATATATATATATATAATTAATTAAATATATCAAAATTGGATTTTTGAGTTGTAGAAATATCTAAAAATAGGTCTTTAGATTTTTAAGGGTTTATATATATATCCTAACATCTCCACATGGGATTAGATGGCATCTCCACGTACACCTTGGAGAGCTCATGAATATGATGACTCCAAGATGTATCACATACATGATGGAGCTCTGGTGATGGATGCGGCCGGAAAGTCCATGTATCCGTGCATACAACAACTTTTCTCCATACAATTTGGACATTTTGTGATGTTGAAACGGAGTGAACTGGATAAAAATTCCAAAAGTTATATCAAAAAGTCAATATATTAAGAGTATCATCCAGCATCTGGGCATCCTATTGCGAGCTAAGAGTGGATTCAACACACAACACATGAGGTGATGTCTCATTCGTGATGAGCAACAACATACTCCTAACCAATATCATTAGCAGCGAGATGCAGGAGCCACACATCTAGATACAGTTGGAACGTCACATTTGGGTAGAGAGAGATATGACACTATGTGTTACCAGTTTGTAAATATCATTTTAATTATTGAATTTTTATGTGTTAAGCACATCATGTATGTTCATCTAACATTTTGCATATTTATTATAAGAATTGGAAATGGGTCATCCTTTGACACAAACCGAGGAAGCTTTTGGATATTGTCATGGATTGCGTGCACTATTGGAGGACTTGGAGGGATACGGTGCGATCATTTAATGGGAGCATCTATGATGAGGTGAAATTATAGCTTGGTCATGTGTTTTTAGTTGATGTTTATAAATATCATGTCAATTTGTCTCATTTTCTGCATATGCTTTGTTGCAGGGCTGTAGGTATAAAAGTTTTGATTCCATTGAGCATATGTATGATAGCACTTTGCCACGATTTTGTGTTACACTCATATATGGCAATGGTGCATCATAATTTTGTATTCGGTTCCTATATAGAAGTGCTTTGCCACATTTTGTATTTGGCTTATATATGGAAGTGGTTTCCCACACTCTCGTACATGCTTCATTTATGGAATATATAACTTTTTTGTACATGGTTCATGGTTCATTCTTCTCATCTCTTTTGTGTCCGACAGTATTTTGTTATATGAAATCATGTTTTAGCTACCATTAGAGTACACATCACATGTACTCGGTTTTCTTTGGGCAGAGTGTATTTTCTTTTGCTACACAACATCATGGTAATGTTGCTACAGCAAGAGACAACACACTCTGCCCAAAAAAAATTATGCACATATGGTCGTCGGTATGCCCATCGGTACTCCCAACACGATCGTCGGTATGCGTGATGGTACGCCCAAAAAAGTTGCCAGTATAGGTGCTGGTATGAACGTTGGTAATATCAACGCTTATACCGATGCTCATATTGATGCTTATACCACTGCTCATACTGGTGCCTATACCGGTGGTTTGCTACTGACGCATATCCCGACCATTACACTGACATCGGGGCACACTCGTGTCTGTGCATTTGCCCCAGTACAAGCCTCAGTATACTCCTAATATGTTGTAGCGTGTGTTCATGCAGAAAACTACAAAAATATATCAACAAATCACCCTTGGGAGTGATGCGGTGAACAAGTAGCTGGCACTCATGTATAAGGAAGTGCCAAGCTATGTGCAAAGAGATCAATCCACAAAAGGAATTAAGCTCAGAGCTTTGCAAAAAGCTTCAAACTTCTCCCTAGGCAGAGCCTTTGTGAAAAGTTCTACAATCTTATCCTATGCGGGCACATATGCCAAACTAATCTCTCCAATGGAGAACCTTTCTCTGACAAATTATAATGCACCTCAATGTGCTTTGTGTGAGCATGGTGAAAGAACCTGGAGAAGCTTGTAGGAGGTAGAAAAGTGAGTTGTAAAGCCTTGAAGTTCGGTCTAGCCAATCGACACAAGACTAGCCCGTGAGAGATGGAGACTCAAATAAACATTATAGCATTTGATAAGTGCAATAAAATGCACTATGTAATTTGGAGTATCAAGGAGAAAGAGTCGACACAAAACAGATAGGTTTGCACATTGACTAGCTCAAAAAACCTTACTATCTTTGGATGAGACAATCAACTTCAAGTGCTCATAGCAGACAACATGATTATGATTGGAAAAAATCCTTTAGGAGGAATGATACAAATAGATTTGACTGTATAGAATGCATATGAGTACAAGACATAAGCAAAATATGGTTTTGGAATGAACCAAACACTCAATAGTGGTACCTCTTATTTTTTTAGGATATAGAGATAGACGGCGAGATAGAAAAACTAATATTTCTCCCAATATAGTAAACTAAATGCTTTGAAAATTGATACACATAAACTAGACCCTAATAACCTTCCAATGAGTGCTCCATCATCCAGTTTGGTGCTCTATGGAGAGAGCAAGAGCCTGTCCAAGCTTACTATTGATGAAGAAGATGATGAAAAAAAAATAAAGGAGCAAGATAATGATGGTGACAAATGTCTGGTTGAAGGATTATAGAACCTATAACCCATCTGAGTTGATTCATGCCCAATAAACAGTGCCTTTGTTGCCCTTTCATCTAGCTTACCTCTTATTTGTGATGGTACATGAACATAAGCTAAACAACCAAACACCTTGCAATGTTGAAGACTAGGTTTTCTTCCATGCCATGCTTCATAAGGAGTCATACCTTGAAGTGATTTAGATAGTAGTCTATTGACAAGGTACATAGGAATTGGAATAGCCTCTACCCATATATAATGTGGCAACCTCTTCTCTTCAAGCATTGTTTTGGCTGAGCCAACCAATGTCTTTTTTCTTCTCTCTGCAATTCCATTTAGTTGAGGAGACTACTTGGTAGTCACTTACCTTTTGATACCTTTATCTTGCAAGAACGCATCAAACTCTTTGGAGAAGTTACTCCCGCTCCATCAGATCTGAGCTTCTTGAGTGATTGGCCTATATGATTCTCCACATGTGCTAAATACTTTTTGAAGCAATCAAACACTTCATTGTTACTCTTGATAAAGTATAGAATAGTCCATCTACTATGGTCATCAATAAATGAGACATAATACCTTGATCCTACAAATGAAGGTTCTTGACTTGGTCCCCATACATCTATATGTACTAATTCCAATAAATTGTTGTGGATGTAGTCTTTGTATTTGAATGGTTGTCTTTGTGCCTTCCCAATCTTACATGCATCAAACTTGTTGATCATGTGTTGCATTGATATGTTTGGTAGTCCTAGAAGACTTTGATCCCTGCATATATCCTTCAAGGTTCTTTCATTCACATGAGCAATTCTCTTATGCCAGACTTCAAGCTCACTTAGGGTTTGAGACCCAAAAGTGAATCGAGCTATGTTGCTGGTTTCTCCTACTTCAAAAATAAAGAGCCTACCATGTTTCTCACCCCTGGCTATCTTCTTGAAGCCTTGACATGGATCTTCCACAAAAGCTCCATGTTGGGTGAACCTAACTTGTAAGCCTTTTTCATCTATTTGCCCTACACTTATTAGGTTTTTAGTGATAGTAGGTACATAGAGAACCTTAGAGTGTTTGCCCTGCCATTGGAAGTTTTGACATTACCAATCTTCTCCACATTGTGCTTTGTGTCATCCCCCGTTTGAACTTCATGTCTATGCTTTGGACTTCCAAATCAAAAGAAGAGCAATGTTTCTTACAACATGATTGAAACATCCAAAATCTATGTAGAATAAATGATCATCTTCTTTACCTTCTTTGTGGCTTAGATTCATTAGAAGAAATGAATCTTCATGTGCTTGATCTTCATAATAATTGTTGTAGTCCCTTGTATCATGGCCTCTATTGTTATTGTTGAAGTTATCTCCACCTCTGGCTCTATTGCTACCATATCCACCTCTTTGACTTCCTTTCCGGGTCTTCCCATTGAACCAACAATTCTGAGTGGTTTGATTGGACTTATCATAGATGGCACAAAGTTGAACATTTTGACCTTTGGCTGTCATGGTTCGGTCCTTTCTTCTTCCCTTTCCACTTGCTCTTTCTTGCGAAGTTGCCTTGGGAAGTCTCCTCTTCATCATCTTCCTTCTTCTTACCTTTCAACTTCCTCTCCTTATCTGCATATAGAGCATTAGTTGAAGTACCATGACAACGGTTACCTTCCTTCATGCTATTGTTGGCCTCTTGGTTGAAGAGTTGTCCAAGAAAGATGTTGAAGTCTAGATTTTGCACATCCATGATGGGATCATAAGCCATGGTGAAGGATTGCCATTGCTTATCAATTTGAATCCCATTGAGAACTTGCCTCATGATGGCCTCTTCTTCTATCAGCTCTCCAATGGATGCTAATTGATCTGCAACCTCCTAGACCTTGGTGACAAACTTTGTGATGGTTTGTGTAGGTGTCTTCTTCATTTGTTTGAACTTCTTCCAAAGATGATTCTTTCTTGCTTTGGTACTAGCAGAAAAGGAAGTCTTTAGGGCATCCGAAGGCTCTTAAGATGTCTTGCATCCTCTAATATGTGGTAATAGAAAGTGAGAGATAGAGTTTAGTATGTACAACCTTCTTATGTATGTAAGACTTTACTTGAGCATCCCTTGCACACCAAATTGTGAGCTTATTTTTCTCCTCTTGTGTAAGTCCTCCATTGGATCTTGGAATAGGCATACCTTCATCACCTGCTACAATTCCATAAAGATTTCTACCTTGCAAATAAGCCTCCATTCTAATTTTCCAATCCACATAGTTGTGTCGATCAAGCTTCTCAACCATTGAGGGAAAGTCTTCACCCATCTTGATCTAGCTCTAATACCAATGAGAGAATTTGGAGAAGCTTGTAGGAGGTAGAAAAGTGAGTTGTGAAGCGATGAAGCCTGGTTCAGCCAACCGCCAACAAGACCAACCCTTCAGCTTATGGAGAATCAAATAGACCTTATTGCATGTGATAAACGCAATAAAATGCACTATGTGATTTGGAGTATCATGGAGAAAGAGTCGATACAAAATAGATAGGTTTGCACATCCACTAGCTCAAAAAGACTTACTATCTTTGGTTGAGACAATCAACTTCAAATGCTCATAGAAACCAACATGACTGTAATTGGAGAAAATACTTTTGAAAGAGTGATACACATAGGGTTGAGTGTATAGAATGTACAAGATTACAGGAATTAAGAAAAATATGCTATTGGAATGAACCAGACACTCAAGTGTAGTACCTCCTATTTTTCAAGGATGCACAAAGATAGACTCTATGAAAGAAAAATTGAGATTTTTGCCAATCTACTAAACCAAATGCTTTGAACATTGATACACTTAGACTAGACACTAATAGCTTTCCAATGAGTGTTCATGAGCTCTTTAGAGAGAGCAGGAGCCTCTGGAGGCTTACTATTGTTGAAGAAGATGATGCAGAAAAATGAAGGAGCAAGACAATGATGGCTACAAATATATGTATATTGCTTCCATGTAATGTACAAGTGATTTGAATTATTTATATATACTCATGGAGTGCTCTATGACTTCTAAAAGTTTGATTTTGAATTCAAATAAAGGTGGGATTAGTTGTTGGAGGTAATCAATTCAATTTCCTAGAATCTATGAAAAGTGAAGATCTAGTTTGATCTACTTTTAGGTGATTGATAGATTCATTGATTGCAACTCAACCACCTCCAATTTTTGGAATTTTAGCTTTGTTTTTCTACTTTTACATGTGTAAAGCTCTAGGCTTTTACAAAAATAAATGATCCAAAAAAAATCTTTTAAAAAAGTACAATAAATGAGCATAGGTAAAAGAACACTTCAATGAATATTTTGGCATAATCCAAACCATAGCTTTTTTGATGTAGATCAAATCTACCTCAAGAGTAGTGTAAGCTTGATGTTCCAACACATGGAACATTGTTATCCTTGCAACTATCAATGCAATTTAACTATCAATAAACATGGTGGTATCAAAAATCTAACCAACACCCAAATCATCCAAAAGGCATTTGAGCCACACACACTTAATAGTCATTGTGAAAGCTTCCCTATACTCAACTTCACAACTAGAAGTATCCACAATTGTCTACTTCTTGCTCAACCAATATATGCATAAGCTACCAAGCATGAAGCAAAAACCACTAGTGGGCACATGAGTATCAAAGCAATCAGCCCCATCTAAGTGAAAAACAAAACATGTAAATCTCATGGTGATGATCCCCCCTTTGGATAAAACAATCAAAGTCGCCACATACCACTCAAATAGTTAAAAATATGCTTAATTGCCTACCAATGCTTAGCACTTGGGCAATGTATAAACCTACTCATCTCTGAGACAACATACTAAATATTAGGTTGAATTATGCATAAGTAAATCAAGCATCCACTAGCTTGCTGATAGAGAAAAACATCAAATGCATCTCTATAATCATTAAGACTCAACTGTAAACCTATTTCCATAGGAACGATAATAAGTTTGCAATCTTCGCGGCCAAAATGCTGCAATAATGTGTCAATATAATCTTTTTGACACAAAATTATTCCCCCTTCAACTTTCATAAACTAAATGCCTAAGTAATGATACATATCTCCCAAATCTAAAATCTCAAAAAAGGCACGCAAATCATATTTAAATTCAACAATGTGCTTCTGACCAATGAGTAGGATGTCATCAACATACACAACAATTACCAAAAGTGCATCATGTGCACACTTAACAAATAAGGTGCTCTCTGTTGGATTGTTCTCAAAACCATGCGTAATAATGTTGGCATGTATCTTTTCATACCAAGCATGCGATGCTTGCTTCAACCCATATAATGCCTTTTTCAACTTGCACACTTTGTTTTCATGTTCTTTCCGCATAAAATCATGGGGCTGAATACATACACTTCTTCATGTAAGTCACCAATTATAAATGCAGTCTTAATGTCCAATTGATGTACATTCCAACCATGATCAATGCCTCTCTCTTGAGAATAACCTTTTGCAAAAATCCTAGCTTTATACCTGTCAACTATTCCATCAGGTTTATGCTTCAACTTGTATACTCATCTAGCAATGATGGCCTTTTTTCTTGGAAGAAAATCACATAAAGACCAAGTATTGTTCTTCATAATAGCATCATATTCTCATTTGCATAGAAACCATCAAATTTTTTTGAATTTTATGCTTCTTCAAAAGATATAGGCTCATTCTCATCACAAAGACTAGAGGTAGCCATTGCATAGGTTTCTTATGCAATAGAAGCACTATGAGATCCTAATTGAGTATGATATGAATGAGGTGCATCTAATTTGCTATCTCACAAAGTCTACACCTGCCATTCAGACATATTTTTTTCCTCCTCTAGATCAGTCCTCTCAGCAGCAAGTGCATCATGTAAATCTACATCGAAAACAAAATGGTATGCATCATCATGTGGAAAGTGTAAAAGCAGCCTCATTTGAACTAGTGCTTGATTGTCCACATGTAAAAAGAGGAAACAAATTGACATAACCAAAATTCTTTTAGTCTATGGATGATACAAACGATCATCTTTGCTTTCAAAACTATACCCAACAAAAAAATACATTTTACTACTTTATCATCCAATTTCCTACATTGTTGTTCAGGCACTAATGCATATGCTAGAAAACTAAAGCATGGAGATGAGCATAAAATGGCTTGCAACCATGCCAAGCCTCATATGGAGTGATAGATTATAGTGCTTTGGTGGAACGCATGTTAAGTATGTATCCTGCACACATAACAGCCTCAAGCTATAAGCTATGTGGTAAAGCCTCAATTTTGACCAAATACCTTGCCATCTCCATGAGAGACCTGTCCTTTCTTTTTGCAACTCCATTTTGTTGGGCTGTAAATGGCACTTGTTACAAGGTGGTTGTCCCACGTTCTACACGTGCTACCATAGCCATATGCACACAAAACGACCAACAAGTTGACAAGATGGTAGATGGTAGAGAGAGAAGACCATATCGGACAGATCCATTCTAGAATGCGTGCGTTTGTTATTTCATTATAGGGGCCATGTATTTATACATAGTTTGCACACCCATTCATATGGGGTCTCATCCTTTCATTAGAACTCTTCATGAAGTCTTCAATTAGACCTTAATCCTAGGCATTTTAATGAACAATTCCAACCACGAACTAATACCTATCTAACACTAGCACACACGATGGACTCGAATCCCACATAGTGCTTACTAATGTCCTAGGTTTAGCACATGATTCTATCCTATGGAAAATTATCCACCAACCAAAGTGCATGGCCCAAATCCATGGTATGGAAGGTAAAACAATGCCCATACATTTTCGAGCAAATTACATACAGGAGGCAAAGTATAGTGCCAGAGAGTATGCCAAGGTATACAGTGTTAGGCCGACAGATTAGATTATTATTTTGTAAATCTAAAAATATTGCAATGAAGCACCGTAATGGCCTAACCATTGTAACCTTTTTCCATATTAATATAAGGGTTGTAAATGTGTCATTGTGCAGTGCGGTAGAGGCGCATGGCAAGTTTGCCAGACTACACATGGTGGAACAATTGGGTGCGGACTCTGTTTTAACCATATTGATTGTTATGTAAAGTGCAGTACGGTGTCATTGAGTATCACCAAAGTGATTCATCTTTGTTCTGGTGATTAAATGTTAAGAAGTTCTAATTGAAAGTTAAAGTGATTAAGTGTGTACTCTTGCTCATAATCAAAGTAGTCCGTGACTGTTATATAAAGTTCAGAATATGTGAATTCAATAGTATGTTATTCGCACAATAATAATTGTGGTGATAGACATTCTTGACTAAGTCACGATTAGTACGGTGCACCCATCAGCGATTAAGGTGGTAAAGGTAATTTGTGGAGTTTGAGGCCTAAAAGGATGACAGTTCCATGACTAGTATTGGTGCCTTCCGATAGTGGTTTGACATCCAGTGAGAGTGCCGAATTTGGTGGTGCTTTGATACCAGTAGAATTGATTGAACAAGTTAGTGAAGATATCAATCCATCTATTGGAACTATTGAGAAAACCACTCATCATAGACCTGAACCAAGTGCTCCTATTGAGCAATTCGTTCAAGATGAATCCTTAATCTCATGGAGTAATAGAAAGACCTCCCTCACTGATTACCTATCGAAAGAGTGGGATCCAAAATGCCTATTAAGACTAAAATTCCTAGACATCTCATTTCTTAACCGCAAACCAGTAGCACTAGTAAATAAAAGTGAACCAGAACCACCTAAGGAGACCAGATAATTGTGGAACAGATCAACTTGCAGAATCATTCTATACTGGTGAAGTTGAACAACTAGCAGATTCAAATCCAAAAGTCATGATAAACACTCAGGATCAACAGCAATAGCAACAAGAACAACAATAGGTAGTCAATGAAAGCAATCCACTATGGGGGTTACATACGCAAAATTTGGTGGTTTCCCTAGTGATGACCGAGATATGCACGTGCACATGTTTGAAATTAATTATGCTGTATTGAACAACCCGAAGGACCACGTGTATAAGGCCATAGTGTTTAAATCAACCTTAGTGAATGAAGGAGCATGCTCGCTGACTCCATGTGAAATTAACCACTTCAAACGGTATGATGATGTGAAGGATGCCTTCCTACAATGATTTAGAGTAAAGAAAAATGTGGTAGAGATATTTCACTTTTTACAAAACAATCGGCAAAAAATCATTAGAGCGTGCAAGAATATGCTACATTTTTATGCACACACTTACGCCAAATGCCTCTAGCCCATGCAAATCTCCCAGATTATGTGATTACATAGTGGTTTATCAATGGATCAAATCCTTAGCTAAAACAGGTTATGATTATTCGCTGCATTAGAGGAATGACTTTGGATGTAGTAATAGCTATGGGGTTGCACTTGGAGCATAAGGTTAGCACCTTCACAAAAGACTTGGGATGGCTGAATGCCAGCAAAAGTAAAAATGATCATCCATTAAAACAAGTTTAGTGCACAAAATGTAAAAGCATGTAGCAACAAAATGTGCTCTTAATCAACTCTACTACACTATCTATGATATTGCTAGCCATTCAATAGATACTTGCCCCTATAATGCAAAGACACAAAATAGATTAGCTATTAATGTGGTTCTTCAAGAGCAAGGACCATCATCCACAAGCTATGTACCATCTCAGTTGAGAAATGTGACCTATCAAACTTACACACAGCATCTTCGGTGCTGCTTTTTAAAATGCAAAGAATACTGTCTTTGTTTGAACCCTAACGAGTCTATTTTTTTGATTGCCTATGGCAAACTATTGGGCCACATTATTTCTAAGCAAGGTATCCAAGTGGAACCTTATAAATTCCAAGTGATCTTGGATGCACCTCCACCAAAAACACCTAAACAAGTCATGTGTTTCTTGGGCTAGATTTGTAGGCATGGCCGCCATCTCTGGTGGCTGGCTCATTTAACTATTTTTCTCACGTGGTTTACCACAAGGTCACCTCATCAATTTTGCTAGATTGACGAATGCTAGCTGAGCGCCTCAAAATGCTCCTTACACGGGCTCCGATCCTACATGCCCCCAACTGGCAATTACCATTCCATGTTCTTGTTGATGCATCTAACATTGCCATTGGAAGTGTATTAATGCAACATCAAGAAAAATGGTACAGACCTATATATTATGCTAGCCACTCACTTGCTTCATTAGAATGCAAGTACTCTATGACTGAGCGAGAATGCTTGGGGTTAATATACTCCATTAAAATTTTTTGTCACTATATACTTGGTTGTAAGTTTACCTTTCATGTAGATCATGTTGCACTAGTGTAACTAGTCCGACAGCAACATCTAGGTGGATGGCTTGCTCATTGGGTACTATTGCTGCAGGAATTTGACTATGATGTTGTACACTGAGTGGGTTCGGCACATGCCATAATAGACTTTTTATCTCGAGTAGATTCCAATGAACATCCAAGTGGGTGGATGAATTTTCTCTAGTGATTTATTCAACAAAAACACTGAGTGCACCAGAGGCTTCTTTACCAATTTTCGACTCTTACTATGATAGTCTAATGATTTTTCTCACTACTAGGTGTCCATCAGGTTCGGTGTTCAACACCTCCCACCATAAATTAGCTATTTATAGTCATCGGTTTCGTATTATTGTCAACCAACTCTACTATGCAGATCCTTTTGGAGTCGTGCTCAGATGTATCTCCACTCATGAAGTTCCTTTTGTGGTGGCTATGGCTCATTCTCTTTCATCTAGTGGACATTTTGCTGCTGACTTGACCTACTGTAAAATCTTGCAAAGTGGATTGTGGTGTCCTACAATGTAGCATGATGTTTATGCTTATGTAAAGCAATGTGATGTGTATCAACATATGGTATAACCCTTGTATCATCACTATTTTCCTCTCCAACTAGTCCTTCCTTTGGTACCCTTCCAAAAATGGGGGTTAGATTTTATTGGACCCATCACCTTGCCAACTATTTCAACTAATAACACATATATACTTGCATGTACTGATTATGCTACACGTTGGACCGAAGCCTGGGCAGTCTGCTCTGCAACATCTTAGGTTGTGACTAAATTTTTGAATCCAGATGTTTTTCCCTATTTTGGGTTGCCTCTCGAAATTATTTCAAATCATGGCACCCACTTTACGAACACTCTTATACAGGCCTTAACTCAAACGTTTGAATATTATCCATAAATTTAGTACGCCTTATTACCTGAGGGCCAATGGGTTGGCTGAAAGTACAAATAAGACCTTACTCACCATGCTCAAGAAGCTCATTATTGACTGCCCTCAACGTTGGGTTCAACTTCTTCCTTCTATCCTTTGGGCCTACCACACTACATACAAAGTATTTATTGGATGCACACCGTTCAAATTAGCTTATGGTTTGGAAGCTATAGCTCCCATGGAACTGTTTGTAACCTAGTTTGTGAGTGGCTATTGACAAGAAGTTAATGCTGGATGATTCTTTATCTGCTTTTCTCGATGCTTTGCGTTTGCTAGATGAACAAAGATTGGAAAGTTTTTTATTGATGCAAGAAGTTCGAATTCGGCAAGCCGACTCATGATCGTTTTTATGCACCCCTGTTTTCAAAGTCGACTAGTTGGTTTTATTTTATAATTCTAAATCAAACCGTGCTGCGGGCAAGTTTACACTTCAAGGGTTTCGTCCATTCCATATCTTGACACAATTGAGTCCAGCCACTTTCCAGTTAGCCACACTCACCAAAGCGATTCTTCCCAACCTAGTAAATGGCTCTAAGCTATGACACTACTATCCCTCCTCCATGTCCAGATGACTTGGTATGACTTTTTGCGTTCGCGTCTAAAATGTCCTTGTTTATCGATTGATCCATTTTGATCGCTATTTGAGTTGACATCGTAAACCCATCATGAGTGTTCCGGTGTTTTTTTGGTTGACCCATTGACCAAAATCTATTGTGTACTCTTATTTTCGGAATTTTACTTGTTGCATCACTTGTATGCTTTTGCTACTTGGATGGAAACCTACTCCAAGCACCAGACTTCCCTATTTTATGTTCATTATCAAGATTTGCTTTTTATAACTACATGATGGTTGGATATCATCTTTGGTGCTCACTTTTATGATTTGTTGCATGTTGCTAGTTATGCTTTGTCTACTTACGCTATGATTTTTGTTTTATCTTCTTTATTCTGTTGTGTTGTGCGATTTATGTGTGCTTTCTATGTGCTCTGTCCATGGAGCCCCTTTCCAATATCACCACCCTGTCTATGTGCTTTGTCTATGTGTTTTCGAGTTTCTATCCCTGCTACAGCTATGGAGCCCCTTTCCAATATCACTACCTTTAGTGCAGGTATCCCTTTTGAGCTCATCGAGTACTTCCAACTATGGGGCTTGCTCAAATTTTCTAAGACCTATCAAGTACTTCCAACTATGGGGCTTGCTCAACTTTTCTAAGCTGCTGTGGCCCATTATCCCTCACCTTGGCTCATGCAATTGCTCGATGACCTATCGTCGGCATTGCCTCATAGATTGTGTCACCATCCTTCAGCATTCACATCACCCTTGCAACTGTGGTTTCCAACGACCTCCCTAACTACCTCGTTACCTCACCAAAAGATGTCTAGGAAGCTGTCATTGTAGCCATCATTGATGTTCCCTCCTCTCTACCTTCCCATCAATAGCCCATTCCTCCCATCATGCCTTCCACCCCTATTATTTCACCTGATATTGCTTCTTCCTCTGGTGACTCCCCTGCAGACACACCTCCAACTTCCCTTAATTACTCACGACCCCACTCCTAGGAGATTTCCCTTGCTTGCTCCTCTATAGTAGTACCTCCACATTCTACCAAATTACCTCTTCCCTTTCCACCCTCCATTGAAAAGCACACCATCCGCTAGGAACTGTATCATTAGCTAGACATTCTAGAAGCAGACATTGCCCTGCTCCAAGAGGAAGTTCTTGGACTTCAAGCTAGTGAAGTATAGTTACAGTAGCAACTCCACACTCAAGATAATGACTAACTGCAATGTTGATATGGAACTTATCACAATGATTCCAATTGTTTGAAAGCTCAGCGAGAGTATTTGGGTTAAGGTTCTCCATGGTCTGCTATGAAAAGTGACCGGAAAGTGTCTAAAATGACGTGAAAGAGAGAAACAAGCCTGCTATGAAAAGAAGAGTAAAAAAGCGCAAAATGTCATTAGCACACATTATATAGGTCCGTGAACAAGAGGAAAATTCAAATTCTGATTGGTGTCGGATGAGCACAAACTTCGAGGCGTAAGATATCACATAAACTTTTCATGATTATCACACGAGTTTCTCTCTCTTCAAAATTTGCATAAGATACGTTTTAAATGAACTTACACGGAATTTCTTAAAGGATTTGACAACTTTAATCCTGATTAAGCACAACTAATTGAAATCCTTACACGACCCTTTTTGGGCCATTTTTTGTAATGATTCACCTTCCTTCTTCATTGTCACTTGTAATAATTAGGTCATCTACATATACACATAAGTAGACAGATGATTCACCTTCCTTCTTGTAGAACAATGATGGATCTACCTTGCTTTGATTGTATCTAAATAGTCCACAAGACTTTGATTCCATGCCCTTGGGGCTTGCTTGGGACCATATAATGCTTTCTTCAACTTACAAACATAACTATCCATGAATTAGTCTTCAAACCCTAATGGTTGGTACATGTATACATCTTTCTCTACCCTCCCATTCAAAAGTGCATTATTCACACCAAGTTGATACATCTTCCAATTCTTCCTCGCTGCAATGATACCCTTGAGGTAGTCATCTTAGCCATAGGGCTCAATGTTTTTTCATAGTCTATTCCATATGTTTGAGGAAATCTTTTGGCTACAAGCCAAGATTTATCCCTAGCAATACTACCATATGAATGCTTCTTTACCTTATGAACCCACTTCTTTCCAATTACCTTCATATCCTTCTTCCTTGATAAAAGAGTCCAAGTGTTATTTTTTTGCAAAGCTTTTATTGCCTCCTACATCGCTTCTTGCCATTCCCTTTATGTGTTTCCTTCTTCAAAGCATGTGCATTGTTCAATATTCTTTCTCATATATTCATAATTTCTAGCCATAAATGAAGGATAGGAAAGTCTTTCAATTGGATACCTTACACTATCAGATCTTCTTATCTCACCATTCCATTGATTTGGATATTTTTTGTTGGTCTTTTAGCTCTCCCCTTTCTTCTCATGATGGTCTCCATTGAGCTCAATCCATAGGTATTCATCTTCTTCTATTTCTGTGATTTGTTCCTTACCTTTACTCATTGCATCACTTAATTGAATTGATGAAGGACTACCTTTATCCCATAATGATTGAAAACTCAACTTCTTCGGTCCACTTAATGATCTCTAGTTCATCCCTTGAAATCCTCTCCTTTTTTTATCTTCATTTCCTTGCATAGATACATTTATATCAAGCTAATAGTTCATCAAATCTGACATCCATTGATATCTTTAGCTACTTTGGTGTAGGATTATAACACCTATAACCATTTTTCTCACTCACATACTGTAAGATGCCACATTGATTTTCCACCTGGAAAAAAAAAGATGTGTAGGTAATAATGAAATTTTATGTTTAGGATATTCTGATCATATCTGCAAAATTTTGTAGTAATAAGTTTTTACATTCTCTCTCTAGAAAGTTGTCGCATGAAATTTGTATGTTAATTTCGAGCACGAAGATGAAGGAATCTGAAAAAGTGTTGTATGAGAGCAAGGCAGAGTACTCTTAGTAGAAAAACTTTACCTGATTGAACTTTTTGTAGTTCCTATGTTTTATGTCTCATTTGGTTCCATGAAGATAGGTTAATGAAGAGATTTTTCATGTTTTTTCATCTCTCTCTAGAATTTTTGATTCTGCAGGGCCCAAAGGTGATATCTGGAAGCAGATTTGGACCTAAGACGTCTCTAAGACTATTGTACAGATTTAAGAATTGAATATTTTTGTCTCTCACAAGCTTAAGATGATTCCTCACCATTTTTCAGTTATAGGGCTTGGATTTAGAAAACGCACATGGGTATATAGGTTAATTTTGGGTGATTGACATGTGTGTGTGAGTGCGTTGCACGGATCACCTCTATTTTTGCAGGTACGATTCTTGATGGTGGACATGAAAAGTAGATGCATGGGTGGTCTAGAAGTCTTGCATGAGACATGCGAAAAGACGCTATCTTGGAGCATGGAGATTCTAAAAGTGCAGGTCTAGGAAGGCGTGATTGGTCGTGCACTGGCAAAAGGTGGAGATCCAAAAAGACGAAGACTGAGAGATAGAAAAGGAGGATGGTCGTACAGTCATGGGGATCGTTTTTTGGCTTCTGGAATTGCGATTGAGATTTAGATTGAGATTGAGATTGAGATTGTGATTGTGATTGAGATTGGGATTGACATTGTGATTGTGATTGATATTGGGATTGAGATCAGCTTGGGGGTGGTCGGGTGGATGAGGCCTCACATTGAAGCTATCTGATAGATTTTGTAACGTAGATCAGTACTACTTGTAAATCTGCACAGATAATAAAATTCTCTCTCTTCTTGTTCTGCGTATACTCTGTTTTCCCTCTTCATATCTTGTGGTGTCGAGGCCTATTATTCTGTGTGGGATTGTGATTCAAGATTAGGAGACTTGTTACACATACCCTATGAGGACACACCTTTCTAATCTATCATCAAGCTTGGCCCTTAATGCACTTGGAATAAGCACATAACAGGTGCAACCAAAGACTCTCACCTGTGAAACATGTGGCTTCCTATTATAACAAGCTTCATAAGGTTTGCTAGCATGTATAGTTGATGTGGGAGATCTGTTCATTATCTATATTATTGTGTTTAATGCATCAACCAAATAGGAATTGGACATACCCATCTCCTTCATCAAGGCCCTAGCACATTCTACAATGTATCTATTATTCCTCTCTGCCACATGATTTTCTTAATGTGGGTACTTGCATGGCAATGATCTGTCTTTTGATGCCATTAGTCTCCAAGAAATCAAAAACTCATGGGAGAAATATTCCACCCTCCAGCTAAACTTAAACACTTGATGTACCTATCTTTCAACCATAGCTTTGATCTTCCTAAAATAAGGAAAAACATATGTTTTATGCTTAATACAATAGAGCCACATCATCCTTTAGCAATCATCAATAAAATTTACAAGTATCTATTACCTCCTATCAAATTTTCCTTTGTTGGTCCCCAAACATCTGTATGATAGCTCACATACTTGCTCCTCTTAAATGGCATGCTAGTGTGCTTTCCCAATTAACAAGTTTCACTAAAATTCTTAGATTTTGATTATAGTGATTAGGTAACCCTAGCACTAACCTCGTCCTCTCCATTTCCTTCAATCTTTGAGTATTGATATATCCATACCTTTGTGACATAGGTTTGATTCTGCTACCTTCTTATTTCCAAATGTGTAGTCGGTTGTGTGGTTCAAGTTAGGCTTTATATCCAAGGTGCATAGTCTTCCTTGCTTCTTGATTTTGGATATCAATCTGTATCCATCTTTAGAGTTTTCCACAAAACATCCTTTCTAGTTTAATTTGACCTCCAATCCTCTCTCAATCATTTTCCCCACATAGATTATATTCTCTATGATTGTGGGAACATGAAGAAAATCTTTCAAGAACTTGGATTTGTGAGAACCATCCACCATAACATCACTTAGGTGTGTAATAGCATGAGAAGTGTCACATGAGGAGTGTCATCACCTATTTCCACATGCCCTTTGGTTGATGGCACCTCCATGTTTGAGAAGCACACCTTGTTGCAAATCATGTGGTTGCTACATCCACTATCAATGTACCGTGTGCTTGAACCTTGTCTTATAGTCACTCATGTACATCATACCTAGCATGCTCTAATTTTCATTTGAAGTAGATGAATAATTCCCTTAACATTTGTAGGTTGAATTTGTCATCTCGGTTCAATAACAATCCATTGCATAGTGGCCATACTTTCCACAAATGAAGAAACCTTTTGAGTTTTCGTTGTCTCTATTCTCTTGAAACTTCCTCCTCTACCTCTGATCTTGCCTCTCCCTCTAGATGAAGAGTATTTTCTTCCTTGGTCTTGATCAGGATCATCATTTCATCCTCTCCCTTGTTTACATCTTCTTCTGGCTTGGTTCCTTGCTCTTCCTCTACCTCTATCTACATAGAAAGCTTGGGATTTGTCTAGCTTTGTCTTTGAGCCTCTAATATTCCTTTTGTCAATGACCATCAAGGCCACCAACTCCTCAAAGTCAAAAAGAGCATCCCTCACATACACAAATGTTGTAAAAGCCTTCCATTACACATCATCCCGAAGCTCATTCAAGGTGTATGCAACTATTTCATCATTATCTATGTGATAACCTATGGAACCCAACGCATCACTGACATCTTTGATTTTCAAAATGTAAACATTTGTGTTGCTACTAGGTGTTTTCCTCAAATTGTTAAGTTCATTCTTCAATTGAATCTTCTTGGCTTTGGTTGAAGTTAAGTAAAGCCTTTCTAGGGTTTCCCATACCTTCATGGAAGTATTTAGATCTTGTATATACCTTATCATGGTATTGCTAATCTGTTGAGATAATATGAAGATCACTCTCTTGCCTCTCTCATTCCACTCTCTAAAATTCCTTAATTGATCGAGAGTTGGATTCTCTCCTAATCTAGGTCTAGAATCTATGTCACTAATGAGTTCCCATAATCATTTTCCCATGAGATAGCTATAAGTTCTAAACCTCCATGGCTCATAATTATTCTTATCCAAGTTCTCAATTTGAGTGATAATGAACCCTCCTAGATCCCTTCGGTGCAAATGAAATATGAAATAAAACACTACAACATATGAGCCCCATAACGAAAAAATATACATCCAAAAAATGTCTGTAGTGTCGAAATAGTCGTCGATATAAGCGTCAGTTTCATAACATTGGTATAAGCATTGATATAAGACTCTATATAGGTGCTAATATAATCATTGGTTTAAGCCTATATAGGCACCGATATAAGCATCGATATTAGCCTCTATATAGGTGCCAATATATGCATTCATATGTCCCTTACAATACTAATGGTATACAGGTTAGTATGTACCTGGAAATATCGGTGCCTATATCGACTTCCTACCAGCTTGAGAGCACTGTTCAGTTTTTCCAGCAGGTGTATGTCCAAAAATAGCAAGTTTTGGGAGCTATTCATTTCGGAACTAGTCTGTCTTGACTTAAAATTTTGAGATACATGTTCCAAAGTACTTGGCTCATATTTTGGTGGATTTAGGAAGCTCAAAGGGTCTACTAATCAACTTTGAAGTCGCAATTGGCTGGTGTGAAGTGAGTTGTAGCAACACCAACTCATCTTCAGATTGCATCCACCATCTCTCTTCACAATGGTATCAAAGCATAGTCAAGCAACATGGGAGATGGATTTCCATCAACAATTGACAAATTGGATCGAAACAACTACCCGGCATGGTCTCTAAGGATGGAGTCTTACCTTCAAGGGAGGAATCTATATGGATTCATATCCGGAGATGAAGCAATGCCAACCATGAGGAACAAAGGGCAACCATCACATGAAGAAGTGGAAGGACTTTTGAATTGGTGTTTGAAGGATGCACTTGCAAGGTCCTATATTCTAAACTCAATCTCTGATTTTCTTTTACCTCATGTCAAGGGATGCAAGACATCAAGAGAGACCTTGAATGCACTTGCTTCGTTCTTCTCTTCCAACACTCGAGCAAGGAAGAACCAATTGTGGATGGAGTTCACAACAATGAAGAAAAGCCCGAAGCAAAGTGTGAATGATTATGTCACAAAGATGAAGGAGATTTCCAACCAACTTGGAAGCATTGGAGAGGTAATTGAAGAGGAGCAAATCATTAGATAAATCATAAATGAAATCAAAGCAGACGACAAGTGGGAGTCATTCACAACAGCCATGGATTTATACATGGATATGCATGTACCTGACCTCAACACACTCATGGGCCAATTTTTCACTCATGAAGCAAAGATTAGCAAAGGTGGTGAGTCCTCAAGAGGTAATCAAACTTCTGCCTTATCTTATGATAAAGCTAAGGTCAAGGAAAAGTCAAAGAATAGTAAGAATAAAGATGAAGGTAGCTCTTTCCAAGCAAACTTTGCAGGTAGAGGAAGAGCTAGAGGAAGAGGCAGAGGTGGAAAGCAAGGCAGGGGGAGATTCCAATCATCTCAACCTTGCAATATATGTGGCTTATCTAATTATACTACTGAAGAATGTTTCAGAAACCCGAGGAACTCAAGAGGAAGAGGATTCAATAGAGGTGGCTATGGATCAAATAGAGGCAGATACAATGGAGGCTCCAACAACAACTACTACAACAACAACAACTATCAAAGTGGCCATAGAGGAAGGAGAGACTACAATAACTATGGAGAGGACCAAAGTCAAGAAGATTCATTATTGATTATGAATCTATCAGTGAAAAAGGGTAAGAATGATGATCACATATTTTACATTGATTCGGGATGCTCAAACCATGTAGCAGGAAATGTGGCTTTACTTTCTGATTTGGAAGATCCTCATAACAAGCATGAAGTGCAGACAAGAGATGACACAAAGCACTCAGTGGAGAAGATAGGTAATGTGAAGACATCATATGGGAATATGAACCTCTTAAGCAAAGCCTTGTATGTCCCTACAATTACCAAAAATTTAATAAGTGTTGGATAGATTGTTGAAAAAGGATTGCAGGTTAGATGCAACCGATTTGGAGCATATGTTGAGGACCCAAGGCAAGGCTTTCGAAGGATTGCAAAAGGAGAAAAGACAGGATGGATCTTCACCTTTGAAGTGGAAGATACAAAGAACATAGCTTTGTTTAGCTATGGATCTCAAACTCTAACAGATTTGGAGATATGGCACAAAAGGCTTGCTCACATTGGTGAGAGGACACTCAAACAAATTTGCAGGAGCCAAAGTGTACTTGGTTTGCCTAATATCACAAGGCAACACATGATTTATAAGTGTGAAGCTTGTGGACTCGGCAAGGCTCATAGACAACCTTTCAATAAGAAAGGATATATGTATCAACTCGGATGTGTTGGGTCCAAGTAAGGAGCCATCTATATCAGGCTCAAGATATTATGTCTCTTTCATAGATGATTGTAGCAGGTGGACCATTCTATTTTTCATGAAGCACAAGGATGAAGTGTTTAATTGCTTTAAGAAGTATATTGCTCTTGTTGAAAACCAAACAGGTAGGACTTTGAAAAGACTCAGATCAGATGGTGGAGGAGAATACTTCTCTTCTGAATTTGATGCCTTCTTTCATGAAAGAGGCATTAAAAGGGAAGTCACTACAAGGTATACACCCGAAATCAATGGTGTAGCAGAGAGGAGAAAGAGAGCTATTGTCGAAGCTGCAAGGTCCATGCTCAACGAAAAGGGATTGCCAAACTACCTATGGGCAAGAGGTTGTGTCTACAGCCACATATCTCATAGATAGATCCCATCTAAGTCACTAGATGGAACAACTCCATATGAAGTGTGGAATGGAAGAAGACCTAGTCTAGAGCACTGTAAAATCTTTGGATGCTTACGAGCTCAGATCGCGATTTCGGCACCACAAAGTGAAGCCGTTTTGATCTCGAAAACATGCTGAGTATGCTCACCAAAATTCGTGTGATTCTGAGAGTGCAAATGGAGGAGTGTTGATGGCGCCCTAGATGAAGCGACGACCTGCTCTGATACCAATTGTTGGAGATAGACGTCTACGGAAGCACGCGAACAACACAAGGAAGAAGAAGAAGCTTGGAGCACAAACACACAATACTGAGTGTATTACTAGAGAATGTACAAAGATAAGTAGCCCATTAGGGCAATAGGTGTATATACAAGCTGGGGGAAAAAAACCTCCTAAAGAGGGAAAAAAGTGCCCCGGCGGTCCTAGTGTGTTCACACACATCACTACCTAAATATATCAACATCCTTCACCCAAACCCCCATTCCCTCCACCAAAGACGGAGAAGATGAAGATGAAATTATTAATGTCCTTTTGCATCAGCCCCATCATCACCAAATTATCATGACTTCATCCTGCTCCAGCGCATCTTGTGTCGAATCCCACAACCCCACTCTGCCTCATTCACCCTCTCCTCCCCCGGTGAATAATTGTGAACCTGTGCCTCCTATTCCAACCAAAGTGGAAATGACAACACCATTGGGATCCTCGACCGCATCCCCTCCAATCTCCTCTCCACCCATCTCTTGGCCCCCGATTCAGTCGAAACCCTCTCCTTGCCCCGGTTCCACCACATCTTCTACTTCTTATTCACCCCCTACATCTCCTTCTAGATGGTCTATGCCTTCTCCTACAACATCTCCATGGAAGTCGATAAAATCTGTCGAGAAGGATTATATTTTTTGCCTGAATTAGCTCCCTTGCCCACTCCTCAGGAATGTTTTTGGCAATTTGGTGTTAAAGACCAAGACAAATTGCACGAATTTAGCTGCCTAAGCATGTACCTGCTCCACATCCAATCCTTGGTTGCAGAAGATTTTGGCCATGTCACCTAGATCTGCTTTGGTCTTTAGGCATACAACCAATGGCTGTAGTCTTGCCTCCACCAAGTTCAAGAGATTTCTCATCAGTAGCACTTTGAAATACAATGCTTGACTGACACTCTATGGACTGAGTCACGTCAGACACAATACTTCAAAGCATTTTTTGAAGAAGGTCGTTGAGAAGTGGATATGTACCAAAAGCAAGCACCCAACCTCGAGCAAGCTAACCAATGCCATCTCCAGGAGATTCACGATTTGTAGAAAGAAATCCTGGTTAAAGATGCAGCCATCAATAAATTGAAGTATCAACTTACAAGCAAATTTGAGGCTCATACCTTGTTGCAGCAGACAACAGCTTCATTACGGGAAACCAATGAGCAGCTTTCCCTGCAGCTGTCACAACAAATAGAGAAAATTAGGACCTCAACCAAAATGTGGTAACGATGCAGTTGAGTCTTGAGAAAGCTCACATAGCAATAATGGCCATACAACAATGTGCTCAAGAGTAGTAGCAAGCCCTCTACAAATCAGTTGGAAGTGGCAAATCTCAATTAGACTAAATCCAAACAACAACTTGGTGCTCAACACCAATGCCGTAAGCATATCACTCGACAAGATTTTTACTTACAAGAAGAATTCTGACTTCAGCTTGCAGACATGCAAAGTCATGCCATTTTGTCTTAGACATCGACTTTTGCCCAAGGCGATACAATTACTCTTAATGCCGCCAAAGTACAACATCTCCTCAAGTCAATTAGTAAAAAGATTCAACAAAATTTTGTATATGTCAGGACATCATTTACTGCTACCACTTTCCCATCTTTTGAAGATGATATGGATGAAGATTAGAATTCCTGTTTTTGTAAAAATTAGGTTCACGTCCTCCAAGCATGCCACTCTTAGGGCCGATGGATCCTTTTTGTAATTGCTAAAAATACACCGAACAGTTTTGCCAAAAGGTAAGAGTTGCATCATTGTACCTATTCAATTTAATTAAGAGAACATCGAAGCATGTAGTGAGGAAGAGAGGGTCGACAAGTACACTAGCTTTTGGAGGCCATGAAGCCAACAACAAGTATCTATGGAACTCACCTTTAGCACACAGAGCAGAGACCAAAGTTTGGTTAATTTGGTGTTGTCTTTTTCCATTTTGTCATTCTATCTGTACAATCTATGGATTATCATAGTTCAAGATAATTAGTTGTCGTGTGAGTAATCAATCTGTGGTGGTGATCATTTTTGATATTGAAGGAGAAATTATTTATGCAGTATTGTATATCAGCTTACTATATGAAAGCTACCGTCTGCATGTGTAATTACACTGGTAGTATCTTACGGAGGGAAGGGAAAATATTATAGGGCCTCTACTCATAGACCCTTGTCCATCCCAAGAACCCTATAGTTAATTATATCATTGTTACCTTTAAGGGATACAATAAGTCAGGATAGAGATTTAACAGACTGAAGACAAGCTTGAGGGAATGTCTAATTATGCAATGTGTAGTTTTACGATGATGAATCTATTAGTATCTAAAGATTTGTGGAATATTGTCAATGACACTTATTTAAGGCCAAGAGAAGTTGGAGAAGAATCTAGTTCATCTTTGAGAAGACTTGCTATTCCTATCTCTGCTCAACAGGAGGATAGCGAAGAAGAAGAAGAAGAAGAAGGAAATACTTCATCACCAGGAGTCAATGGTACTACTATCAAATTACTTCCTATAGAATAGAAATCCAAATGGGATTCAAGAAATGCACAAGCACTTTCATATATTGCTATGGGACTCAAGAGGCACATTATACTCCAAATGAGGTCATGGAGAACCTCTCGTTAGGCTTGGTTGGAGTTGGAGAATCTCTACTAGAGTAGAAACCCTACTAGGAAAGCTCATCTAAGGAGACAACTAGCCAACACAAGGTGAAAGTTGGTGATTCAGTTCAGTCACATATTTTGAAGCTCAAAGTTCACTTACACATTTCAAATTTCCGAGACTTACATACTCAATTCTCAAGTTAGTTCAGATTTATGCATACTCAACTCAAGATATTCGTGGATTTATGTTCTTAAAGTGAAGTCGGAGGTTTTTCCTCCTTTTAAGAAATTCTTAGGTGTGGTTGAAAATGAAAGTCAGTCAAAGATCCAAATTCTGAGAAGTGATAGAGGAGGAGATTACATGTCAAAAGACTTTAACTCTTTTCTTGAAGAGAAAGGTGTCTCTCATCAACTCACTATTGCTTATATGCCAAAGCAGAATGGTGTTGCAGAGAGAAAGAATAGGATACTTGTTGAGATGATGCATAATATGATGTCATCCAAAAAGCTTTCTCTCAAGTTTTGGTTTGATGTAGTACATATAACTAATCACATTCTGAATACATCTTCCATAAAAGCTTTGAAGGTCATCACACCTTGTGAAGCTTATTATGGGAAGAAGCCAAATGTGAGTTACTTCAGAGTATTTGGTTCCCCAACTCATGTTCACATTGAGAAGAAGGATTGTGGTAAGATTTATGTAAAAGCCATTAAATTCATCTTTATTTAAAGCAAAGGATACAAATTATATGTCCCAGATACAGATGATATCCTACTCTCATGCAATGCATATATAGCAAAAATTCAAAATTATGATAAGAAGAAGAGATTCTAGATTTCATAAAAGTAGATGACTATGTAGTTTTTATAAGGAATTTGGATTCTTACATTTTGTAGTGTGATGAACCTTCTCAAACCCTAAGAGATGCAGTGGATAAAGGTGAAGAGAGAGTTTCATTATGTACATCCGTATCTAGCCCATCATCAATACCTCTTGATATTTCAACTCATGAAGTTGGAGAAGGTTCTAGAATTCTAGAAGAAAGAGATACTAGAAGAACCAGAACTCAAACAAGGAAAGAACAAATAGACCAGGTAAATTATGCATAACATTTTTAGATTCATGATATTTTAGCTCTTACTTTAGCCGAGAATGAACCAAGTAGTGTTCAAGATGCACTACATAGTCCTATATGGAAGAACATTATTCAAGAAGAGATTGATTCTATTCATAAAAATCAAACATGGAAGCCTTGTGAGTTACCAAAACGTATGAAAGCTATATGTGTTAAGTGGATCTTCAAAATCAAAAGAAAAGGAGATGGTACTATAGACACATATAAAGAAAGATTACTAGTCAAAGGGTATGCACAAAAGAAAGGTATTGAGTATGATGAGACTTTTGATTCTACATCTAGAATGATAGTATTTAGAATATTACTTTGTTTAGCGTCATTCTTTGGTTGCAAAGTACACAAGTTAGATATCAAAATTGTATTTCTTAATGGTGATCTACATGAAGATGTTTATGCTCATCAACCGAAATGTTTTGAAGAGATAGGTAAAGAACATTTAGTGTGCAAGCTGATTGAAGCTTTGAATGTACTAACATATGAAGAGCACATTATGAGAAGGTGCATGGCCATCTCCTATCTATTGGTTTTGAAAACTTGGATGCAGACTACTCTTTATGTTAAAGCCGAGAAAGATGTTTTGATTATTATTATTATCATATATGTTGATGATATGATCATGATAGGTCCCAATGATTCAGACCTTCAATATTATAAAGCAAAACTTAAGCATACATTTGATGTAAATGACTCAGGTACTTTGCATTATTATCTTGGGATTCAATTCATGTAAAGATACCCACATATCTACATGACATAGTAGAAATACATTGAGAAATTATTGGAAAGGTTTGAGATTATAGATTCCAAGCCTATCTAGAAACCTATGGATGTCAATGTGTCATTACAATCAAAAGTAGATTCACAACCATTTGATGCTACATTATATGGTAAAGAAGTGGTTGCTTGATATATCTATGTAATACACGTTTGAACATTTACTTTGTAGTTTCTCAAGTATCCAGGTTCATGCACATTCTACTAAAAATGCATTGGAAAGCAATAAACAGAATTTTCAGATATTTGAAGGAAACTTCCAAGCATGCTATGGTATTTCAAATTCTTTACATTTTGTACTTAAAGAGCAAATTGGGAAGGTGACATAGAATTAAGAAGAAGCAGGAGTGGCTATTGTTTCTATCTAGGATATTGTCTTATCTCTTGGTTTTCCAAGAAAGAGCTTACAATTGCTACATCTTCAAGTGAAGCAAAGTATAGGGATGCCTTTATAGCTACACTTGAATCAGTTTGATTACAAAAAATTCTGAGTTATCTTGATGTTCAAGTTCATCTTCAAGTTTAGATATTTTTAGATAGTCGGAGTGCTATTGCTATTGCAAAGAAACCTATTCATCATGGTAGGACAAAGCATATAGGGGTTCATTAGCACTATATTCGGAAGTAGGTATCTAAGAAGCACATTAGGATATTTTACATACCTACAAGTGAAAATGTTGTAGATAGTTTTATGAAAGCATTGACAAGAGAGAGTCATAAGAAGTTTTGCAGGTTATTAAACCTTGTACCATTAGGACATTGAAGGGGATTGATCCAATGCTTAGTAGCTATATCATATGTACTGTGTAGACTCTCTCACAACAAGGCCTAATGGAAGCATGGCTAGATTGAAAACCTCCTTAATCTACCACCCAGGTTCAAATGCTAACGGAGGGAGCATGTAACAAATCTGATTTTTGGGAAAGCTTTTTATTTTTTATCACAACAATTTTTTTAGATTAATGCCATTTTGGCATGATTGTTGTTGAGGAGTGCTTTTCATGAAGGTCTAAAACCTATATAGAAAGAGATAGGATCATTGTTTAGTTATCTTCAGAAGGAGCTCTACCAAGTGCTCAACACAAGTTGGAGGAGATCTTGGAGGTGCTTTATTTGGGGGAAGGGTTCTATACTCTTGGCGGAGGTGTGCTCTACTCTTGGAGATATTGGGAGGAGTTAGTTTCAACCAACCATCAACATATCTTGCTAATCTACTATGAGTGACAATTCTATTTTTGTCCTCACTTGTTCATTCACTAGTTTCTGATTTAGGTTAATTAGAATTAGTGTTTGTTGTAAAAGAGTTGTAGACTGCTCATATTCTCCATATTCTCTCTCTCTCTCTCACACACACACATACACACTCTTCATACCTCTTAGGCACTGTACACACAATTTCTTGTATCTAGTTCTTATTTTTTCCTAGACTCTGATAATGTTAGTTTGTATCATATTCACACATTGTAATTTGGCATTGGAATATAAGATAGTGAGCATCCTAGCTTACCATTGCACTTGAAAATATTCTTTACTCTCTCTCTATCTCTCACATATATCTTTATGAGTATTAAGGTTTGTATGTTAAGGTTCATGTGTTGGAAGATCCTGTAAACCTCTGATTAATATTGTTATTGAGGCCGACCTCACTTCCAACACGTATGTGCTTCAAATAAATTTTGGTTATGGTTGAAATTCTATCAACTTGTAAATTGGGCATCCTATGTTCTAATCCAGGGGAGGAATACATGTCTTCTGATTTTAATGCATTTCTCACTGAGTGTCAGATAAAACATTATTGTATAGTGTGTTAAATCTCTATTCTACCCTACTATATCAAATTTGATTATAGTAATAGAGTGCCTTACAAGGTTTTTGGGATGGACAGGAGTCTCTAACCAAAGGCCCTATAATATTTTCCCATTGCACAAGTTAGATCAACTACTACCATAAATTACTCGAAGAACGTTGGTTGTGCTCAAGTTCCATTTGAGAGCCATAAAACACTTAAATGGTTATTCTCATAGACAAACATTCCAAATTTTATCCAAAGGCATCATGTAGGAGAACTGTTGAATCTCAAAGACTACGGGAACTTTAAAGTTGAGTGGCATTTGAGTGGAGACCTAAAGACGCTCAAATGCATGTTTGGTATAAGTGGGGGAGCAAATTCTAAGTACCCTTGCTTGTACTGCATGCAAAGCCCAGGCACAAATGGATGGATTGCTAGAGTTGAGGCTGAAGAGGCTCCTTCCTGACAAAATGTTATTCTTCATAACTACTCATCTTGTGCCATGATTTGGGATCCCATACTTCCAATAGCATTGAAAAATGTACACATATGTACACTACATGCAGAGTTAAGGATCATTGACAAGTTGTTCTGTCTTCACTTGGATTATGCATATTCTATCAAGCCTACAACTCTTGCAAATGAATGCATAAAAAATGTGAATGTCTACTTTCAGAAATGGGATTTCATGGTGGTGATGTTCATCTAAGAAAAGATCCAAAGCTTTCACAAAATACAGGTGATGTACTATAGGATGTCTCAATGGGAGGTGCAAAAGCAAGGAGATTCTTCAGCAACCATGATGACAAGAAACTAAGTGCCATGTGGAATTGTTGGAAAACATTTTGTGAGATCATGACTAATGTAAAAAGCAAACCAGAAATATCAAAAAAGAGTATGGAGGTGTGGGTCAAACTAGATAATTTTTTTAAGATCATGAGGTAGCAAGTAACATCAAATAATTATGTGACAAATTTCAGAAAGGCGAACACAAAGCTTATAGAAACCATCATAGAGGCATGGGGTGCCAAAGACATAACATACTACTTGGTGAGTTCCAAAGATAATTTATTCAATTTATTTTTTTTATTGAAATAAAGATCTGATGAAACTCTTCTGCTCTTCTAGCATATTCTTCTTGTGCATGGTGCATTCTTTGCAGATAAAGAACCAATTTCCATATGGAACACCCAAGGCATGGAAAAATCTCATTATCAAGCAAGGACAAGCTTCTTTAGGTGCACAAGGAAAGGAGGAGGAGTAACAAAGAGCAATGCCTTTAGAGAGATTTTTGATCGGTTCTTTAGAAGACAGTTACAAAGGACCTCATGCCAAATATAATCAAAAGAATATGACTATGACCACACAAAATCATCATGTATCAATATCACAAAATGAAAAAAACTACATTTCAAACAGAGCTTTAATATTTTCAATGTCTTTTATTTCTTTGAGAAATAAAGATTTCATGTATGTACATTTCATGATGTATTAAGCTTTGAAAAGAAACATTTCTATAAACATCAGATGACTTTGACCAGAGAACAGATAATGGATCAGTAACAATTAATATTAGGACATGGATCAGTTACACCAAAATAATTTGCAATGTCTTATATCCCATTGGGCAATTTCTGTATATGTACATTTGATGAGTAATAGAGTTTGAAAAAATGAAGTCAATCCTTGAGTCTCTTTAATGAGCTTCGCTCTGGCAAATCACCTCTATATCTGAGGAAGTCTTTTCTCCTATATCCAGCAATGCTTTTTACATCTGACACCCCTGCAACCATTGGATAGCTTGAATAACAAAGAAAGTACCCTGCCCTTGAAGCATTGAGTCTTGGGGCATATCCAAAAATTCTGAATTCAGCTGCTCTTTCAAGCAGCAAAACTCTAAAAGCATTAAAGGGTATGGAGTAAAACCCATGTATTTTGATAGAGTCCTCAAGGAGAACAATGCAAAGTTTGGCTCCTCACTATAGTGCTTGTGAATAACACAAAAAGAGTTTGGGTTCAATTTTGGAAGATACTGGATAATTGAATGAATATCCACCTTTGTTTTTCCTTTCTCTTCTATGGTGTTTCTTGTTCCCTTCCCCTTGTGTTGAGAGCAGTATGGGCACCCAAGGACTGACTAGACAAGGAAGCCAGCGGAGAGAGTCAGAGCGAGGTGAAAGATTAAGTAGACAGAGCAGTCGATGCAAATCTGGCAGATAGGCCCTTCAAATTTTTCCAAATCAACATCTTTACAACAGTGATTCTCATCACTGACAATCATTGTAAATACCATTTCATAATTTTGTAGCTCCATTTTGTGCAAGCCAAGGAGTCCTTGAGCTTGAGGAGCTTTAGAAGTACCTACCTGTCAGTTTTCACATTTTTTAGACTTCGTTTGAACCTCCAAATAGGGTAGAGAACCTAATTTTTAACTAGACCGGACACTAGGTCTGGACACGGCCAAAACCTAGTCAAAAACTATAAATAGAGCTAGAGAGCTCATTTTTGAGGTAGCTTGTAATAGTTTTGAACTTGTATGAGCTTTTTGAAAGTAATCTAAGAACTCCATTGCTTCTCACTCTTTGTCTTGCCGTGTGTGCACGTGTGTGTATGTGTGTGCATGTTTGTGTGCTTCTCACTCACGACTTGTGCTCTCACTTGCTCGAGGTCTTCATACCATCCTCACGTCTTCCCGGATTGACATTAAAGGAGGTGCTACTCATCACTGAGCTACACCAAATTTTGGCGCCGTTGCCGAGGATCGAGCTTGAGGACGAGCGTGTGATGGTAAGACGTAGAGTTGTGACGTTGGCGTTGTAGGTAATTTCTTTACTTTTCCTTACTTTTCTCATCCTTACTTCATCATCATCATCACCATCATCATCCCCATCATCTTCCACCTCCATCTCCATCATCGCAAAAATTTCAATTTTTTGACTATATCTCCTTCCCCCTTTCATTTCCCTCATTTCACTTGTGAGAGAGAGCGATCTTGTGTGCACTGTTTTTGCATGTTTGTTGAGTTTTTTGCAGGTTCCAGCAGCATCATCCCCTCTAGAACATTGCACAGGTACAAAAATGTGCAGAACTGTCTCGTAGTCGCCAGCTTCTGTCGATCGCGATTGACAGAAATTTTCATCTTTTGGTAAAACTAAGTGTACCACAGTAGAGTAGAGACCTTGCACATCACAAATCCACAAAAAGTTTTGGAAAATTTGCATTTTTTCAGTCCATCGCGATTGATAGCCAGTCAATCGTGATTGACACTGTCCATCGCGACGGACAGCCAGTCCATCGCGATTGACAGACCCCGACGGACACGTGTCCATCGCGACGGACACCCCTGTCCATCGCGACCGACAGAAAAATCGCGATTGACACCCCATTTCGTCGAGATTCTTGTCCATCGCGACATATAGAGCCCTGATTGACACAAATTCACAGAAAACCCCAAAAATTTCAGTCCATCGTGATTGACACCTGTCCATCGCGATTGACACCAGTCCATCGCGATTGACACCAGTCCATCGCGATTGACAGCCATTTTCGGCTAAATTTTTAGGGTTTTTTAGATTGAAGATTTTGGATAATTTTGGACATGGATCACGGACTCTAGAGCACATAAGAAGGCTATAGGCAAATAACCCGAGGAAAACCTGTTGCCTTGTTGGCCTGTTTGAACCCTGTTTTAATCCCTGAAGCCTGAACTGACATAACTTTCTCATACGAAATCCGTTTGCTGTGATTCTTGTTTTGTTGGAAAGCTCGTGGGGAGTTGACCATACCCCGAGGTAGGAAAACTGAGGGATCCTTGGGATTGTTTTCCATAAAAGCAAAGGATAATTTGGTCTGTGAGTTACATGCATGAAAGTGGTCTATTGTGTCATTTGAATCTAAGTCTTGAGCTAACCGTGGGACTTTTACAGATCCAGCAAGAGTACTTGAGGGCATTCTAAGCAAGAGTAAGTGCAAGCTTGGGAACACGCGTCCTGGGCACACCAGGGCAACCAAGAAGGAAACAAAAGGTTGGAAATTCTCAACTCCCATTGTCAATTCCTAGCTTAGGCTAAGAACGACTAGTGATAGGAGTAAGCCAGGGCGGCGATAGGCATTTATCAAGTTGAAGACTACCTAAATACTCAAGTTCAAGCTAACGACATAATCTTTGCATGGTCGAGAACTCTAAAGGAAAAGAACCTAACGTGGAACGATCAACTTACAATGCGAAAATTAACTCAAACATTCCTGACGATGTGATTTCTGGCAAGAGCATAAACACGATAATCGACTAAAAAAGAATCAAGTGACTGATACAAAAGAACTCAGCAAAGAGGTTGTACTTGGGCAAATTTGGTCTATTCAATTAGGCTTATGAATCTTAGATCAGGGCGACATCTAGGGAGAGATAGACAAAGTCTTAGGTCTTCAGAGGCTAGTGTCAACCACACTGCTAGGTCTTGGGCCCAGCAGTTGAGCCACCACTCATACTACCCTAGCTCTGAGACCAGTGAATCAGAGATGTCTCAAGGCATGGACCGACCTACGGGAAGTTCAGGAGTGCCATACTTGCACAGGGTAGAAGGCCCGTACAAGACGCAGCTGGAATACCTTAGGACCAACCGATTAGGTGCTAGCATCTATGAGGACGGCCTAGGAAGATCTGTGGTCCAAATCAAAAACCCAGACCAATCTATCGGGCTAGAGCACCCTGCTGTCAAGTTTGAAAATGGTGCATACCTTGATAAAGAGGGAACCATATACGTGGTCGCTAGTCACCCGGAGAGGACAGATGAATTCGGGAATGTGATCCCTGAGACGGACATAGAGGACCTAGAACAAGGAAACATGGGTGCAGAGCCCAAGACCCCTCGAGGGAAATCTGTTCTTACGAGAATTCTCACTCCTGAGTGGATTCCCCAAGACAACAAGAGCATAGATCTGCTTCTGAACCGAGAGACTGATGAAGCCTTTTGGAGGTATAAATCTGATCGACCAAATGATATAGGAACAATCATGATCTATGAGTTTAAAGATCCAGATAGCCCAGGCAGAGTGACCTACTTAGATCACGCTTCAGAGAGGATCTTTGTGGTTACAGAACATGATAGACATGCTTACACTTGGAAGGGTGAATTCGTTTTCCCCCAACCAAGATCGAATGTGTCCTATGGTCACCCTGGAGCTGGAACATCCCAAGCTCATGGAATTCAAAGAGACAAAAGTAGAGATAGGCCAGAAGTAAGCTTTGCCAACCGAGGGGGTAGAGAAAGAACAAGGACGGAAACAAACAGAGTAGAACCTGAGGTACTTAGTGCTCCCAGGAATCAAAGAAATGTGGATGAGTTCCCTCTACCACAACCTAGAGAGCACACAAGGACTCTGAGACCGACTCAGCTAGTTAAGTCCATGAAGAACTACTTCGATGGCATTGGAGATACATACGATCATGTGGCTGAGTTTAGGCAAGTCTTGAGAGCTGAACAAGTGGAAGACCTGTTCACGCAATACAATGCCTTTGGTCTAACCCTTAGGAACAGTGCCCTGACATGGTTTCAGCCACTAAACGAGAGGCAGTTCAGGAGCATAGACCAACTTCTAGAGGCATTCATTATCGAATTCTCTAAAAGTGGCATAAGACATAACACTTCCTCGCTGATTCACAGCTTCAAGCAAACCCCTCAAGAGACCGTGAGACTTGCTGGAAGAAGATTTAGACAATACTTGGAGAGATGCCCTGTCCCTGAGCTACCCACGCCAGCTAAGCAAGTGGCTTTATTCTTGGATGGATTGCTAAGTACAAAGTTGAGATCCTATGTGTCCTTGAAGCACCCTCGGACCATAGAAGAGTGTGTACACATGTGCATTGACATCGAGGATAACCTAGGGGAGGAGTTAGAGCTTTCCAAAATATACAAAGATTCTGATAGTGCCTCTAGCCTCTCTTCCACGCAATCCACATCAATTGAGGAACTCGCTAAGAAAGTGGCACAAAAAATAGGTGTCTCTAGCAAACAAATCCCAAGGTTTGCCCCAGTGAAAAGATGCTATACTTGTGGTGGCGACCACATGGCGAATGTATGTCCCATTATGGCTCAACCCCAAGTAAATCCTAGTAGTCAGTACTGCACTATAGAACGGAGGTACACCAATCACACCGCGCAAGATTGCCCCTACAATAAGCAAGCCATTAGGCAGATGTACCCTCAGCCATACCCTCAACAAGGCAGATACCAGAGTCAGTACCCACCACAACAGTATACTAGGCCTCAGCAAAATTACCAACCGCAATATCAGGCCCAACTGAGACCCCAGCCAGTGCTAGCACAACAACCATCTGCTCCTACTAATGTAATCCCTGTAAAGTATGCAGCTGCAGAAGAAAACCTGAATAGGGCCATAGTGCCAGTAACCCCATTGCTATCAGAAAGTGACCCTAGTGACCATAGTTTCGATTCTACACATGTTGATAGCCCCCAGGCGTACTACATGCAATCTCCTGAACATGGTGAGTCCTACTACAGTGAGGAACCGAGTGAACCTAGTTGGGAGCCGGAGTACACAAATGTAATGTACACAAACCCTAACTCTAGACCCCAACCTAGACAGATAAGACCCCCATTCCGTAGAGGACCATGCTACAGATGTCAGGGAGATCACCTCATTCGTGATTGCCCCATGCCGGCACCTATCCAAACCCAATCAGTGACAATCCAGGGCTTTTGCCAAGAGTGTGGAAAGGAGCATCGCTTACGAGACTGCCCTAAGAATCCTAATAATATTCCAAAAATCACTCCTATTAACGTTATTGGGTTAGTGGTAGATTCCACAGGAAGTGTCACTTCCACTGTACCCGTACAGGTAGTCACTAGAGCTCAAGCATTGCAACAAAACCAAAGCGTAGGCCAGGAAAAGAGCCCAAATGTTAGTGAAACGGAGAGCATGAAAAAGAAGAGGACTAGAGCTTGGAGAGATAGTCGTGAAAGAATGAAAAGACAATGGGCAAAAAAGATGAGTGAACTCGAGGAAAGCCTCAAAGAAACAAAGGCCAGGATAACTAAACTCACATCTCAAACTCCCTTGCACACTACCATACCACCACCATTCCCGTCTCCATCCGACCCGCCACCTTCCAACCCACCTCACACAATTCCACCACCCCCAAGAGAAGGATCAGTCCTAGCAGATCCCACTCTCGAGGACCTTAATATGATGCTTAAAGCATATCAGGCCAGAATTCAAGAAGGGCCAACCGTAACCGATCATGAAAAATGTTACCCTAGAGCAAAACTAGAGCTAGAACGAACCAAAATTTGCGCGAAGATGGTGGAATTGGCTCAGACCATGTTTGAAGCCAATCGCCTATTTAACATCTCTAGTTCAGCAAAGACACAGTTGCACTTTGATGGACTGTTAGAAAGAATAGAGAAGCTCATTGCACAATCAGAAAAGGAACCCACCTCTCAACACAAGGACAAGGCAAGTGAAAGTGCAGGTCTTCCTGCCCAGGAAGCCTATGTGCCTAACTCTACGAAGCCAGACACATCATCTTCTCTGAATCGGTTCACACCAGAATTCTTACGAGAGATTCAAGAAGACAAATGGGCTAAAGAAAGTGAAGTCCCTTCTCCTATTGAACTTGTAGATGATGCACATGACCAATTCCCACAAGACATCCCCTCCATTTATGAGGAGCAGGAGAGCACCCACTCTCAGGAAAGACTAGACTTTGAGTCTAATTCTTTACAAGAATTACCCCACTTCACAGGCCCATGGGAAGCTAAGTCTACTTGTATGAGAGCACCCACGGTCATGGTAAGAAACGAAGACTCGATCATACCTAGGAACACAGAGGTAGTGAAAAACACTAAAGTACAGTGTAACCTCACCTTAGAAGAGCTACTCAAAGTAAGGCCAGAGCTATGGAAACATGTAGCCAAACAAGTACCAGAGATAGCAAAACCTCGTTCCCAGGTAGGATCCGAGAGAACAGTGCCAGAAATACCCTTGGACAAGATAGGAGACATGAGTGAGGGCGAAGAGGGAAACACATATCTTCCTATCACTCATCAAGGATACACCACCAAGGCCATTCTAGACTCAGGCGCAGGTGTTGCAATTGCTATCACTTCCCTATGGAAGCGCTGGGGCAAGCCAGCACTCAGGCCCACAAGGATGAACTTGCAAATGGCCGATGGTCACATAGAGAGACCCCTAGGGCTGTTAGAAGGAATAACTCCACCACCTGTGGTGTTGAGTTCGAGCACACATTTGCTATATGCAATTTTAGCAAAAATCATGCTTATGAGATGATTTTGGGAAGACCATTTATGCGACAGTTGCAAGTGGTCCAGGATTGGGGAACCAATTCCTTGTACCTGCAACACTTAGGTGTTACGACCAAAGTAAATCTCAAAGATTACTCTCATAGAGATGTCCCTCCTATCCAATGGAATCCCATCCATAGAACCAAAGATGATACGGAATCTGTGCATTCCATAGGGTCAGGATCCTCATGGATGCATGAAGACACCCACTTATGGATGTGCAAAGTAGCAGTAGAAGAAGAGAAGAGAGAAGAAGCCAGAGAGATAGGTGCAAAAGAAACACATAGATCAATTCAAGACCCAGCCTATGCGCCTGTAGTTTTTCGTGACGAAGAATTTGAACCCCACGGCTGGGCAGAAATCCTAGCAACAATGGATGTAGCCATCAATGAAGAACAATGGACACCTCACTGTGATGAAGATGGCTATGACATTTCAGTCTTCTCCATAGAGCCAATCATGGGAGAGGCAGTTCTAGAAGAATGCAAACCTAGCCCTGATGCATTTGAAGATGCGAGCGACTCCGATCTAGAGTCAATCATTATGGATCCACCTTTTGCATCAGATGAAGAATATTTCTATGAAGTAGAATTTCAACCCCAAAGGCACGGAGAGCTTACAAATGATGTAAGGCTAGCCACACATGTGACCCCGAAGGAAGAAGGGAAGAAAAGAAAGAAGAGAGCAGTCACACCAGAGAGGAAGAATCTTTGTTTGAGGTCCCGGAAAACTTTAAAAAGTATGAGATAGATGACAGAAGAGTCATGATCAGAATGCCTAAACGAGAGGCACAATCAGGAGAGGCCTATGATAACAAAGAAACCACCAAAAAAATAGTAGTGGCCCTAGAAGAAGGAGAGGAGAGATGCACGTACATAGGCCATGACCTAACAGAGGAAGAAGAGCATGCGTTAATAGCCTTACTAAGAGAATACAGAGATGTGTTCGCTTGGAGTTACAAGGATTTGAAGGGTGTTGATCCAGGCATATGCTCACACACTATCCGCATGACCTCAGATGCTAGGCCCTCTAAGCAAAAGCCATACACATACAATGACAACTATGCGGCCAAGATCAAGGAAGAGATAGATAGACTGGTTGAAGCTGGATTCATCTATGAAATTGAGCATACTGAGTGGGTATCCCCCATCGTAGTGGTGCCCAAGAAAAATGGAAAGCTGCGTGTGTGCATTAACTTGAAGAAGGTTAATGCAGCCACAATTCGAGATAACTATCCGCTTCCTATCACAGAGCATCTCTTAGAAAGAGTAGCAGGCAAAGAAGTGTACAGCTTCCTCGATGGATTTTCGGGCTACAATCAAGTAGCCATAGCTCCAGAAGATCAGCATAAGACGGCATTTGCCACTGAATGGGGCATTTTTTCCTTTAGAGTAATGCCATTTGGGCTTACCAATACACCAGCTACCTTCCAAAGGCTGATGTGCCATGTGTTTAAAGAGTTCCTGAGGAAGAACTTAGAAGTCTATGTTGATGATCTTTGTGCTCATTCCAACATTAGGCAAACCCATATTCCCAAACTCAGACAAATCTTTGACAAATGTAGAGAATATCAAGTCTGCCTGAACCCAAAAAAGTGCGTCTTTATGGTCAGGCAAGGCAAGATTCTAGGACACATAGTGTCAAAGAATGGCATATCCACTGATGAAGAGAAAGTGAGAGCCATAGCAGAGCTACCTAGGCCAAGGAATGTCAAGGAAGTACAAGCTTTCATGGGGCATTGTGGTTACTACCACCGGTTCATTCACATGTATGTTGTCATTGCAAAGCCCATGTATGGACTTCTGACTAACTTTGAGTGGACTGATGAATGTGAGAATTCCTTCTAGGAGCTTAAACGAGGATTATGTTCAGCACCAATCTTGACCACACCAGATTGGAACAAGCCATTCCATGTTCATGTGAATGCATCCAATTACGCTATTGGATGTGTACTCGCACAACCTACTAGTGAAGGTAATATGGATCTCCCAATTGCCTATGCCAGTAGACAATTGAATGCAGCTCAACAAAATTACACCACTACTGAGAGAGAAGGCTTAGGCATGGTATATGGAGTTAAGAAATTTAGACACTATTTGCTTGCAAACAAGTTTAAATTTTTTACTGACCACCAAGCATTGTTATATCTCGTGAACAAGCCATGCAATACAGGAAGATTAGTAAGATGGTTTCTCTTGCTAATGGAATATGAATTCGAGGTTGTAGTAAGGAAAGGGAAGACTCACTTGAGAGCGGATCATCTCTCTAGGCTCACATCTGGAGAAGCCCCACAAGGAGTGTCAGATGACCTTCCTGATGCTTACTTTTTTAATTTGGAAGTTGTACCGCAGTGGGCTAAGCCATTGGTACCAGTATTGACATACGGGCCTAACCATCTAGTAATAAACCGCAGGATAGAGAGGTAGTAAAAGCCCAAAAGTATCACATCATGGCAGGAAGTATGTACAAACGCACAGATCAAGGGATCTTGGCTTGTTGTGTGGAAGAGGATCAGTAAGCTAAATGGTTGCAATTAGCACATGTAGGTGCATTAGAGCAACACTACTCAAAGCAACGAACCCTACAGACACTAAGGAGACTCGGAGTGCACTGGCCTACTATGGAGGCTGACGTCCAAAAGTTGTGCAAGGAATGCCCAATCTGTTGCACTAAACCACCTGTGGAACATGCCACTCTTTATCAAGTGTCCATAGTGCCAGATTGGAGTGAACCACTAGTATCCTTCCTGAGGACGAAAACATTCCCTCCAGACATGACTCTGGCTAGGAAAAGGAGTTTAGAACAAGAAACCCTGGATTACTCACTCATTGGTGATAATCTATACAAACGTGGTAAAGATGGTTACCTGAGACTATGTGTCCATGAAAGCGAATATCTCAAGATCTTGGAAACTGCTCACCAAGGTGTAGCAGGAGGACACTTTGGACCAGATCGGGTGATCAAGGCAATACTATTTGCGGGCTTCTGGTGGCTGACCCTTCACATGGATGCACATACCTATGTGAAACGGTGTGATGTCTTTCAGCGAACTCAGTATCCTATACGCAAAGATGAGATGCCACTGAAACCTATGATGGGTGGACGTGCATTCTCTAAGTGGGGAATAGACTTTGTAGGTCCTATTAATCCCCCAGCCAAGGGTTCACATGCTGAATACATCATTGTTGCGACAGACTATCTAACCAAGTGGGTAGAGGTAAGAGCCACAACGAAGAACGATGCTCAAACAACAGCTAAGTTTTTATTTGAAAATGTGTTCACCAGATACAGGTTACCTATAGAGCTAGTCAGTGACAGAGGCACTCACTTCTTGAATGAAGTTATTGAAAATCTGCTCCAAGAATTCTTGGTAGTTCATAAGAAGTCTTCCCCCTATCACCCTCAAGCAAATGGCCAGGCTGAGAGCACCAACAAGATTTTGTGCAATGTGTTGATGAAATTAGTGAACAATAAACGCTCTGATTGGGACAAACAGCTACACCATGTTGTTTGGGCATACCGAGTCGCCTACAAAATGGTACTCCAAGCCACCCCCTTTCAGATGGTGTTGGGCCAAAATGCAGTGCTACCATTAGACTTCTTAATACAAACACTGAAAGTAGCACAAGAGCATGAATGGACGGGTCATGAACTCTCCTCTAGACTATTTGACCTTGAACGATTAGGAGAAACAAGACTGAGGGTGGCTGCAGGGATATATGCAGCTAAAAAACGACAGAAGGTATACTTTGATGCCCACGTTAAGGATAAAGGTTTGAAGGCAGGCGACCTAGTACTAGTCTACACTTTGAAACAACACGCGAGAAAACTAGAGAAAAGAGGCTACGGACCTATGATCATAAATAGGATCTCCACAAGTAGAGCAGTACAACTAGCCACTTTAGAGGGTGATGTTCTCCCGAGCTACATTAGCGGATGCAGAGTCAAGTTATATCAGGAACCTCTCATAGAGGAAATGCTAAGTCGACTCAATATTGCTAAGAAACGCAAAGAAGAAGAAAAGCAAATTCGAGAAGAAGCTCAAGCAGAAGCTTTAGAGCGCATACGGAGAATGAAATTAAGAAGACAAGGCAGAGAGCAACCTAGGCTAGGTGCACATGCAGACCAAGGATATCACGTGGCTATGTGTGAAGTTTCAGGTATCAGCTCTCATAGGATAATTGATCGACGTCCTTTTATAACCTTAGATATAGGACAAGGAAAGGGTGCAAGGACTGTAAGAGCCTTGATTGACTCAGGTGCAGCCACTAGTGCTGTAAAATTGTCTTACTGTCAAGAGTTGAAATTAACGGTCAATCCTATAGAAGCATATCTCATAGGATTGGGAGGCGTGGAAACCCCTTGCATGGGCGAGGTGGAGCTTCCCATCTACATTCAAGACGAAGTAATGACAGTCAAAGTACTAGTGTGTCAAGATGAGGACCTCACTGAGCCTCTTGTCTTGGGTCAGGACTGGGTCTATGATCATGCGGTCAACCTAAACCTAAGAAATGGACTTCTTCAGGTATGGGTAAATCATAGTCGAATTACAGTTGAATTGGAAAATGAGGCACTCAAGGAACTAGGTAAGGCACGAACTCCTGGTCCTTCCAGGGGTGCGCATGAAGTTGACAATGCTATTCTTGTCCAAAAATGTATGATGCAGAAAGAGGATTGTCTCAACAACGGAGTCAAGGATAAGAAGGCACTCCCTTCTGATCCAAAGGCCAGAGGGATGCAGCAACCAAAGGCAGATCGAATACAGAAGAAGCAGAACACTACCTATACGGGAGGCCAAAAAAAGGAGCAAAGCATATTGTTTCAGCCAATGAAACAAGTATGGAGGCGAAAAGGCGAACACCCTGTTCCGACCAGGCCAACACAACGGCCAAAACCTCTTATTAGTAATCAACAACACGACACTAATAAGAATTCCTTCATACATTCTTCTGCGAAAGTGAAGTCTATTTGGGTACCCAAGAAGTCAATGAAGGCTAGCCCACAATCACGACAAATCTGGGTGCCTAAGGCTTGCTTGCGGGCTCAAATAGCTACACCAAGGCCAAACCCTGTACAACATGTTTCACTCACGCGAACATCTGAGGCCCAGTCTTACACATCACGCACGAACACGTATTCTTCCATGAGCACAAGTAGAATCACTTGTAAATGGGTCCCTAAAAAGCCCCATTTTTCAAGTAAATACCCTATCACACTCTCCAGAGTCTCCACAAAGTCAAGATCAAAACCTATCCATTGCATTTGGCAACCTAAAACTTGTAATAAACCCTCGGACCCCAATTGTAAATCCATGTCCACCTACTAACTACGTCACTCTCACACTACATCATTCCGCTTAGTTCTTAGGTCTACCCAATTCCTAACTACACACACAAGCACCGAGCACTTACTGACCCCCTAACCTCTCCCGAACCTCATGTTAATGTTGTAACGGGGACACAGTGTCATTTTTTGTGTCCATTGCAATGTTAACATTTATTCATATATTCTCACAGAACCGGTTGCAAATTTTTCAACATGGCTGAGGCGGCAGGAACTAGCTCTCAAACAAAAACAAGCCAGCAAGTGGTGGACTTAGACAGTTTACCCGTGTTGCCTGAGACAAACGAAAGACCAGAAGAATTGCAGGCCATCAAAATCATACCTATAGCGGACCCTCCTAGTGGCCATACCATGCCTGTAGGAAAAACTTCCCACTGGTTTAGTGAAGTGGCAGGACCCTTGGGAGAGGGAACATACCTATGGGAATCAGAGTTGGATTTCAATGGGAAGCAAGGTAAATACCATTTCTTTACAAGAGAATTCGAGAAGTTACAAAATGCAGAAGGTCTACGTTCGGTATGGGAGAAGGCAGGATTGAATGCATATTTCAGTGCACGGCTCCCAAAGCTTGACTTCATGCGATGCTACTATCTCATCAACACCTTGACTCCAAACAAGAACCCAAAAGGTGCAAGCTCATTTGTGATCCCATCTCTAACAAAAGGAAATGAGCTCAAGAGGTTTAGGTTATCCAACAACTTGGTGAGAGAGGCCCTAGATATGCGCGGAATGCATATTCCTACAGAGAAGGAGACCCTAGTGTCTGATTACATGAAGAATCGAAGCCTCACCAAACTCAAGGACATGGTGTCCATGATGCCTAATATTGCAATACACCTTCGCATGTGCATGCAACACTTTGCTTTTCCTGCACAAGATAGATTCACCATGCCGCCCAAAAAGATTTGGTTTAGTTTGTATCTGGCAGAGACACAGAGCCTCACCATCAACTTACCCCACTGGATAATTGATCAGATACACCTAGCTCACAAACGATGGCCGCGAAAACAGGTTTTATATGGATGTTGTGCTTTGACGAGAATAATTTATAGGTGTTTGGCTTATGACATCCCTATTCAACGGGCCCTAATGTGGAATCGTGTAGAGCAGTTTAGAGGTAGGACATCCATTGGACCCCCTTCTAAGAAGATGAGAGGTACTGTCCAAGTCCCTTGTGCTCAACCACGTGGAGCCACCCTAACACCAGACGTCACCCCTCCACCCCGAAGAGTCCGACCATTCACACTCCGACTTCCAAGACGCAGCACCGATGGTCCTAACTTGATATTCCCTCCCATCCCAACCGATCTTGAATTTCCCAGTGGTGCACCTTTGGAAGAACTCACGAATGAAGACTTTGAACAATTATTACAAGATGTAGAGCTGGAGGCAGAAGAGGCACAAAAAGTGGAGAATGTGCAAATGCAGGCAACAACCTCCCAAGTACATGTCACCACAGTTGAAGTGGATGAAGAGGATGATGAAGATGAAGATCAGGAGGAAGATGAGGAGGATTATGATCAAGAGCATCATGATGAGCAACAAGAAGTGCCAGAAATTGTAGGTGCACCTGCATATACAGCTCAACTACAAAGGTTATACGACACAATCAAAGCAGTGCAAGAAAGGCATCAACTCTCTCTTGTGTCAGGTCAAGCTTTGATGCAAGAAATGCTATCAGATGATGGGGTGGATCAACATTTCATTGACACCCTCAAATTAGTATCAGAGTATTTAGGAGTTCCGGAGGCTGTCCACACTGCAGTCCGCCAGTCCGTGAGGTATGACAAATGCAGAGTCGACACATTACCACGAGCAGGTAAGACTATCAGGATGCACGTCATAGAACAAGAGGTAACCATTGAAGCCACAGCTACCCCCACCACCACCATTGACCTCTTTGCCAAAACCTTCGTTCAGACATCACCCATCTCACCCCAGCATCCCCCATCACCACCTTCTCCACCCCCACCACCACCTCCCACCATGGAAGAAACGCCAGTCATCACCTCTACCTTCACTTATAACCCACCCTCAGTCACATCATTTTCCTTTCAAGAACCCACCTCACAAGACACCAATTTACATGAACACCACACTCACTTCACCTACCATACCCACCTACATGGTAGCCCCTGTACACACCACTCTGTCTGACCCAATGGACATTTCACCCACCACAACACCTCTCCCCACGATTCCACCATCTCCCCCTCCCTTACCCCCCACCTCACCACTCACCACATCATTGGCACACACAGCATTCACTACCTCCCTCCCCAATCCCACCTCCCCTGCATTCCAAACTTTTCCCCTTGCATCTCATAATGTAAATAGCACGTTCAATACATTACTTCAGTGTGCAGATCAACTACAACAAGAATACCATCAATTGGAAGAACACACTGCTGCCCTCCAGGCAGAATCTCAACGTCTGCAAGCTAGAGTCAACACTCTTGAAGCCGATTACCACACACTCCTAACCGAGCATACCACCTTAAAGCAGGCTCACTCCGAATTGGAATCAAAGACATCGATAGTAGATGATCAACCAGTCAAGGAACTAGAAACAGTGCTCCAAGTGCAAATGATATCTAATGCTACACTCAGACGCAACCTTGGGCTATTAAGGAAGCATATGGCAGCAGCACTAGAAGAGAACAAGAGGCTTCAGCAACAAAACCAAGACAACTTTGAAGCGGCTATGGAAGGAATTGCAGGAGCAACCATTAGCCCTACCAAGTATAGAGCAGTCCCATCGGAAGACATTCGCATCTTACTTGAGGAGCATGCAAATTTCTTGGAGTCATATGAAAAGTTAAGAGACTGAATGAGCAGACCTAAAGAAACAGATAGCCAGTGCCCCCACAGCTCAACAGGAGCCGGTAATCTTGCAACACTCTACAGAAGAAGTAGAGACCCTCCGGAAACAGGTGGCAGAACTCCAAGCACGCCTCTTACCATATGAAAGGCCACCCTCGCCCATTGAAGAACCAGAACCTGAAACAGTGGTGGAAATCCCCGTTGATGACAGCTATGAAGAGCCGTACGAGCCAATGCCAACACCCAGTGGTCGGACTACAGAGGAAGGACAGGACACTTTAGAAATTCAAGTTCCAGATTGGGTCAAAAGGGTCGCGAAAGTGGGTAAGACACATGATGATCGTGTTGCCGTGCAAATGCAATCTCTCACAAATCTGGAAGAAACTGTCCTTCGGTCTTCTTACTTTTAGAACCTATCCCACCAACGGTTAATCACAACATCAGAGTCGCAATACATGCCTTATTTTGTCTTGCTACATGATTATAATGCAGAAGTTAAAAGACATACAGGGAAGGAGACCACATTTGCCACTCAATTTGAGCCAGAGGACTTACCGATAGATGCATGTGCAGGCTCGATTTTCCAGCCTAATTGGCGTGCATGTCTACTAACCAATTACCCTGAGATGATGAGCACCTGGGCAACCATGCCACTGTATATCAAGTATAATCCATGTTATTGCCCAGTGGTACGTCGCAGATCATGGCAAGCATTTGCGATCAAGGTACGCAACAATAAAGAATGCTCGGCTTGGGTTAACTATCCATATTTTGCTCCGCCTCGAGGGACCCCAACCGTAGCCTACATGATATCAACAATTCGACACTGGTCTACTCGTCTAAATAATGTACCCGACATAGCAGCAAAAATGTGTATGAAAATATTCGAGCTCATGACCATTGTTTTAAAAACCTTTCGGAAGGTACAAGCTCCATACATCTCTGCTCCTGGATTCTCTCAAGGTAACAAGGATTTAGTCTACGACATGAGCCAGACTCCCTCGGTCACTATAATCTTTGTCTGGCATGCACGAATAAAGTACTTACCCGCATGCTTCAAGCAGACATTTGAGGAAATGTTCTCTATGGGATTCTGGGAATATCATTCAGAAATTTTCATTCCCAGACCCACACATTTGCTACATCTATTTGCAGTAGAACAAGCGATCCATGTAGATCAGTTACGTCTGCCACATCCGGACATTCCAAGACCAATTGATTGGGATCGTATGATGACAGACTTGGCCAGAGGACTACGCATACAAGAACATCAGCTTGCCACTCAGGTTGTGGAATATTACATCCAACACTCCCAGCAACAAGGGTCTGTCAGGGACGACAGACGCGAGAGAGGGGGGGTGTTGAGAGCAGTATGGGCACCCAAGGACTAACTAGACAAGGAAGCCAGCGGAGAGAGTCAGAGCGAGGTGAAGGATTAAGTAAACAGAGCAGTCGACGCAAATCTGGCAGATAGGGCCTTCAAATTTTTCCAAATCAACATCTTTACAATTGAGAGTTTTTCATTCATCTTGTGATGCCATATCTAACTCATAGATTTCTGTATATATGAGGTAGATAGCTTTGAGTGTTAAGCAAGCCTTCCTTATCCTTTCTCACTCATTTTTTATGATCTCTGGATTGTTGGAAAGTTATTCTTGTCATCTAAAGTTTTCTCACAGCTCGTGATGAATCACTGCATATTCTGGGAGAAATATGTCCAAAAGTGAGAAGTGGTCTATCTCTCTATGCCTAATGAAGGCTATAACTTGTCTATCTTAGAGCCGTTGGTTCTTCGAGTAGGAGTATCCATTTTGAGTGAGATAACTTGTATTGGCAACATCTCTAAGCATTTTCTATGTGTACAAAATCTCTTGGGTTCACTCTCATAAGATTCAAAGAATCAATTTTTTGAGTGAACAGTGGTTTTTGTGAGTGTTCGTGGCAAGCCGCCTATGCTTCAAGATTGCACAAGGAGGTTGTTTTTTCTTCCATCATTCAAAAGATTTGGGACCACATACGTAGATGAGAATATGGAAAAGGGCATATTTACCTTTTGGTAACTAGGGTTAAAATATGGTAGAAAAGGTAGGTGTAAAAAAATCATCGTGGTTTTTAATAGAGGCAAGAAGACTAATAAAAAATGGGATAATGCAATAAAACAAAACACTCCTTTGAGAAAAGTAAGAATGGGATAAGGCAATAAAACAAAACACTCCTTTGGGAGGAGTAAACATGGGAGAAAGCACTCCTTTGAGATTTCTAAAAAATGGGAGAAGCACCTCCTTTGAGATGTGTGAAAATTCAAGGACCACTCCTTTTAGACGAGTAAAAATGGGAGAAGGAAATAAATCACAACATAGTTATGAAACATCCCTTTAGTAAATGTCGAGCTTTCATATGATGGAGGTGGCTTAAAATTTATGAACTAGGTATCTTTGATGAAGCTAGAATACATCGTTAGCAAAGAATACATGAATGCACATGTTTAAGCTCTAAAGAAAATGAAACATGAGCTACATGGTTAACCATGAGGCCCATCTTGGATAGATCTAGGGGCTTCGGCTCCCTCATAGCCAAAGCCAGTTGCTAATGCTACTCTTCGTGGAGGATACCAATTCTTTTGTGCATAATGACCGTAATAGCATCAACACCTTTTGGAAACTTCTAAATGTTTTTTCTTATGCATCTGGATCTAAAATCAATTACTCCAAAATTGCTTTCAAGGTCTTCTTTGGGTCCCCTTTGCAATTCTTGATTAATCTAGTTGTAAGGAGCTACACAGTGGCCAAGTATCTGGGCTCCTTGGTATCTCCATGGGCTTTGAAGTCTCTATATTCCAGTGTTGGAATTGGATTCTGGCCAAACTAAATGCTAAATTTTCTTACTAGAAGGGCATTCAACTCAACCTGGCTAGGTATGCAATGGTAATCAATACATTTCTTATTTCATCTATTATCTATTTTCTTGCATGTTGGAGATCAAAAAACAAAGAATTAGCAAAGCTTGAAAGTACTTGTAGGAATTTCCTCGAAAAGAGAAGTGTGCCTGAAGTCAAGTGGGCCTTATGTGCTAACCATAAAGATTCTAGCGGGTTAGGCATTTTGGATGGTGGTAATATGGAAGTTAAGCTGGTAGATAATTGGAGCATTAAAGTGTGGTGCAACGCAGAAGCTTCATGGGAGAATTTATTCTTAGACAAAAATCCTCTCTTACACTTGGGAGAATCCCAAGGTCGAAGGATCTCGATTTGCTCATCTTGATGTTTTCTCACCATCTAATTACTTCTAAAGGCTCAAATCGAAAGGTAATATGGAAGATAAGTTGGTAGATAATTGGATCATCAAAGTGTGGTGCAACACAGAAGCTTCATGGGATAAATTTATTCTCAAAAACAAATCCTCTCTTACACTCGCAAGAATCCCAAGGTCAAAGGATCTCGATCTACTCATCTTGATCATGTTTTCTCACCATCTAATGACTTTTAAAGGCTCAAATCTTGTTTCTTGAATATGCAAGAGTTGGAACAAGATGAAACCATATATGAATGTGAATGAGGATTAGAAATGGGCAACCAAGATCATGCAAAATAATTCTATTTGGTTTCCTATAAAGGGAATTAAAGAAGTTAACTCAGAGAACATCCAAAGAGAAAAGAAGCTATGGAGAAAACGATTTAATAAATGAAAATATATATGGAACCATGAGAGAGGTCATTGCATAAGATTTGATGACAGAGACCCTGTTAGGAGAAATGACTATGAGGATTGATGCCTCCTCACACACAAAATCAATGCTGGAGGATCGATGCCTCCTCACACACAAAATCAATGCTTGGAATAACTCTAAGATTTGATGACATAGACCCTGTTAGGAGAGTTGACTATGAGGATCGATGCCTTCTCACACACAAAATCAATGCTTGGAATAACTCTAAGACTCATCTCCTTATCGAAATGGCCCACTCGAGATTGAAGGGCTAAGATGGACCAACGATAATAAATTGGATAAAATGCTGAGAATCCATAAGAACATTAACTTGCATATATCTCTTAATTGGTTTAGCAACAGATGGCAATTATGTGTGGGGACCTATGGCATCCCCTCATTGAGGAAAAAAATGGTTCTTATATGGAAACTCCTCCATCATGGAACCTAGACAAATTCCAAAGGTAATAAAATATGTGGGGTTCCTCACTATTTCAAGCATTGCCTTTGGGGTAAAGAGGAACTTGGCCATCTCCTCTTCTCATGCCCAAGAAGCTTGCAGATTTGACAATCTTTTACAAGGGTTTCGTGTTTACAAAGCAAAATCAATTGGAAACAACCTTTATTTAGTGAAACAATTGCATGCTCTTCTGCCTTATGAAACGCCATCAGAGGGGAATCATTCTAGAAGACATGGAAAGAAGGATGTGTGATTAAATGTGATGCCCATTTGAAAGAATGGCCGATTGAAAAATCCCTTGACTTGTTAGATAGAAGAATATGTAATTCTAAAATATCATCTTCTTTTAGACACCATAGGATATTTGTCTTGGAAATCAATAAGATTAAACAAAAATGGATCACTCATGATGGCAAAGAAAAAAATCATTAATCATCTAAGTAACTCACTTTAAACTATTAGTCACCTACCAAATCTTAGGTCTCCAACTAGATTTGGTCCATCTTAGCTATTATGCCTCAGGGCCATCCTACCCCTACTTGGTGGGATATAGGGATGTTACCACTTATGGAATGTTGAAACTTGGAGTTTAATTTATTGAGTTATTAATGTGTTTTGTGTTTTGTGTTTTATTTCGTAACTAAAGGATAAGGCTCTTTGTAAAAGAGAGAAAATATTTACTTTCATGTCTGCTTTTTGAAGCACCATCCTCATTGTAATCGCTATATATAGACCCACTCTATAGAATCATCAAACAAAGTTCATGGTAAGAGATTACACCCAATACAATGTATTGTCTCATCTACTGTACAACTCTGTTTTTGTGCGTTTTAGATTTCATATTGTCTCTATGTATGTGTGTGTGTAAGATCTTACAACAGTGGTATCCAAGCCTCTGTGCATCATGGTAGAGATGTTTTGGCATTGTCTATTTTTGCATCCAATCGCTGTCTGATTCCAATCTTTGTTCCTATTCCTGTTTTGGTTTTAGTTTTGTTCATTTTTGTTTCCCATTTTTGTTCACATTCCTATTTTGGTTTTTGGTTTCTATTTTATTCCAACTCCTAAACCTGAACCTAGAGTTTACTCCTACATTTATACTTACGTTTACTCCAAGGTGTCAACTAAGACATCGATTAAGTAATCACTTTGGCATCTTTGGCTTCCCTAGCACTCACGGCTCCCTTGGTGAGCATTAGGTGCCATTGGCTATGGGTGAAGGCTCTTTAGTTAACTAGTGACAATAATCATTCTCCCATCTACCAAGGAGGTGATCTCAACCCACAAACTCACATTCACAAGGCAAGTGTTTTACCACTACACTATTCACTTGTGTTATCACTCAAGTCCTTTGTACTTAGATTTAACATAACTTTACATTTTCTGAATTCTTCAATTCTCAGGAACCACGTTTATTGTGGCTAAGTAGGTTCCATCCCATCAAGGTACACTCCGTCAGGGTACAAATAATCAGGGTACGTACCATCTTGATGTATAACCAAGTAGGGTATATAGAATACATCATGATAGATAGACTTCCTTTCACATATATGGACCCTACTGTTACCATGGAGGACTTTGGTAAATCACCTCTACCCGGACTACCGCTCGAGTGACAGTTGGAGCTCATGCAGCATGAACTTTGAAGTGCCCAAAATGAGATCTGTGAACGTGATGAAATACTTCAAACGATGCATTCGAGGAGGACAACCTCACAAGGGTGGTGAAGGTTGTTGTTACCACTCAAGTCGATGGCACACATTCCAAGAATAGTTTCAAGAACTTTCCATTTTCAAGCTTTGATTATCATAAGGATAGGCAACTTATTATATCATGGTTATCCTAGTTTGACTATTTGTATTGAAATGAATCCTACTCTAGAAATGATAAAGTAAAGTTTGCTACTAATTATTTAGTAGGAAAAGCTCAATTTTGGTGCATTGTGTTATGACATAGTGTAGATCTTCCTAAGACATGGAAGGCCTTTCAAGAGAAGGCTAAGGATTCTTTTCTTCCCTCTCAGTTCCATCTACATGTTCTTTGTTTGTGGACCGTATTCACGTGGAAGGAGGGTGATACAGTTACAACTTACATTGAGTCATTTTGGTAAAGTCTTTTATTTGTTTGCATGCTTGCAGATGTTCCTGAAGATACCTTGTAGAGGAAGTATGAAGACGGTCTGGAGATAGGGACCCAAGCCAAACTTCACACACTCTAACCTACGATGCATAATGAAGTTATTTCTTTTGCATGCAAAAAAGCAGTTTCAATCAATTACAAAGTCAGTCCATTTGTGATAATCGCATCAATGACAACCTTTTATCAGGCCTAATTATCCTTGATTATCAAAATTTTGTACTTGTTTTCTTTGAACATATAATTGTTTATCATAGGAATAAAATCGAGCATGAGAAGCATTTAGAAATAGTTTTCAGTATGTAAGAACACACTTTAAATACTTTTTCCAAAGTAAACACAAATATTTAGGGCATATCATTTCTAGTCAATGAGTTCATGTATACCCAACAAAATTCAAAGTAGTTATAGAATGGTGTGTATCTCAATTGGTTAATGATGTATGTTCTTTTCCTGGGTTAGCTAGTTTCTATAAGAATTTTGTTAATAATTTTTTGAGCTTCTCCTTAATTTATTATTAAAAAATCATTCTATTGAGAAATGTGAATGGATCCATAAGACTTCACTAACGCCTCCTTATGATCACTTAATTTTTGCATATCATTCATACTCACAATTATTGAACTCCTCCAAAATATATATTCATGCATGTGTTTTTACATGGAACATGCTTATTTTTGTTTAGTGGTGGGACATGTGACTAGACATTCATGTCTCTTTAATTTCTTATCAACTAAGGACATATTGAGTCATGAAGTTGTTTTGTGTTTTGATATAGTAGCTGAAGGTTCGTGAGGGCATGGACACTCCGGATGTGTCTGGACACAAATAAGAGAAATTAATAAAAAAAAGTCAGATTAAGATAAGGATGGGTGTAGATCATAATTTTTGTAAATAAAAGACACGGCTCTCTATAAAAGAGAGCAACTTTTTACTTTCATGCTTGATTTTCGAAGCATCATTGTCATTGTAATCTCTATTATGGATGTAGTAAAAAACCTATAAATACATGCACTTTCTAGACTCCTCCAACAGAGTGCGTGGGTGGAGATTGCACCCAATACATTTTACTATCGCATCTACATTGCAATTCTATTTTTTTGTGTTCTAGATTTCATATAGTCTCTATGTATGCGTGTTTGTAAGATCTCGCAATAGGGGATCCCAAGGGCACTAAGCTCGTTCACTGTATAATTGTTCTTCTATTTATTCAAGCATGCCAAATTAGGCCTCAACTAAACTTCCTTAAAAATATGAAACATGGAATTAATGTCCTAAATATAGGAAAAGATATCATTTTTTGGAAATGGTTATATAGGGGAAATGGAGATTTGATTAATCATTAGCCATGTACAACAACGATCTATCTTCTTTTGAAAATCAATGCATTGTAAATATTAGAGAACAAATATGGAATGAATGAAATTTCTCTTTGTAGTGTCTTGCACCTAAAACGTGCAGGGCAATCTCTCCTATAAAGAAACCCTGGTAGGGTCGAGCAGTGGAATGGACTGTGTTGTGGAACTATGGAGGGGACATATCCTCTGGCACATCTGGTTATCAAGAAGCCACAAGGTATTCAACAACAAAAACTCCTCCCTACTGCATATCTATCTCAAAGGTCTCAGGCATTTAGGCCAAAAATGTATCAGTATGATCAATGATGCTCCTCATGAGGACATTAAGTTATCAGTTCACCTGGGTTCTACAACACCTTGTAAGTGGAGGGACACCCTGCTCTAACTTTACTGTAAAAATAGAATGGAAATGATTATGCTTTGTACTTAAGCCCTGCTGGGCTATTGCCTTCTAGTGTAGCCCCATAGTGGCCCCAAGTTTTTCCTGGTAGCTTTTATCTATATTGTATCTTATGATGGGGGTGGATTGCCCTTTGTACTTATTTTCATTTCATTTTTAATCCATATTTAGTGTTTCTTCAAAAAAAACCTTGGAAGCTAGACCAACTTAGGGTGGAGGTTATTTTCCTTAAGATTTGGCAAAAGGATGTGGTATACATGGATTAGCCATAGAAAAAACACTTATTTGGAGAGTTGTGACCAAATTTGGAGGTGAAAAAGGTGTCTTGAAGAGAAGTCATTGGGATGAGAATAAGAGATTAGTAGAATACCTTACAAGCCGACCTTAGATTGGGGGGGGGGGGCACATGAAGGGAGTCACCTAAAGTATGTCACTTCTTCTATTTATTGTTAAGCTCGAAGCTATCATGCCCAGCCAGTGGTTGGATAACCTGAATGGACTATCACCTTACTAAATACTCCATTCCCGTCACCCAATGGTTAAAAATTATTTATTTGTACAATTATCTATTCATATTTTCAATTTTATTTTCACGGTCCATGTGTCCCTTATTTTGTTCATAGGAAGTAAGATGACTACCATGCATGTATTCATAATTATGAGAAGTAATGTCATGCGTGTATTCATAATTATGACAAGTAAAGTTTGCCACATCTATCATACATGTGCTTTTACACCTCCTAAGACTATCAAATGTTTACACCTCCTAAGAGATTATGTATACATACACCTCCTAAGAGTATCAAATGTTCCCCTTTTATGAACATCATGCATAGTGTTTTGTTTCCCTCGCATGTATGTACATGGCTTCATCATTGTAGAAGAGGATATATGCCCTTTTATGTAAATCATGGATTCATCATTGTAGAAGAGGAAACATAGGATGCATAATAGAAACAATGGAGTCATACTCAAGTATGAAACTACGAACACACATTGAAGTACATGTCTTTCTAAAATAAACTTTACTTTTAAATTCTCGAGATAATTGAAATGAAGAATTGCAAAAATCAGAAACCTCTGGAGCTCTTATCCCGCGTATGCAAGCTTAGATGTCACCACAAGCAGCCGATTGAAGATTCAGCTCAATATGAGCTAGGGTTTTTGCAACTAGTGCAGAGAGAGAGCTTGACTAGGGTTGTCTTCCCTATTGGGTGTTCCATCCCTCATCAAGAGGGTTCGCCTTGTCCTTCTCCATGAGGCATGTCTACAAAGATATATTGAAGATTATCCTGCTTCCGCTTTATCTTTATTTTTATTACTCAGCCTATCAAAGAGCCTCCCCAAGAGGGGAGGCATGACCCTCTAGGATGCCCTCATGAATGGCTATGCCAGTTTTGGTGTGATTGGTTAGTCAAATGTTGTTGGTCCTTCAAACTTGCAAAGTCGAGAAGATGAAAACAATAGTGAGAGCCGTTCGGTTTGATAGAGAGACTGTCACAACGCGTGTGGGAGGACCGATCTAAGGCATCACCGCCATTCTCAGCCAGCCAAAGTAAAGCAACGTTGGATCGAAACAAGGATGATCGTGCTTTTGATTTTCAAGGTTTTGAAGAAATGTGAGCATGGCTATGAAAGTTGGCTCTTCTTTGCATAGAAAGATTTTTCCTGATGATCAAAGGAAGGAGAATGGCTTTTCCAGAGGTCAATGGAAGGATGTAGCTAATTGGAAGATAAGTATTTTCCAAGTTATGTTTTCATTTCAATATTTGTTTTTCTCCATGCTTTCATGTAGGATGCGTTTTATGAAAAATAATGCAAATTAATGAAAGCTAAAAAAGATAAAATAAACATATTGAAATGCAAAAGCACAAACATATTGAAATGTTTGGTGAAATGTTTGGTATGCAACTACAGAAGAAATGATTGTTGGTGCATCCCTCCTTTCAAAAGAATGTTTTCAAGCACCTTACATATTTGTTTTCTTGTTTCTAAAAGAAATAGGATGCACTCAAGTATGTGCACATATATATAACCTTTTGTAAGGTAGAGGATAGATTATTTGTGCATGGATGATTGGAAGCACACATACATTTTTCAAGCTCAAGAAACTGCTTGATTTACATTTAGTCTATGAAAGGAGAATACCAACATGTGCATATACTCGCATGCATTTGCATGCAAGAACAGACATTTATATATGCATGATTGTTGGTTAAGTAGTTGAATACTTTCAAGTTCAAAGGATAAGTTGATATGTTCCAAATTAAAAAATTAAAAATCATAGAACTTTTGAAGTTTGTTCTTTGATTTCATCTTTTTGAGGTTAATCACTCGTCAAGATGAATGATGACTCTAAGTCCCAGATGTACTTAGGGAGTCATGAAAATAAACTAATAAAGGAAATAGCCTAGTTAAATATTTTCTTAGTTAAAAAAGGAATATCTTTTGGACAAGTAATAAAGCCTTAAGTCTTGTTCTTGTTCAACAGTCAAGATTTCTTTTAGAAAAATGATTCCAGTAAAACTAAGGATTCCAAGATGAATCATTGGCTTAGTATTACTTGAATCTTTGGTAGGAATCTAAAGTTCTTGAAAGAAATATATCTCCCTAGATGTGAGACTAGAATCTTTCAAGTCAGTTTGATAGCTAGTAGTTCCCAACAGTTCTCAAGCCAAACATTTTGGCTTAGTCTTCATCTTTAATCTTCATGAATATCCTGCAATCCAATCATTGATTTGAACCTGCAAAGTTTTGTACCATCTAATGCTTTAGTCAACAAATCTGCACATTACATATTAGTTGGTGTTGGAGCAAGTCTATGACAAGCCTAAGTATTGGCTTGAGTCCCACAAAGTCATAGAAGAAGCCTTAAAATTAAGACAATGTAAAGTTCACTTGTGAACTACCTCTTGTAACTTTTGAAGAGTTTACTTAATGTAAAAGTGAAAGAATATTAAGTGGTTTAGTCCACTTGATCAAAAAGGGAAAGACGAGCCACTAATTTGTGATTTGTGGTAGATAGAGAATCAAATCAGTCACTGATTGATTGGAGAGTGATTGAGGGAAGTTAGCCTCCCAAACTCAACTATAAATAGATGGCAGTTTTAGTCGTGGTTAGAGAGACCTATGTGAAGACCTCCAAGAGCTGAGATTTATGCCATATCAAGGTGTGATTACAAGGCACACATATGTATCAATAAGTTCATTGTATTGTACAAGCAATATACTTTCATTTTCATGATCATTTGAGTTCATATTTCCATGTTCTTGTGAAGAGTACTACTCACTGCCATATCTCTCAGTTTTCTCAGTCAGATTGCAAAGATGGTTTCTCTGAGCTTGGTGCATCCTTTTTAGTGATTTGACTTAGTAAAGTTAGATTTATACGTCTACTATATGCTCACCAACTTTCATTTAATTTGGGTATTGCAATCTTCAGTTATGTTCAGTTGAAGTCAACACTATCTGTGCATTTTCACTTCTCTGTCAGGTACCCGATTTTTTACTCATCTTGTCAGAGCTATTTCTTAGTGTTTACTTACCCAAATTCAATGGTTTTAAGCTTGTTGGATTGATCTTACTGTCTAGTATAAGCATGCAAAGTTTCATAATAATTTCTAAAACTTGAGTTATGTTCATTTTTCTGCTCACTAGTCTCATTACTATAGCAGCCCGTGAAAATCGGGATGATGTCATCACTTGTTAAACATCATTCTCAGTGTGTGGTTCATTATTTTTTATGATGTTACTCTTGAAAGTTAGATCTTTAAGTTAACTAGACTTCCCCAAGAGGAATTAAGCTAATTGCTGTTGTGCTCAGAGAATTATGCAAAAACTGGACATGTGTATGAACCAAAATAGCAAGTTCTTCACCTCTGAACTAACTCCAACTTATCTGTTTTGATCTATCTTTTTGAGAGTGATCTTCCAAGGTACACAGGGTTTCTAATACATCCATTGGAAAGCTAAAAGGGCCCACCATATACTCCTGGAGTTCATTTGGCTGGTGTAGATTAAGGATTTTGCAACACCTCTTCATCTTCAAGCACATACCTATCCATCTCTTCACAGTGGTATCAGAGCAAGGTTGGACAACATGGCAGATGGATTTCCTTCATAAATTGACAAATTGGATAGAGGTAATTACTCAGCTTGGTCATTAAGGATGGAAGCTTATCTCCAAGGTAGAAGTTTATATGGTTATGTGGCTGGAGATGAAGTTATGCCAAGTTTCAGGAACAAAAGTCAACCAACACAAGAAGAGCAAGAAAGATTGAGCACATGGTGCTCCAAGGATGCACTTGCAAGGTCTTATCTCCTCAACTCTATCTCATATTTTTTGTTTCCTCACATTAGAAGTTGTAAGACATCTCAAGAAGTGCGGGATGCACTTGAAGCCTTCTTCTCTTCAAGTACTAAAGCTAGGAAGCATCAACTATTGCTGGATTTCACAACTCTCAAGAAAGCTCCCAAACAAAATGTGACTGACTTTGTCACAAAGCTCAAGGACATAGCGGATCAGTTGGCAAGCATTGGAGAGGTAATAGATGAAGAGCAAATTTTAAGGCAGGTCATCAATGGCTTGAAGGCAGATGACAAGTGGGAAGCATTCACCACAGCTATGGATTTGTACATGGACATGCATGTACCTGATTTCAATACACTCATTGGACAACTACTTACTCAAGAGGCAAAGCTTATTAGAAATGGAGAAAGCTCTAAAGGTAATCAATATTCAGATTTATGCATTGATAAAAGCAAGTCCAAAGATAACAAAGGAAAGGCAAAGAAAGTGGATGATGAAGCAGCTACATATCAATTTAACTATGCAGGTAGAGGAAGACATGGCAGAGGTAGAGGAAGAGGAGGTAGACAAGGCACGGGGAGATCCCAAGACTCCAACTCATGTTCTATTTGTGGACTAACTAATCATACAACTGAAAATTGCTTTAGGAATTCCAGAAATCAAAGAGGCAGAGGATACAATAAAGGAAGTTATGGCTACTCAAGAGGAAGGTTCAATAATTATCATGGCAACTACAACAACTACAATAATTCAAACTATCAAGGAGGCTACAAAGGAAGGAGAGACTTCAATAACTACACAGAAGACTCAAACAAAGAGGATTCATTATTGATCATGAACATGGCTATGTCGCAAGGTAAATCTAATGAGCATGTTTTCTACATAGATTCAGGTTGTTCAAATCATGTAACAGGAAATGTGGCACTCTTATTAGATTTAGAAGATCCAAGGAACAAGCATGAGGTACAAACATGAGATGACACAAAACATCCTGTGGAGAAAATAGGCAATGTCAAAGCACCTGATGGAAACATCAACCTACTCAGTAAGGTACTCTGTGTCCCTACCATTACAAAGAATTTGATAAGTGTTGGGCAGATAGTAGAGAAAGGGTTGCAAGTCAGGTTCACAAAAGCAGGAGCATTTGTTGAAGATCCAAGTCAAGGATTCATAAGAATTGCAAAAGGTGAAAAGAGAGGTAGATTGTTCACATTTGAATTACAAGACACTAGAAACATTGCTCTCTTTAATTATGGTAGTCAAACACTCATAGAATTGGAAGTATGGCACAAAAGGTTAGCACATATTGGTGAAAGATCATTAAAGCAAATTTGTAGGGACCAAAGTGTACTTGGACTCCCTAATTTGTCAAAACAACATATGATTTATAAGTGTAGTGCATGTCAATTTGGAAAGTCTCACAGGTTACCATTCATGAAGAAAGGTTATATGCATGGAGATCTCTTGGAATTGGTTCCTACAGATGTATGGGGACCTAGCAAGGAAGCTTCAATATCTCGATCAAGGTATTATGTCTCCTTTATTGCTGATTGCAGCAGATGGACTATCCTATTCTTTATGAAACACAAAGATGAAGTTTTTTCATGTTTCAAAAGATAGTTGGCTCTTGTTGAGAATCAAACAGGTAAATCACTAAAAAGCCTAAGGTCAGATGGAGGGGGAGAATACTTCTCCCATGAGTTTGATTCTTTTCTTCAAGAAAGAGGAATCAAAAGAGAGGTAACTACAAGGTACACTCCTGAGCAAAATGGAGTGGCAGAAAGGAGGAATAGGACAATTGTTGAAGCTGCAAGGTCCATGTTAAATGAAAAGCATTTGCCTAATTATCTATGGGCTGAGGGCTCTATCTACAGCCACTTACTTGATTAACAAGTTGCCTTCAAAATCCCTTGATGGGATGAATCCATATGATGCTTGGAATGGAAGAAGACCAAGCTTAGATCATTGTAAAATTTTTGGATGTATTGCTTTTGCTCATGTTCCTTCACAAGTTAGAGGCAAGATGGATCCAAAGGCAGAAAGGTGTGTATTTATTGGATATGACAACAATCAAAAGGGCTACAGGTTATACAACCCTACCAACAAAGGATTCTTGATAAGCAGAGATGTAGTTTTTTATGAAAAAAATTCATGGTATGAAGATCCATGTAGGAAGTTCAATTTACCATATGATCTTGAAGAAGATTTTCCAAAGCTTGGTAGAAAACAACCGAAGATTGAAGAACAAGACACCTCAGAGGATGATGAAGAATCTCAGATGGAAAAGATCAAAGCATGGAAGTCTAAAGGTAAAGCAAAATTGCAGGAACTTTGACATGAGGCAGAATCATCACATCATGGCCTAAGAAGATCTATGAGGGAAAAGAAAAAACCAGAAAGGTATGGGTTCGACACCTCATTAGTAACTAAACATTCTATCTACATAGAACATGACATAAATCAAGAGGATCCATCACCCTTTGAAGAGGCCAAATCAAAATCGGAATGGAAGCATGCAATGAAGGAAGAGATTGAAGCACTTGAGGAAAACAACACTTGGGATTTGGTGCTCAAGACTTCATCCATGAAGGTAATAGGCTCAAGATGGGTCTTTAAACTCAAGAAGAAGTTTGATGGTTCCATTAACAGGTATAAGGCAAGGCTTGTAGCAAAAGGCTTTGCACAAACTCAGGGAATTGATTATAAGGAGACCTTCTCTCCTGTGGCAAAGATGCCTACTATTAGGGTTTTGCTTAGTATTGCCTCTTCCAAGAATTGGAAGATACTTCAACTAGATGTAAAGAATGCATTCTTGAATGGTTGGATAACAGAAGAGGTATATATGGCACAACCACCTAGTTTTGAGAATCAAGTTTATCCTGATTATGTGTGTAAACTTAACAAAGCATTGTATTGTCTCAAGCAAGCTCCAAGAGCTTGGAATCTCAGGCTTGTTTCATTCTTGCAAGACGAAGGCTTTCAACAAAGCAAGGCAGATTCTTCACTCTTTATCAAAAAGAGTAATTCTGAGATCATCTACCTGTGTGTATATGTAGATGATATTATATTGACAGGAAATGATGCAGATGGTATGAAGAAAATCAGATGAGAGAAGAGTTCAAGATAAGTGATTTGGGTTCACTTACCTACTTCCTAGGTTTGGAAGTTGTCTACAAAGATCATGGTTTGTTTCTCACTCAAAGAAAGCACATTAAGGACATGTTGGCAAAATTCAAGATGCAAGATTGTAAGATTGAAGGTACTCCAATGGAGGTCAATCACAAATTGAGCTCACATGAAGGTGAACTCATAGAGGACATCACATCATATCAAAGTCTAGTGGGTAGTCTCAACTATGCCACATTGACAAGAGTAGATATATGTTACAGTGTGAGTGTGCTAAGTCAGTTTATGCACACACCAAGGAATCCACATATGGATGTTGCCAAAAGGATTCTCAAGTATCTCAAAGGAACCATAAATGAAGGAATTTATTATCCTTATGTGTTTGATTTAGGTTTGAAGCTATTTTCTGATGCAGATTGGGCTGGATCCAAGGAAGATAGAAGGAGCACTTCAGGTTATCTTACCTTTGCAGGTTCAAAGCTTATTTCATGGTCATCCAAGAAGAAACCCACAGTTGCTCTCTCTTCTACTGAAGTTGAATACAGAGGTCTTGCCATAGCTACACAAGAAGCTATGTGGATGAAGATATTATTCAAAGATCTTGGATTGGAGTTTGGAACTCCAACTATTTATGGTGACAATATGAGTTCTATTCATTTGGCTGCTAATCCTATTTTTCATGCAAGGACTAAACATATTGAAGTTCATTAACACTATGTAAGAGAGAAGGTTCTAAGCAAAGAGATTCAAATATCATATGTGTCCACTCATCAACAATGTGCAGATATTCTAACCAAAGCATTGGATGGTACAAAGCTCTGCAAGTTCAAAGCCATGATTGGTTTGCAGGTAATCTTGGAAGATTGAAGACCTCAAGCATACTAGGCTTGAGGGGGAGCGTTGGAGCAAGTCTATGACAAGCCTAAGTATTGGCTTGAGTCCCATAAAGTCATAGAAGAAGCCTTAAAATGAAGACAATGTAAAGTTCACTTGTGAACTACCTCTTGTAACTTTTGAAGAGTTTACTTAATGTAAAAGTGAAAGAATCTTAAGTGCTTGAGTCCACTTGATCAAAAAGGGAAAGAGGAGCCACGAATTCGTGATTTGTGGTAGATAGAGAATCAAATCAATCACTGATTGATTGGAGAGTGATTGAGGGAAGGTAGCCTCCCAAACTCAACTATAAATAGATGGTAGTTTTAGTCGTGGTTAGAGAGACCTATGTGAAGACCTCCAAGAGCTGAGATTTATGCCATATCAAGGTGTGATTAAAGGCACATATATGTATCAGTAAGTTCATTGTATTGTACAAACAATATACTTTCATTTTGCTCACGAGTCTCATTAGTATAGCAGCCCGTGAAAATCGGGATGATGTCATCACTTGTTAAACATCATTCTCAGTGTGTGGTTCATTATTTTTTATGAGATTACTCTTGAAAGTTAGCTCTTTAAGTTAACTAGACGCCCCCTAGAGGAATTAATCTAATTTTTGTTGTGCTCAAAGAATTATGCAAAACACTAGATAGGTGTATGAACCAAAATAGCAAATTCTTCACCTCTGAGCTAACTCCAACTTATCTGTTTTGATCTATCTTTTTGAGAGTGATCTTCCAAGGTACATAGGGTTTCTAATACATCCATTGGAAAGCTAAAAGGGCCCACCATATACTCTTGGAGTTCATTTGGCTGGTGTAGATCAAGGATTTTGCAACACCTCTTCATCTTCAAGCACATACCTATCCATCTCTTCACAGTTGGTACATATGCCAACTCAATATCCTTGCTTAATAGCTTCTCTCTCACATAATGATAGTGGACCTCTATATGCTTGGTCCTAGCATGATAAATAGGATTAGCTGCAAGATGTAATGAACTTGTATTATCCCCAAAGATCATTGGAAATGTAGTATGCAAGCTCAATTCTGTATACAACAATCTGATCCATATGGCCTCTTGAGTAGCATTGGCCAATCCTCTATACTCTGCCTCTATAGAGGATAAAAAACAGTAGGTTGCTTTTTTGAAGACCATGATGCTGGCTTATGACGTGCAAATGAAAGGTATCCTGAGGTACTCCTCCTATCATCTTTGCGTCCTGCCTTGCATCTGAATAAATTTTAATGTCCAAGTCTGATGTATAAGGGAAATAAAAACCATGATGTTGAGTACCCTTAAGGTACTTCAAGATCCTTTTGGTAGCCTCCAAGTGAGGTTCCCTAGGCTTGTGCATAAACTCACTTAGCACACTTACTCCATAAGCAATGTCTATCCTTGTCAAAGTAGCATAATTCAAGCTTCCCACTATGCTTTGATAACCTATAATGTCCTCAAGTATATCACCTTCATGAGCACTTAATTTTAGGTTTACCTCCATTGGAGTACTTGCAACTTTGGCATCTTGCAAATGAAACTTCTTCAACATATCCTGTATATACTTTCTCTAAGTAATGTAAATTCTAAAGTTAGTATAGACTAACGCAAGTCCAAGAAAGTATTTTAGTGATCCAATATCACTAATTTTGAACTCCTTCATCATCTGATTCTTGATCTGTTTGATGCCATTAGCATCATTACCTGTAAGTATGATATCATCAACATATACACAGGTATATTATCTCTGAATTACATCTCTTGATGAATAGAGAAGTATCTCCTTTACTCATGACAAAACCTTGGTCCTAAAGATATGTGTTCAACCTATGGTTCCATGGCCTAGGTTCCTGCTTCAATCCATAAAGAGCTTTATTCAATTTGCATACATATGTTACCTTGTTTGGATCCTCATATCCAAGAGGTTGTGACATGTACACCTCCTCTAAAATCCAGCTATTTAGAAATGCATTTTTTACATCCAATTAATACATGTTCGAATTCTTTGATGCAGCCACACTTACCAATATCCTGATGGTTGGCATTTTGGCCACAGGTGAGAAGGTTTCTTCATAATCAATGCCTTGGGTTTGTGAAAAACCCCTGGCCACAAGTCTAGCTTTGTACCTGCTTATTGACCCATCAAAATTTCTTTTTATCTTATAGATCCATCTAGAGCCAATTACCTTCATAAACTCCTTCTTTGGTACTAGTTCCCAAGTATCAATCTCCTTGAGTGCTTCAATCTCCTCATCCATAGCTTCCTTCCATTTTTCCTTGGTCTTAGCTTCTTCATATGATGCTGGTTCTTCAACTCATAAATCCTTTGCAATATAAACAGAGTGCTTAATAACAAGAGAAGTGTCATACCCATATCTGATTGGCTTCTTGCTCTCCCTTTGTGATCTTCTGATTGCTTGATTAGATGATTCAGGTATATCTTCCAATTTCTTCATCTTGACTTTGCCTTTGGACCTCCAGGCCTTAAACTCTTCAAGGTTGATGATGTCCTCATCATCTGAATTGGTGTATTCATTCTGAGTAGGCTCCTCCTTAGTAAGACTTAGACACTCCTCTTCCAAGTCATAAGGTAGTTTTACCTTCCTGCATTCACTATCAAACCAAGAGTCATTTTCATCAAAGACAAACATCTCTACTGACCATGAATCCCTTGTTTGAAGGATTGTAGAACCTGTAACCTTTTTTATTTAGATCGTATCCAATGAAGATGCACTTCTCTGCCTTAGGGTCTAGCTTACCTCTTATCTGAGAGGGGATATGTACATATGCTACACATCCAAAGATCCTGCAATGATCAAGTGAAGGTCTTCTACCATGCCATGAGATTTGGATGGCAGCCTGTTTACCAAATAAGTGGCAATAGAACACTCTGCCCACAAATAGTTAGGCAATTTTTTCTCATTTAACATTGACCTAGCTGTTTCAACAATCAATCCTCCTCCATCTGACCTTAGCCTTTTTAGATTTCTCCCTGTTTGATTCTCAACAAGTGCAAGGTACTTTTTAAAACAACTGAATACTTCATCTTTGTGCTTCAGAAAGTACAATATAGTCCACCTACTGTAATCATCAATGAAAGATACATAATACCTTGATCTAGAGAGGTGAGGGATCCTTGCATGGTCCCCATATATCTGTATGAACAAGTTCTAGGTAGTCCTCATGCATGTATTCTTTCCTTGAGAAGGGTAACTTGTGAGACTTTCCAAACTGACAAGCACCACATTTATAAATCATGTGTTGCTTGGATACATTAGGTATCCCAAGCACACAATGATCTCCACATATTTTTTTCAAGGTTCTTTCACCTCCATGCCCTAATCTTTTGTGCCAAATTTCAAGCTCTGATAATGTTTGTCTTTATAGCTATAAAGTGCAATGTTCCTTGTATCCTCAAGTTCAAAAGTGAAAATTCTACCTGCCTTTTAATCTTTGGCAATTCTCTTGAACCCATGCTTGGGATCCTCCACAAATGCTCCATATTGATTGAATCTAACTTGCAAACCCTTTTCCACAATCTTTCCAACACTCATCAAATTCTTGGTAATAGTTGGTACATATAGAACCTACTCAACAGATTTTTGTTCCCATTAGAGGTCTTAACATTTCCAATTTTACTCACTAATTGCTTGGTGTCATCACCTGTTTGTACCTGATGCTTACCCTTTGGTTCCTCAAGATCAGAGAGAAGAGCTACATTGCCTGCCACATGATTTGAGCATCCAGAGTCAATGTAGAAGAGATGGTCATCATTTATACCTGGTTTTGAAGTTATGTAATTTATCAATGAAAGAAGGAAAACCATCTCCCATTTTACCTTAGATTTGCTCTGATACCACTTTTGGCATAGATGGATGGACACTCCAAGTGATGAGTAGGTACTGCCAAATCCTGCTTAGTACCAGCCCCTTCTAGATTCAGAGTTGATATGTGGATCCTCTTAACTTTCCAATGACACCATAAAAGTTCCTATGTACTTTGGAAATGATGTATGAAAAGATTGAATCAAAACACACTACTTCTAAATAGAAGAATCCAAGAAAACCTTCTATTTTGGATCATACACCTACTGCTTGTAATGCTCTGTGCTACCAGTACAGTAGGAATCGGAAAACTTCCTCTTAGATGTATCTAAATAACTTATTAAGCTAATGATTACAAGTTGAATCACTTGAAATGATATACTATACACAGAGAAATCAATTTAGCAAATTAATCATTACCCCCGATTTTTTAGGACCTCTACAAAGTTTGACTAGTGAGTGCTTCGATGAACGTTTCTCAATATTTCCTAAATGGATTTGATTCAAACTTTGGCAGCATGTAGATAACCTTGAGCTGATTCCAACAAGGTATAGATCATGGAATTTTGTGGAGAAATGAGTGAGATATGAGCAACACAAGTTGACAGTGAGAAATGACTATAACAAAGATATCATAGATGAACAAAGTAAGTATAATGTATTAATGAACAATGTTGTACAAGATCATAGGCTTGGTAATCATAGCCTTATGATAGAGATTAGTGTAGGATACAATGTAGGCCTTACACATAAACAAAATGTCAATGGAGAGCTCGGGAAATGATCACTCTTTTCGGGACTTCTTCAAGTGATTTTATATAAGTGTTCCATTCAAATTTGAATTTGAATTCAACTTTTGGCTCTCTCTAAAAAGTGAAGCTTCATTCTAGGAGATATTCCCTCAATGTACTTGTTACTTTCCTAACTACCAAGTCCATGAATTTTGGGTAGGTGATACAAATACTCTCAAGTAAAAAAGGAAATGACTTTTACAAAGGTAAAGAGGTAAATCTCCATTAGCAATGGTTTTCATAGACTTTCACATCTTTATGAACCTCAAGCCAAATGTGTGGGCTTGGACTTTGCACCAACACCAAAGACATGCAGATGAGCAACAGATGGCTTGCAACCATGCCAAGCCTCATACCCATGCATTCTTGGAAAACTCATCAATGAAAGTCACAAAGTACAGATAGTTCCCAAAAGAAGGTGTTTGCGTACAACCACAAACATCACTATGAACAAGATACAATCTTTGAGTAGCTTGTAATGAACCATCTTTTGGGAAGGTGGAATGCTACATTTTCCCAAAATACAACCTTCATAGACATGTTTACTAGGTGCCTTAAGTTTGGGTAGAGAGGACACCATTTCAAATTTCTATAGGCATAGCAAACTAACAAAATTCAGATGATGGAAGCATGCATGACAAAGCTACCACCTGAGAATCTTGAATTGCATATGCTAAAACATTCACAGATTTTGCATAATCTATGAGCTTATACACCCAACGACATAAAATGCCAGAAGCAATAATGACATCACCATTTTATAGATCATGAATTGTACATTTATCATCAATAAATCTCACAACCAAGCCGATCTTGGCTAATGCTGAAATTGATAACATATTTTTCTTGATCCCTAGTGCAAATAAAGCATCCTACAATGTAAAAGGACTACCATCAACACTATTCAAAATGATCTTACCAACTCCCATGATAGGATAACACGATTTGTTGGCACATGTAACAATACTCCCTATAGGGGCATGCTCAAGTGAAGTGAAGAAATTGTGCCATAAAGTAATATGTTTAGTTGCCCCACTAAAAAAGTACCAAACATCTGAATCTACTGCAAACATACACTATTCATGAGAAGATGGGTCATATTTGCAATTAGTAATAAATTCTTATTCTTTATTCTGCACAAGATTTGCTAACTCTGATTTGGGTGTAGAGTCTTTTGCAACAACCATTTTACCCTCTCTTTTCTTTGCCTCTTTTGCACCCAGCTTTGGATAACTCATTATGACATGATCATTTCCTTAAAAATATTTGCAAAACAATTTCTACTTTTCTATTTTCTTCTGGTCTCTTTTATCCTTCTTTGATTATGTAAAATTAGCAGATTCTTGCTTACTAATAGATGAGCTCCATTTACCTTTTCCCTTCTGACGAGCTAGGAAAGCTTGATCTACAACAAGCATAATGGTCCTGTTTTTCCTAGATTGATCTTCCTGCAACATGATAGAGACTAACTCCTCAAGTGTTAAGGCATTTGGATTGAATTTCATAATCAATTGACGAGTCAAAGCAAAACTTTTATATGAATCTGGAAGAACATTCAAAACAGTCTGCACAAGTGAACTATTAGGCAAGACTTCATTAGCAAAAATCAACTACTCCTTTAAATCTTTGATCTTTGTCAAGAAACTATCCATGGAATCTCCTTCATTCATGTGATCACTTTCCAATGGTTTTCACACGTAAGCAACACAAGCCTCATTCCTTGCCTAGTATAAAGTGGTAAGTGTATCCCAAGCATTATTTGTTGTTTTGTAAGGGTGAATGTGAGGAATAATGGCACCTTCGATAGACAATGCTATCAATGCATGTGCCTGAGCATCTCTACCATCCAAACAAAGTTGCTTTGCAGTAGATGTAACATGAACCACAACATGAATAGGAATCTAATATTTCACAATATTTCACAATCCTTTTGAAACCAATACATGATGCATCATATAAGCCCATAATAGATAATTTTTGCCATCCAACTTATCCTCAATAAAAAACATACGAAATACATCACTACTTTTAGCCATGGCCATTGACTATAATGCCCTGATGTAGAAAAATGGTTGTATCTCAAAAAGTTGAACAGAACTACTCTGTTGAGTTCTACCAAACGTATAGCAGACTTCAAACAGCTTATATTAGCAAATCAAAACCTGTATACTGTTATGTTTACAAACTTGTAAACATCAAAGCACACAATGAAACATGATGAGACCTTCCGAGATCTTCAAAAAATCAAACAAAGATTTCCAAACTTCAGAAATCAAACTTTCCTCCAAACTTTCAAGAAAACAGAAATAGATGACTATAGCAAAATAACTGCCTGAAACTCTCTAAGTAGAAATTTTTCAAAAAAATAATCATATATTCTAAAACTAGACTTTGAATAGCATGCTTTATAAACAAAAAACCTCATAAAAATGATGGAGTATAGCTCCCAAACGAATAGTTTGAAGTCAAGGTATGTGGAGGCTTGCAACAAGGTATGACTGACTGTCCGAATTGAAAACCTATGTAGAGCAGCATGGAAACTCAATGGTATATGAGAAATTTTGATTTTAGATAGAAAATATAAGAGCTAAGGAAACGCCTCCAAGTGAAATCACTCAAAAATACCTCTTTAAGACTGAGATATGAGAGTTTGAAGAGAGGTATGTCTCCAATGAGACACCGGATAGACATAAGAAAGAAGATCTACAAAAACGCCTACTTGCGTGGAGTTTTCTCATTACATTTTGTACAATAATTGATCTAATAATATAGTACAAGTTGTCAACAAGAATCACTCAATTTTTCCACCTACACTAAGAGAACCACTCTTTTTATTGAGATTCTATCAACAGAAGCGTCTTCCTTGTCTAAAAATAGACACCTCTCCTTTCCTTCTTACTTTTATCTACTTGTTGCTCTAGCACAATGGTAAGTACCACGTTAAGAAGCTCCACCTCCTTAATGTCAATCCTAGGAGTGATATGAAGATCGTGAATGTGAGATGTAGTGAGAGTGAAGGTGAGAAGCATAGAGATGCACACACACATACATGCACACATGCAGGAGACAAGCAAGACACAATGGAAGGTAGAAAATAGACTCTATTCTTAAGATCTTGATTACAAGCTCAAGCTCACACTAGCTCATTCAAATCTACACTAGCTAACCTAAAAAATGAGCTCTCTAGCTCTCTTTATAGTTTTTTGACTAGCTTTGACCGGTTTCACATCTACTGACTCGCATAGTTAAAAAATAGGTTCTAGGTGCTATTTGAAGATCTAAACAAAGTCTAAAAATAGTCAAAATTGGTAGGCTCATTCTACCTAAGCTCCTCAAGCTCGAGGACTCCTCGGCTTGCACAAAATGGAGCTACTAATTACAAAAGTGGTTGTTCTATGTTACATATGGTACAAGAGTGATGAAAATCAATGTTGAGAGTTTTTGAAAAAGTAATATAAGACATATTTCTTTTGAAAAAATAATCTTCTTGGCTCCCCACTACTTTGTTGTGATCCACCTTCACATACTTCCGTGTCGCCTGTGCCTTTGGCTACTGCCAACGCCCCTTCCCTCTCGCGTCTGTCATCCTCAACAGAACCTTGTTGCGGGGTGTGTCGGATATAGTTTTGTAGGAGGTCCTGAGCGAGGGTGTGCTCTGAAATGCGAATACCTTTTGCAAGATCTGCTTCGAGTTTTTCCCAATCTATGGGTTGAGGTTCATCTGGTGGGGAGAATTTATAGTGTATGGAGTGCACTACTTGTTGTTCTGTACTTTGATTGCAAAGGCCTTCCAAGAGCAATGTCTTGGTATTGGTCCCCAACATGGGTTATACTTTAAATGTAGGGGTGCCTTGACCCATGTGCTCATCATTTCTGGATATTGTTGTAATAAGTCTTGGCGCCAAGTTGGTTGAAATATTTCTCCACTCTGCGCTTCCGGTGGCAAGTCATTAGGCTCAAACTGAGTTGCGCGTGATGGTTTCTTGCCTGTCTCCTTTTTTATGGCCAATTGGCATTCTGCCATTAGCATAAAATATGGCTTATATTGAAGCTCATGCCCTGATATATACCTGCAAGGGGCGAAGTGAGAAAAGTAAGGGGATTGTAGAATACGTTCCTCTATCATGGCCATGGCATGTAATTGATCTTCCACATGTGCTGAGTGGGTCCGACCAAGTTCTTCTACAGTCTTCATCCACGCGGGGGATAGCGAGTTCAAAGGTGGTATGGCCTTCAGCCGTGACCCGTCTGCCTGGGATGGGTTGTGGTTCGTGGGCTTCTTCATACATTTCCTCCACTGGGATAGATACAATTTCTTCCTCTGTTGGGAGTTCTGGTGGGGAATCTGGCCTAGGGGGTTCTTTGTATGCTATGACATGTGTTTGAAGAGTCATTACCTGGGAACGTAGAGCATTGAGTTCTTCGATGATTTTAGTAGGTGTGTCTGCGGGAGCTGGTGGTACTTGTTGTACAGGTGCTCTCAGATATAGCATTTTGTGGTCTTCCTTGAGCTTCTGATATGCCTCGTTCATACTGTCATAATCCTCTAGTAGTGTGACATGGTCTTCCAATAGTATCTTCATAGATTCAAAGGGGAGAGCTTTGAAACGACTGGGACTGAGAGGTTCTTCTGGTTGATCTAAAGTAGCTTCAAGGTTCTCTCTATTTTGTTCCTGCAAGCGTTGATTCTCTTCTTTGACTGCTGCTAGGTGGCATCTTAGTAGTCCCATGTTTCGAGTGAGTGTCGCATTGCAAATGGTTTGATCCCTTAACAAATTGTTGATATCTGTAATGGCATCTTTTGTCTTCTGTTCACTTTCTAGTTCAAGTGTATGGTAGACCTGGCGTAGCTCTTTGTAGCGGGTCTTAAGGGAGGCATTCTTGATAGTTAAAGAATTTAGCTGCAACTGTAAGTCGTGCATGGTCTGCTGCAGCATCTGGTAACTAGTGCCTAGAGATGGGAATTCATCTCTCACTTGTGTCATACATGCGAACATTTGACGGAATGCAATGTCGATTGTGGGTGATAAAATTAACGGTGAGTGAGTGAAGATGTTGTGGGTGTTGATGCAAGGGGAAGGGGAAATATGGATGGGAAAGTGGATGCAGTGGTGACTGTGGAGAAATGTGATGTGCCTAAATGTTGTGGTGAAATGGATGAGGTGAGTGGTGGTGTAGTGGGTGGTGATATGTCCATGTCATTGGACATTGTGTTGAGTGGAGTGACCGTGAAGAGTGGAGTGATAGTGGGTGCTTGCGTGGGTGTGAATACATGATTTACAAAGGTTGCCGAATAATTTATAGATGGGGTTTCGTGTATTGCTTGGTTGAGAGTGGAGAGAGGAAATATAGTGGGTTGGGGAGGTGAGATGGGTGAGAAGGTTAGTGGAGGGGGAAATGAGAATAGGGTCTTGGAGGAATGGGGAAGGAAGGGATGGCTGGATGGAGAAATCGACTGGATGGAAGGGTGGAAAATCCTAGGAGGGAGGCTAGGTTGTGTGGGTGCGGAAAGGGTGAGAGGAATTTAGGCAACAAAGGCTTCTGCTATTGCACTATCAAAGGACATGGATGCTCTGGGAGAGGCAGGGTGTACAGGAGAGATTGGAGGGAAGGGGGGTGAAAGAGGAGCAATCGCTGTGGTGGGTACTTCGACAATTGTGGTGGTATTTACAGTAGAAGTGTGGGGCAAGGATTCGATGACGATCGTTTCTGGTACAAAAGATTCATCCGAAATTAGGCATGCTTCCCTGGCCTATTGTGAAGACTAGGCATCCATTGGTACACGAATATATTGACCGAGTTTTGATAATAAGCGAATTCAGTGTCGGTCAAACTATGGTAGTGGCTTTCTCTGCAAATATCGTAATGCTTCATTAGTGCCCACTGATTTAACCACTTCTCTACAACCTTGAATGTAGGCTTCTTCGAAGCCTCCTATGGCAGGTTCCTGTTCTACAAGTGCTTGGTTTTCTTCTTTTGATATTTTTCTGCTCGCCCAAACTGCTTGCATGGTGCGGTGTAGCTTCTTGATTGCCAATGTATAGGCAGCTGCTTCAAATGTCTCATCTTCATAAGTACTTGTGTCACCCTCAGTGTCCATTTGTTGTTCATGTTCATCAGTCTGCACATTCTCTTGAGAGTCATGGCTGTCTTGACTAGCTTCATCATGTCCGTCTTCATCATCACTTTCAGTCCTCTCTTCTTCAGAGCTGGATACTACTTGCTTGTGTGGTTGATCAGGGGGTGTGGTAGGGTAACTGGGACGTTCATATTCCTGAGAGAAAAATTGTCCTTCTGAGAATTGAAATTTGCTCAAAAAAGCATCATGGATTTCAAAATCAAACGTGGTATTTGTTGGTTATGCCTCCAAATTGGGTATAGGAAAAGTAAATGCTTCCCCACCGATGGAGATGGGAAGTTCTATTGCTATAGTGGTGGGTTCTTGAATTGTAGTTGCTTGAGAGGTGTTGGGGATTCGTGGACAAGAAGGAGTTTGAGGGTTTGTAGGAGAAAAAGGGAGATGATGAAAATGGAATAGCAGTGAAAACTTCCGCAAAGGAATACTCTTGGAAACCTTGAATATTGATTATCTTGCAACAATTACAATGACTGCACACAGTCTAATCAATGACTAAATACAACTTTAGAGAATATCAATTACTGAAGACCAATTATCTCAAGTCCTCTGGCAGCGGCCTCTCTTGCACCAATCCTTCACTTGCTTCACGCTCCCCTTGTGCACACCTTGCACTAAGCTTCCACCAAGCTAAGGAATTGGTATCTCGGCGCACACACACAGTAGACCTTGGGACTCTTGGAATCCAACCCGCCTTCTCTGCACACCTTCCTCTTGACACCTCTTGCACTCTTCGGTGTCGTCGCACACTGGTGGCTCTTCTGGCTTTTCCTTTCTTGCTTCCTCTGAAGCTCTCTCTTCTCCTTACTCTCAATGTGTCCTCAAGAATAGCCTTTGTCCTTTCTCTTGAACCCGCCGGTCCCGTGACTTCTAACTGCCATGGACTCTTGGGCTTCCTTTGATGTCCCAAGATTCACTTTTTAGTTGGCGGCCAACGAATTGTCCTTTGTCCTGTAGTGACTTTAGTGTAAAACCAAAAATTTTAATGGGGGTCATACTTTCACTTGTGCGTACACTTTTCCGCTTCACATGCCTTCACATTCCCTTTTAATTCTTCCTTGTGTACTAAAGGGGGTTCACCTAAACCTTCCCAAATACTGTAAAACACATTCTGATCCTTAGGGAAATTAGAGAAAATGCAACCCGCTTCTCCAATTTACCCTTTGCGGGACAATTAATTGTCACTTAGGCACTTTGACTTTGCCCTGTTGGCTTGACCTTGACCTTGTTGACTTCGACCAGTTGGCTTTGACTAACATGACTTTTATGGGCTCAACAGATGCCCACCACCTAAAGGACTCTCCGACCCGGAGAGACAACACACTGGATACAAGAACTGCTTAAGAACCAAAATGAACATGTATATGAACAGAGAGAAATTAAAGCCGAAAAAGAGAGAAAGGGTACTTTATTGATTACTAAAGAAAGGAAGACAAGATCCGATGATTATTGAATTCTGATTGGCATAAGCAGAAGAATAATACAATTATTGGGAAGCTTAGAACGAAGGCTGAATCCATGTAATTTATTGAAAAGTGGCCAGCACATTATGAAAACAGGGACTGAGATTATTGCGGAGGTGGCTGAGGTGAAGATGGGAGTGGAACGGAAGCTTGCTCAATAAGGTGTTGGACAGAAATAAGGCAATTGCGAAGATGGTCCCGTTCGCGCTTTATACGCCGACACGCTGCATTATCACATAAACCTAACTGTAAACGAGTTTGAAGATCCTCTAAAGTTTGGAGCGCAGAATCCGCAATGTCGCGATACCTATCTCGCTCCTCCTTGAGCAAGCGGGCGGATTCAGTGAGAGATTGCCACTGTGAGGTGGCCATGCAATTTATGTTGTCTATAGTCGAAATATATTGTTGATGAATGCTGGCTGCAGCTGAAATGGAATCCATGGACAACTTGGAAGCGTCAGCACTTCCCTGAGCAATGTTACTGGCTTCGCGAAGTAATAGGAAAAAGGAGGGTTCAGCCTGGGTATCAGATGGAGGAACAGGTTCTACAGGCGGAGTTTGAGAATTGGATGGAATGGTAGAGGGACCGGTTGTGGAATGAAGATTGGAAGGATGGGGTTGGGTGGGTGGTGCATTATTGGGAGTTGGAAATTGGGAAACAGGGGGACGTGGGGGAGTGCAGGTAGGGTTGAGCGGTTCAGCTGGGTTTGAATGAGTGGGCGGAATGAAGAAGAGCTATGTGGGGGAACAAGAGTAGGAGGATGAATGGGGCCCGTGGCAGGAGATGTGGTGAGAATAGGGGAAGGAAACCGGGGATTAAGTGGAGGGATATCCGGGGGTGCAGAGGGTTGGGTGGAAGCGGATGTTGAGCCAGTGGAGAGTGAAGGGGAGGGGGGAGGCCGGGATATGGAAGGGATAGTGGGATCGCAGGGCGGGTTGCTAACAGGAAATGGAGGGGATGGGGAAATAGTGGAAGGGTTAGCCAATTGTGTAGGGATTTGATAGACCCAAGCTAGGAGGGGAGCAGAATATATGTTAAAGGTACGAGAGCGGCGAGGGATAGCCTCACGGAGTCTACGGGAGCGCACGCTCAAGGAACTATAGAGGAGGGCGGCGTAAGGGTAGGGGCGGCTAGTGAGGAAGCAATACAGTGGATCTGCAATACGAATGTCGGAGAGGGGAAGCGCAGCGGTGGGGCTTCTAAGTAAAAAGAAGAAGATAAATGAAGTCAGAATTGCTTGCATGCGGATGGAAAAATGAGCTTGGTTCTCAAATCGCTCTTTACAAAAAGCAATTGTTTCCGCGAGTGACACTCCCGAATATAAGAGTGGAGGACTGATGAAGTCGATGAGGGAGGATCCTATACGGTTGGCAATGTCCGGGATGGTAAGAGTGCCGGTACGAAATTGGGGGAATAGCCGAAGAGCTTCGTAGATGTCATTAAGGTTGGAAGGGTCCTGCAACAGAACGTCCGCCAGAGGTCAATTGGAGGTGGAGATAAATGAATTTAAAGTTGGATAGGTAGATCAGGTGGGAGGAAAAGGCTCATATAATCACCTGTAGGGATTGAATTATGGGAAGCAGGAGAGGGAGAAGGTGAAGGGGGGCCAGGTAGCGAAGGGGGAGAATAAGGGTCGGTGGATTCTGATGGAATTGAGTAAGTAGGAACATTAATAAGGGGAGGATGAAGAGCGGAAGGCGATGCAGATGCTGTAGGAGAGTTGGTGATGGCGAATGGTGGAATCAGTGGGGTAAGAGAGGCGGGCACTGACGGGACCGGGTGGATGAGGTTGGGAAGGGTTTGGGTATGCGATGGGTGAGCAGACTCTGAAGGAGGATAATGAAGATTGGTTGTTGGGACCGCCGAAGGTGTGAAGGCTCCAGGATCGTCCTGGGGGGGTGGATTAGCCATAGAGAAATGGAGAATGCCGAGAAAGGTAGGTCCGGATGAGGAGGAAGTCCTTGGATTCAGTGGAGGTCGCGGAAGGTTCTTGGGGTTATGAGAATGTGGTGCTTGGGAATAAGGGGAATTAGATATGGCGGATGGTTGGATGAGATGGAGAAGATGGTGGGTTGGAGGATGATGTCCTTGGTTGTGTTGGAGTGAGGAGGAGTGGTGGTGTTGGAGTGTGGAGGAAGAGTGGGTTTGCCTGCGAGGTTGAAGGGCGGAGAATTGGGCAACGGACTTGGGGATGTGGGCGTAGTCAGAGGCGGAGGACGTGGAGGAGGAGGAGGGAGGCCGACGGTGGGTGTATGGGGGCTTGGAGGAGGAAGGAGGTGGTTAGCCTTGATGTTGGAGGAGGAGGGTTGTTTGGCGATGGCTACGGAGGGCAGGAAGATGGGGAGGGATGGTTGGGGTTGGGGAGGGATGGAGGGGCGTGGCGGTCGGCGGAAGGAGGGGGAAGGGATGGTTGGGCGTGGCTGTCGGCGGAAGGAGGGGGGAGGCAGGGGTTGGGGAAGGGATAGGTTGGCTGCGGAGGGAGCAGCGGCGGAGCAGCGGAGGGGGCGGGCGGAGGGTGTAATGCAGGGCAGTGCGGACAGCGAAGGGGGGGAAAAGGGTGGCGGATTTAAGGGGGCGGGAGTGTGCAGGCGGAGGGGAGGGTGCGGGCGGAAGTTGGAGGAAAAGGGGCGGGGAGGTCGGGCGGAAGGTGAGGTGGGAGGTGATGGAGGGTGGTGTGCGGGCGGGTGGGAGGAGGTCTGAGGGCGCGGCGGGAGGAGCAGCAGAGGCGGAGGCGCGGCGGAGCGGAGGGCGGAGCGGTGGTGAGTGGGGGCGGGTACAGAGACGGTGGGTGAGAGAGGCGACGGCGGGCGGCGCGGAAAGGTGTGGGCGGCGGGGGCGGTCGGCAGTCGAAGGAGGGCGGAAGGGGGGGTTATGCGGGCGGCTGCGGTCGGCGGAGGGCGGCTGCGATCGGCGGAGCAGCGGAGGGGGGGCGGCCAGCGGTGGGGAGGGTGCGGGAGGCGGGCCGGCGGAGCAACGGAGCGTCGGGGAGATGGCTGCGGACTGGCGGCTTCTGTGGCAGTGCCTCCGGAGATGCGGTACCGACGGAGGGAGGGCGGAGCGGCTTCGCGCGGAGCGGGTGGACCGGCGGAGGAGCTGCGGCGGCGGAGGGCGGCTGCGGTGTTGGGCGGCGGCGCGGAGCAGGGAGGTCGGCACCGGCGGAGGAGCTTCGGACGGCGGACCGGCGGAGGAGCTGCGGCGGCGGAGGGCGGCTGAGCTGCGGAGCGGAGGTAAGTGGAGGCGAAGGCGGGCGGCGGGCGGCGGAGGCGCCAGGGAGGAAGAGGACTGCAGAGGGCGGCGGCGTCGAGCGGCTGAAGCGGGCGCGGGTGGAGTGGGAGGTTTAAGGGGGTATGCGGGTGGAGGAAGGCAGCGGCGAAGACCGGCGGGGCGGGTGAAAAGGGCAGCAGGGGAGGCGGGGAAGGAAGGGAGGGGTGAGGTACGAGGAGGGGGTGACTGCGGAGGCGGAGGCGGGTGGTGACTGCGGAGGCGGGTGGTGGGCGGCAGTTCGGAGAGAGGGGGTGTCGGTCGTCGATCCTTGGCGGAGCACTGAGCACGGAGGCACGGCGGAGAACAGGCGTGGGTGGAAGGGGAAGGCGGGGCGGAGGACAGAGGAGGTGCCGGCGGGGCGGATACCGGCGTAGGGTGGGCTGCGACTGGCGGATACGACGGGGCGGAGGGGGCGGCTGAGGGTTGGAGGAGGAAGGGAGGGTGGCGGAGGGGGGGCGGGGAGGAGGGGGGCGTGGCGGTCGGCGGAAGGAGGGGGGAGGGATGGTTGGGCAGTTGGCGGAAGGAGGGGGCAGCGGAAGGAGGGAAGGAGGGGGGGCGTGGCGGTCGGCGGAAGGAGGGGGGAGGGATGGTTGGGCGTGCGGATGGCGGATATGGCGGAGGAAGGGCGGAAGAGGGCGGATGGCGGAAATGGCGGAGGAAGGGCGGAAGAGGGGGCGGCGGCGGATGGCGGATATGCGGCGGCGGAGGGTATGGTCGGAAGAAGGGGGTCGCCTGTGTGGGTGGGAGGGGAGTTGGTAGAGGAGGGGGGGTAGGGCGGAGGCGAGGGGTGGAGAGGTTGGGTAAGAGGGGAGTCGCCTGCGGGGGTGGGAGGGGAGTTGGTAGAGGAGGGGGGGTTGGGCGGAGGCGAGGGGCGGAGAGGTTGGGTACGAGGGGGTCGCCTGCGGGGTGGGAGGGAAGTTGGGAGAGGAGGGGGGGGGTTGGGCGGAGGTGAGGGGTGGAGCAGGGGGTTTGGGGCGGAGGCGAGGGGTGGAGAGGTTGGGTAAGAGGGGATTTGGTAGAGGAGGTGGGTTGGGTGGAGGCGAGGGGTGGAGTAGGGGGTGGCGGAGAGGTTGGAGGAGGGAGGGGGGGCGAGGTTGGAGAGCGGAGGTTGCTGAGGAGGGAGGAGGTGGGTGGCGGAGAGGGATGGGATGCGGAGGAGGACGGAGAGGGAGGGGATGTTTGGGGAAGGTTGATGGTAAAGGGGAGGGTGCTTCTTTTCTTTTCCACAGTGGCCGCCTACACCTCAATGATTTGGGGGTTGCACGATCATCACAGAGAGCCTTGATCTTGATCAGTATGATGATGGGAGCAATAAGAAGAAGAATGCCGATTATATAGTTAGTTGGGATGAGGGATCACCTCACAGGAAGGGTTGGTTCATCTTAAAAGAGGACTCAAAAGAGAGGAGAAGCAATTGCCAATCTCATCCATTCAAAAAGAGAAACAAAAGAAAGGGAAGTATTGAAAGTTGTAATGAGAAGCAAGGGCCATCCAAAATAAGGCGCCCACTTTTATTGAAATTCATTTAGTGGGTGAAAATAAAAAAAATCGACGCCAAAAAATGCGTGAGCATTTTGATTATTATTGAACCTATTAAAGCATTTCAAAAACACTGAGGAACAAAATAGGAAAAAAGCAATGTTTATGATTTTTGGTGGTAACCCTTGAGTCTGGAGATGTTTACCAAGGGTAGGGTGTCGCCATCCAGTGTTTCCAATTGCACAGCACCCCACGGCAGCATTTTCGTAATGCGAAAAGGGCCTTCCCAGTGAGGGACCCATTTCCCTTTGGTTTGATTAGACAATTGTGGTCTGTGTAATAGAGCTAAATCACCGGGCTTCAAGTTGTTCTGCCATAAATTTTGGTCATGAGCCTCCTTCCTTTTTATCTGAGTCTCTATCAATTGTATGGTCGCAAGTAGATGAATCTCCTCCACTTTATGTAGTGCTCCTAGCCTCTGAGAGATATCACAATCCTTCTTTCCCTGCATAAATGCTATCTTAGGTGATCCATGTAAAAATTCAAAGGGCTCGATAGGTAAAATGCCATAGACTAATTGGAATGGGGAATATCCAGTGGCCTCTTTGTAGGCTAACCTGTATGCCCAAAGTGTACCTAGGTACGCAATGCCCCATGAAGTGGGTTGCAACATACACTCCTTTCTTAACATTGCAATTAAAACCTTATTTGTCGACTCAGCCTGTCCATTTGCTCGTGGATAGTAAGCACAAGAGGTCCTATGAAGAATTCTATACCTGTTGAAGATTTCTTGCATGACTTTATTGACAAAATGGGTACCTTGATCAGTACAAATTTCAAGTGGACAACCGAACCTGCAGATGATGTTACTATAAATGAAATCAGCAACAGTTTGGGCAGTGCAATCGGAGGAGGCAATAGCTTCAACCCACTTTGTGGCATAATCAGTAGCTATCAGGAGATATTTTTCTCTTTTTGGAAATGCGGGAGGGTAGATTGGCCCTACAAAATCTAACCCCCACTTCTCAAATGGTTGCCAGGAGGTGGAAATAACCAAGGGGTTATGTCTCTGCTTTGTTGGCTTAGGTCCACACCTCTGGCAAATGTCACATGCTTTTCCCCATTCATCTGCATCCCTAAATAGTGTAGGCCACCATAGACCCGCATCCAGTATCCTCTGACTCATAATGTGTCCAGGGAGGTGCCCACCACCTGTACCTTCATGTGCAGAGTGAAGGACTTACCTCACTTCTTCTTCTTCCAAACATTTCCTGAACCGGTCGTCTTTGCCCTGTCTGTAAAATTTATCTTCGATGAAGGTATATGGTCTACTCTTGATTAGCAGGCTCTTCTTTTGTACAGCACTAGCCTTTTCTGGATACAATCCAGTTTTAATGAAATTTTTAATGTCGTAATACCAGCCTTGAGCTTTTACAGCAAACAGATCAGCATCGGGAAAATCATCATTGATTCCACTAGATTGATTCATCATATTCATTCTGGATAAGTGATCCGCCATAACATTGTCTTTTCCTGGTCTATGGACTACAGAGAAATCAAACTCTTGGAACAATAATAGCCACCTCCATATTCTACCGGTGGCCTGGGGTTTGTTGAGTAGGTATTTTAGTGGTTGGTGATCTGATATAATAATAAATTTTACCCCCAGTAAGTAATGACGGAATTTTTGGACGGCAAAGACCATTGCTAGTGCTTCCCTTTCAGTCGTACTGTAATTCCTTTCAGCCTTGGTCAAGATTCTACTGGCATATTGAATTGGCCTGTCCATTCTAAATTCTTCACTGGGTTGGGTCAAAACTGCCCCCACTGCATATGCACTGGCATCGACATGTATATGAAAGATTTTTGACCACTCCGGGGTGACCAAGACAGGAGCACACACTAACCGTGACCGTAATGTCTGATATGCTTTTTCCTCCTCTTCTTCCCATTTAAAGGGTACTTCCTTACCTGTAAGTCTAGTCAGAGGTCTAGCTATCTCTGCATACATTTTTATGAACCTTCTATGATAACCAGTATGCCCCAAGAAACTCTGGATCTCTTTAGGGGATTTAGGTTTAGGCAACTTTAATATAGAAATGATTTTGTCAAGATCTGGGGCCATACCTTTAGCCGACACCACATGGCCTAAGAGGGTTCCTTCTGTCACAAGGAAATGACATTTGTTTGGATTGAGCTTTAACTTAGTCTCCCTGCATCTTTTGAAAACATTCTGCAGCTGTCTCAAGTGGTGGTCCAAACAATCTAGAGGAGTTTCCTTGTGAGATCCTGAAAACGAAGAGAAGTCATCCATGAAGATTCTAAGTGATTCCAGCAATAGGGGGCCAAAAATGAGATTGACCGTCCTGTTAAAGGTGGCTGGAGCATTTCTGAGCCCAAATGGCATCTTTACATACACATATGTTCCCCAAGGTGTGATAAAAGCAGTCTTTTCCCGATCCTCTGGATGTATTGATATTTGATTATAGCCACTGAATCCATCCATAAAACTATATAATGCATGCCCAGCCACTTCTTCAATGACCTGTTCTACAAAGGGCATAGGGAACCCATCTGGAATGGTCACCTTGTTGAGAGATCTAAAGTCAACACAAATTCTGATTTTATTTGTATTCTTCTTCGGTACTATAACCATAGGTGAGAGCCACTCTGAGTGCTCCACAGGAATGATGAGCCCTGCATCCTCCATCTTTTGGATTTCCACATAGACGGCTTCGGCATACTTTGGATTCAGTCTATAGCTCCTTCCTCTGATGGGTCTGGCTCCATCAACTAGTGGGATTCTGTGCTCTCCATAAGATGCAGGCACTCCTTCTAAGTCTTTATAATGCCAGGCAAAAACATCTGCATACTGGGTCAAGAATGATTTTACCTTTTCCAGGAGCTCTGGGTGGCTCCACAACCAAGTGGCCACCAGAACTGGTTGATTATTGTTTTGAGTGCCTAAGTATATTTCTTGGACCGGATTTCTTGTTACCATATTATCTCCCTGTGCATCTGCTTCCTTTTCTTCTTCTACTAGCTTTTCGTGCATTGCTTCATAAGCAGGTGTATTTTGGATTTCGATGTGTTCCTCCTTGTCCTGCATCCATCCTGCAGGGATTTCTTGAATTGGGAAAGAACATTCAACCTCAGAATTTTTTACCTTGTTTTTAGCTTTAGAAACTTCATTATCTGTGGTTGACACATCCTCCTCTAATTTGTGTTTGAGGGGTATCTTCTTGCCCCTTCTGTGGTCAGTGATGGGCTCTCCCAATCCATCAACCTGGACCTTTTCCTTACCTTCATCATAATCTTCAGTCGTGCCAGGATTATCAAGAAAAATTCCAAAACAAGAAGAAGAGTTGCCTGCTTGGAGCCAACTTAGAATATCCTCTTCTTCCTCAAAATCTATTTGGGGTTGATCCTCCGCTTCTGTTTCCATGCAAATGCTCACTATTTGCATCATACTAGTGTTTCCTTGATTGTCTGGGCCTTCTTCTAAATGAATTTGTGTCAGCTCTTGCCCTTTCTTTTGTACCCACATAGTGTCCTTACCCCAATCATGAATGACACTGGCATGCCTCAGCCAAGGTCTTCCAATTAAGAGAGGAAATCCTTCTTCAACCTGGGGCAATCTTAGAACCACAAAATCTTGAATGAATAGATTGCCTTGTACTTCAAGTGGAACTTTTGGGATTACCCCCAAGGGCCTTACTTTGCTCTGATCTGCCAAAGTAACCGTGAAATTTGCAGGTCTTGAAGGGTGGAGTCCAATCCTTTTCATGGTATGTTCAGGCATCAAGTTAATGCCAGAACCACCATCTACAATAACACCTTGAAATTCATGATCCTTGATTGATATTGTAAGCCGAGGACTTTTATAATCTGTAAGGGGTGCTTCCCCCCTGATTATCCCTTTATGTAAAATAGCAGTCTTGGCCACTAAGCTTGTAGTAGAAGCCTCATCAATTATCTGCAATAATTCTGACCTGAATTTCCCATCCATCTTTATTAAATCAAAAATACTAACCTCCTTCATTGACTTGAGTAGTTTTGAGGCCTCTGACTCTTTAAGAGAGTGAGCTTCATTTGCTTTGCCAAACTCTTCTTGAGCCCTGTTGAAGGCATGCCCAATGGCATCACTGGTGCCTATGAGACATTCATTGTGGTTTGTGTCTGCACTTGTAGTATCTTTGTCTTCAATTGCAACTCTGTCTTTGTTCAATTCCTTAATTATCAATTCTTGATTTTCTACCACTTTTGCCGTTCCCTTGCTTCTTGTCTGTACTGCAAAAGATTCGAGTTCTTCTAATTGTACCACTCTAGTAGATGGTGAGGGTTCATTCACCTCAGGGAGTGTTTCCTCCTTGAATACAGAGATCATTTGGAGATGGGGTCCGGAAGTAGAGGCTTGATTCTTAGGACAACAGTTTGTATAGTGATCCCTGGCCTCTGGACAGTTCCTGCAAGGAGGTGCATTTTCTGGGAGGGTGCACCTAGATTGGTAGTGCCCACATTCTCCACATCTGAAGCAAATAATTGGCCTTCTAGGCCCATTTGCAAAGTTAGTTCTCGGTCTAGGATTATAGTTGATACCTTGGTTTGCTGCTGCTGCCATTACATTTGCTGGTGGCAAAAGTCCTCCTTGTGTCCAGTATGTCGTTGTCGGCATTCCCCTTACTTGGCATTCATGGGCCTCATGCCCAATCTTCCTGCATAATTGACAAGTCACATTTAGCAAAGGACATTCACTTACTATGTGCCCTTGCTTGCTGCACATGGAGCACCTCCGTTCTTAATGCCGCCTCCTTTGAGTTCTTGCAACTCCTGTCTCAGCTGAGCTAGTTGTTCTGCTTGGGCTTCCTCTTCCTTTTGGAGCTTGAGGGCTTCAATCTCTTTTCTCAGCTGAGCTACAGTAGTCTCCTCCTCTGTGTAGGGCTTATTCATTTTCAAGCCCTCCAGTTCCCTTCTTAATTGGCTCACTGGGTCCTCCAGTTCTGTACCATATGATGGTTGGGAAGAAGTTGTACCATACTGGTGCCTTATCTGTTCCAAGCGTGTGGCCGTATAGATGAACTCCTCAACAGAGGCAGTAGGTAGCACTAACTCTTTTATTTTGCATTGGGTGACCACAGGTAGAGGTTTGGCTAACCACTTCTTGACAAAGAAGTCGTGTGGTGGATCCGGTAGTTTAGCCATTAGTGCTTTGGCCCTGGTCACGAACTCTGGGAACTTTTCTCCTGGACCCAACTTCAAGTTTTCCAATTCTTCTATAATGATCTCAGCTGTGTTGCCATGCTGAAATTGATTTTTGAAAGCCTCTTTCATCAAATCCCAAGAGGTAAAGTGATTTTCAGCAAACTGGCTAAACCACTTGTCTGCCAGACCTTCCAATGTGGCGGGGAAGAGTATCAAGAAAGCATCTTCCCTACCCATTAGACCTCTAGTCTTACATAATGCAAGAAATCTTCGAATGTGCTCATCTGGGTCCTCATGGGCTAAACCTCTGAAGGAGGGAAATTTTATGTTTAATCTGGAGAGCAAGATTTCTAGGTCCACCTGTCCTGCCATGCTTCCTACCGATGAAGTCGATGAAAGTGGACTCGATGATCTTCTGTTCGTCTTTCTTCTTGTCTGCTTGCACTTGATCCTCAAGGTTTGTGACCGGGTCGCGGTCATGAGCTATTCATAGTCCACTTAAAATGAGACACTTGATAAAAATATGTACCTTTTGGCCCACTGGAGTAGTGTTGTCGACACTGGAGTATTGCTCTCCAATGGCAATATATAGTCTCCTATGCTCAAATCTCCTTGGAGGTCCCACCGTGCGTGCCAAATTTGTTGGGGATTCGTGGACAAGAAGGAGTTTGAGGGTTTGTAGGAGAAAAAGGGAGATGATGAAAATGGAATAGCAGTGAAAACTTCCGCAAAGGAATACTCTTGGAAACCTTGAATATTGATTATCTTGCAACAATTACAATGACTGCACACAGTCTAATCAATGACTAAATACAACTTCAGAGAATATCAATTACTGAAGACCAATTATCTCAAGTCCTCTGGCAGCGGCCTCTCCTGCACCAATCCTTCACTTGCTTCACGCTCCCCTTGTGCACACCTTGCACTAAGCTTCCACCAAGCTAAGGAATTGGTATCTCGGCGCACACACACAGTAGACCTTGGGACTCTTGGAATCCAATCCGCCTTCTCTGCACACCTTCCTCTTGACACCTCTTGCACTCTTCGGTGTCGTCGCACACTGGTGGCTCTTCTGGCTTTTCCTTTCTTGCTTCCTCTGAAGCTCTCTCTTCTCCTTACTCTCAATGTGTCCTCAAGAATAGCCTTTGTCCTTTCTCTTGAACCCGCCGGTCCCGTGACTTCTAACTGCCATGGACTCTTGGGCTTCCTTTGATGTCCCAAGATTCACTTTTTAGTTGGCGGCCAACGAATTGCCCTTTGTCCTGTAGTGACTTTAGTGTAAAACCAAAAATTTTAATGGGGGTCATACTTTCACTTGTGCGTACACTTTTCCGCTTCACATGCCTTCACATTCCCTTTTAATTCTTCCTTTGTGTACTAAAGGGGGTTCACCTAAACCTTCCCAAATACTGTAAAACACATTCTGATCCTTAGGGAAATTAGAGAAAATGCAACCCGCTTCTCCAAATTACCCTTTGCGGGACAATTAATTGTCACTTAGGCACTTTGACTTTGCCCTGTTGGCTTGACCTTGACCTTGTTGACTTTGACCGGTTGGCTTTGACTAACATGACTTTTATGGGCTCAACAAGAGGTAACGGTACTAGTAGTACCTTCTGTGATAACCAATCGTGACAGTCATATGCGAATGGGTTCTAGAGGTGCAGGGGGTTCCGTAGGTGATTGTTCTCGTGATGGCTGAGGTGACGGGGACTCTGGAACTTGCAAACATGGTATAGATCCGTGCATGCATTTGCCTGCTCGTCCCTTGCTAGCTTTTCTGGATTTCTTGGTGGTTCCTTTGAACACCTTCAATTCTTCACTCATCATAGCGCGTTCTATAGGTAAGTCACATGCCAAACACATATAAACAATTCGAGTGAGAGCCCAACATCCATGGATGACTTTTTTTCTTTCGCATCTCTGCTGAACTAAGTACAATTGATCAATGATCCAACTTGCAAGATCTATTGTTTGGGGCCCAATACATGCTAATATAAGCCAAACCAAATACGCTTGTGAGGTATGGTGAAATGATCCTGAGCCGAGAATGCAAAATGTTTCATACATATACGTAATGACTTAGATAATTCAGGTGTAATGGACGAAATGTCTTCCCTTTTCACGACATCACCACGCTTCATCGGCTCTGGAATCAGCCTTTCACGCTCTGTTCACGCATGAGTTCCGTGGATCTTAATTGCTACTCGAATGAGGTCTTTGGAAAGATAGAACTTCTTGAATGGGGGGTTATTTACCAAAGACAGCAGAATGAATGTGCTCAGCAAGTCCTTGTTCTCTGAGGATGTAAGCATGGTCACCAGGTAGTTGCATCTATAGAAATCTGGTTTGGGTAATGGGTCATTAAAGTATTCCGTGAAGCCTGCTCTTGCCCAAACGTGCTTTATGTATTTTGGAGCGCTTCAAATTCTTGGAGAAAAACTGATACTTGCCCCATTTACTACTATCAAAAGTCAGCGTAGCATAAAAAATGAAGTCTGCATCTTCCAAAGGTCCTGCTAAACCTTGAAACCAATGGGAATTACAGTGAACTTTTTCGGTGTATGCCCGAAGAATCATCAATGGGCATTGGTCCTGGGAATCCTTGAAATTCAAGTGGTTGTGAAATAGGATGTGGTTCAGCCAGTAGTTCCCCAATATTGACTATAGGTACATTGGGGCTAGCTTCAGACGGTCCTTCTGTGTGCATGATTCTGGATGCAAATGTGGAGAAGATCTGCTACAAAAGATTAGCACATTAGTATGGAAATTAATCATGATCCCATTAAAGTGAGGCCGTAATCTCTTTCCATAACTGATATGTAACCCGTGTAGTCGAGTGTTGTGAGTTGATTTATGGAATGATTTTTTGCAAAACTAGTGCAGGTCTCTAGACACCTACATGCTTTTGATGGTGCATACATTGCTTGATGAGATGTTATTACAAGTGATGTTGGGTTAGCATTGTTGAGTTTATACAGAGTTCAGTTGTGATGGAATTATTACAAGGGATTTGGTTATTCGGGATGGGGTTAATGTTATACAATTGTTCATGAGAGGGCTTTTGGATACATTTTGGTATCCATTGTTGGAGATAGACGTCTGCGGAAGCATGCGAACAGCACAAGGAAGAAGAAGAAGCTTGGAGCACAAACACACAATACTGAATGTAGTACTAGAGAATGTGCAAAGATAAGTAGCCCATTAGGGCAATAGGCGTATGTACAAGCCGGGGGAAAAAAACCTCCTAAAGAGGGAAAAAAGTGCCCCGGCGGTCCTAGAGTGTTCACACACATCACTACCTAAATATATCAACAAATCCCCCCTGGGAGTGATGTAGTGAACAAGGAGCTGGCACTCATGTATAAGGAAGTGCCAAGCTATGTGGAAATCACTCCACAAAAGGAAGTAAGCCCAAAGCTTTGCGGAAAGCTTCAAACTTCTCCCTAGGCAGAGCCTTCGTGAAAAGGTCTGCAATGTTCTCCTGTGTGGGCACATATGCCAAGCTGATCTCCCCAGCACAGAACCTCTCCCTGACATAGTGATAATGCACCTCAATGTGCTTAGTGCGAGCATGGAACACAGGGTTCCTCGCAACTGCCAATGCGCTCTGACTGTTAGTGAAGATGGTGGTGGCAGAAGACTGACCAACACCCAAATCAGCCATAAGGTGTCTGAGCCACACACACTCAACAATCGCTATGAAAGCTGCCCTATACTCAGCCTCACAACTGGAAGTGGCCACAGTAGGCTGCTTCTTGCTCAACCAAGATATACATGAGCTACCAAGCATGAAGCAAAAACCACTAGTGGACACACGAGTGTCATAGCAACCAGCCCAATCTGTGTCAAAAAAAGCATGCAAATCTGGCGGTAGTGATCCCTCCTTGGGATAAAACAACCCAAGTAGCCGAGTACCACTCAAGTAGCGAAAGATGCGCTTAACCGCTTTCCAATGCATGACTCCTGGGCAATGCATAAACCTGCTCATCTGTGAGACAGCAAACTGAATATCTGGCCGAGTAATGCATAAGTAAATCAAGCATCCAACAGCCTGCTGATAGAGAACAGCATCAAACACATCTCCAGCATCATGAAGACTCAATCGTAAACCTGTCTCCATAGGAGTGGCAATAGGCTTACAGTCTTCAAGGCCAAAACGCTGCAATAATGTCTCAATATATTTCGTTTGACACAAAGCCATTCCACCATCAACGTGCATAAACTGAATGCCCAAATAGTGATGCAAATGCCCCAAATCAGACATCTCAAATGAGGCATGCAAATCAGCCTTAAAATCAGCAATATGTGTCTCAATAGGACCAGTGAGCAACATGTCATCAACATAGACAACAATGATCAGAAGCACATCATTAGCACGTTTAACATATAAGGTGCTTTCAGTTGGACTGTTCTCAAAACCATGTGCAATCAGATAGGCATGTATCTTCTCATACCAAGCACGTGGTGCTTGCTTTAAACCATATAATGCCTTCTTTAACCTGCAAACCTGGTTTTCATGCCCTTTCTGCACAAAGCCACGGGGATGAAAAACATACACTTCTTCATGCAAGTCACCGTTCAGAAATGTTGTTTTAATGTCAAACTGATGTACATTCCAACCATGATGGGCTGCAAGTGCACAAATGCTCTGAACAGTAGTCATACGGCATGTAGGTGCAAAGGTCTCATCAAAATCAATGCCTCTTTCCTGTGCATAACCCTTTGCAACAAGCCTAGCCTTATACCTGTCAACTGTACCATCAGGTTTACACTTCAGCTTGTATACCCACTTAGTGCCAATGGCCTTCTTGCCAGGAGGCAAGTCACATAAAGACCATGTACCATTCTTCATTATAGCATCATATTCAAATTGCATAGCAGCCATCCAATTTTTTGAATTTTGTGCTTCATCAAAAGAAACAGGCTCATTCTCATCATAGAGACTAGATGCAGCCATAGCATAGCAATCTGATGCAAAGGAGGTACTATGAGAGCCTGAATGAGTACGATATGACAAAGGTGCATCTAATTTGCTGTCACGCAAAGTCTGCATGAGCCATTTTGGCATAGTTTTTGCCTGTTCAATATCAGCTCTCTCATCAACAAGTGCATCATGTAAATCTGCATCAGAAATGGAATGATCTGCATCATCATATGAAACCTGCAAAGGCTGAGAAGTTGCCTCATTAGGACCAGCACTAGCCTGTCCACCTGTAAAAAGACGCATCAAAGTATCATACATGTCTTTGGAGCTAACAGATGTCTCCTTAGTACATGAAAGCAATGGCTGAATAGCATCTTCCACAAAGACAACATCACGGCTAACCAGAATGCATTTAGTCTGTGGATGATACAGACGATAGCCTTTACTTTCAGAACTGTACCCAACAAAAATACATTTTACTGCCTTATCATCCAATTTTCTGCGATGTTGTTCAGGCACTAATGCATATGCCAAACAACCAAAAACACGCAGATGAGCAACAGATGGCTTGCGGTCATGCCAAGCCTCATATGGAGTGATAGATTGCAACGCTTTGGTGGGACACCTGTTCAGTACATATGCTGCACACATGATAGCCTCAAGCCAGAAACTATGTGGTAAAGCCTGACTTTTGACCATGCACCTCGCCATCTCCATGAGTGACCTGTTCTTTTGTTCAGCAACTCCATTCTGTTGAGGTGTATACGGCACTGTACACTGGTGTTTTATCCCACGTTCAGCCAGAAATGCATTAAAATCTGAAGACATATATTCCCCCCCTCGATCAGAATGGAGGGTGCCCATTTTACATGCTGATAGATTTTCAGCCAAAACCAAAAACTGTTTGAAGCACATGAACACTTCGGACTTTGCTTTGAGTGGATATACCCATGCATGCCTGGAAAAATCATCAATGAAAGTCACGAAGTAAAGGTAATTTCCAAAAGAGGGTGTCTGCATAGGACCACATACATCACTATCTACAAGCTGCAATTTCTGCATAGCCCGAACTGAACCATCTTTTGGAAAGGAAGAACGCTGCATTTTGCCCAAAATACAGCCTTCACAAACATGTTTTCCAGGTGCCTCAAGTTTGGGCAAAGAGGACACCATTTCAGATTTCTGCAGGCGTAACAAACTAGCAAAATTCAGATGACCAAAGCGTGCATGCCAAAGCTTTGCATCTTACATAGCCTGAGAATCATGAACTGCACATGCCGAATCATTCACAGATCTTTCATAGTCTATGAGCTTAGAAAACCCACGACATAAAATGCCAGAAGCAATAATCACATCGCCATTTGAGAGATCATGGACTGTACACCTGTCATTAACGAATTTCACAACCAAGCCAATCTTGGCTAATGCAGAAACTGATAACAGGTTCTTTTTGATCCCTGGCATAAATAAAGCATCTGATAAAGTGAAAGAACTATTATCAGCAGTAGTCAGAATGATCTTACCAACTCCCATAACAGGATAAGAGGAGTTATTGGCGCATGTGACAGTATTCCCTGTAGGGGCAGGCTCGAGTGAAGAGAAGAAACTACGCTACGAGGTAATATGTTTGGTCGCCCCACTATCAAAGTACCAAACATCTAAGTCTACTACAGACATGCACTGATCATGAGAAGATGGGTCAAAACTGTAGACAGTAGTAAACGCCCATTCTTCTTCCTGCACAAGATTTGCAGACTCTGTTTTTGGTGTAGAGGCCTCTGCAACAACCATTCCAGCCTCTTTCTTCTTTGCCTCTTTAGCAGCCAGTTTTGGACAGTTCTTTATAATATGATCATTTCCTTTACAGTACTTGCAGAACAATTTCTGCTTTTCTGATTTCTTCTCATCTTTATCCTGGTTCTTCGATTGTGCAACATTTGCAGATTTCTGCTTACTAGTAGAAGAGGTCCATTTTCCTTTGCCCTTCTGACTAGCCAGGAAAGCTTGATCTGCAACACGCATAATGGACCTGTTCTGCCTGGACTGATCTTCCTGCAACAAAACAGAGACTAATTCCTCAAATGACAAGGCATTCGGATTGCTTTTCATCATCAACCGAAGAGTAGAGGAAAAACTCTGATATGAATCAAGAAGGCCATTCAGAATGGTCTGCACAAGTGAGCTATCTGGTATAACCTCATCAGCAGAAATCAATTGTTCCTTCAGGTCTTTGATCTTTGTAAGAAAATTGTCCATAGAATCACCTTCATTCATGTGCTCACTCTCCAACTGTTTTCGGAGGTAAGCAACATGAGCCTCATTCCTAGCCTGGTACAAAGTGGTAAGTGTATCCCAAGCATCCTTTGCTGTTCTGCAAGAGCGAATGTGAGGAATAATGGCACGTTTGACAGACAAAGCTATCAATGCATGTGCCTGGGCATCTCTGCCATCCCAATGAATCTGCTCTGCAGTAGGTGCAACAGAAACAGCAGCACGAACAGGAATCTGCGGAATATCATCTTCGACACCATCTTCATCAGCTCCAACACCTGTATTTGCAGTACCTGTCGTTACAGGTGTAACAGGACGTCTTTCAACACCCTGCACAATGTTCCACAATCCTTTTGCAACCAGTACATGTCGCATCATATAAGCCCATAATGGGTAGTTGGTACCATCCAACTTATCCTCAACGGCCAACATACAGAATACATCACTGCTTTCAGCCATGGCCCGTGACTAAAATACCTTGACGCAGAAAATTGAGTGTATCTCAAAAAGTTGAACGGAGCTACCCAGATGACTTCTGCTAGACCTGTAGCAGACTTCGAGACGCTTAAACTGGCGAACAGAAACTGGTAAATACCTTTGGCACAAAAGGATGAAATAGCTTGCACAAGCGCTGCGATAGTGCGTTCGGAGGCCGAAACGAGCTCAGATCGCGATTTCGGCACCACACAGCGAAGCTATTTTGATCTCAGAAACACCCTGAGTATGCTCACCAAATTTCGTGCGAATCTGAGACTGCAAACAGAGGAGTGTCGACGGCGCTCTAGAAGAAGCGACGACCTGCTCTGATACCAATGGTTGGAGATAGACGTCTGCGGAAGCGCGCGATCAGCACAAGGAAGAAGAAGAAGCTTGGAGCACAAACACACAATACTGAATGTATTACTAGAGAATGTACAAAGATAAGTAGCCCATTAGGGCAATAGGCATATGTACAAGCCGGGGGACCTCCTAAAGAGGGAAAAAAGTGCCCCGGCGGTCCTAGAGTGTTCACACACATCACTACCTAAATATATCAACATCCATTTCCTAAGGGTGGTTGAGCGGGTGTTATGTTTCTGTTGAGGGAAAAAAGGTGATATTGGATGTGGTGGTGTTGAGGGACTAAGAGATTTTTGAGGGGTATATATTACATGGCTTAAGTGTTGAGCTACAATACATTGTTTGGGTACCCAAATCTGCTTAGGTGTGGGCTAAGTAGTTAAGTACCTCTTGGTGATCCAAATCTATCCACTGTTCCTACTTGTAGAAGAAGGTTGAGGAGATGTTGAATATTGCCTCTGATTCTGCTGAAACCTCATCGTATCATTGTCTACCTTGTTGAAGTCTGTCGGTGCTCTCCGTCCTTTTGCCACCCATACTTGTTTCGTGCCACTTGTTTTGTGATGTTGATACTGCTGCTTTCTTTGCATCCTTTGGTAGGGTCGTCGGTCTAGGTTCCTCCGTCATGGGTGACTCCTTTGTGGTTTGGGTTGAGAGGTCGGATGGACACTCTACTCTGGAAAAGAAGGGAGGTCCAACACTTGCGGAACTTGCCCATTAGGAAGTGCAGCATTTTGTACCATAAATCTAGGCCAATCCATAGTAAGTGTGGAAGGATGGGCATCCCAGGGTGTTGTTCCCATGTGGCTGCTAATGCAGTCCACTTGATCGCTGATGCAACCCACCTGACCGTTGTGAAGAGATGGATAGGTATGTGCTTAAAGATGAAGAGGTGTTGCAAAGTCCTTGATCTACACTAGCCAAATGAACTCTAGGAGTATGTGGTGGGATCTTTTAGCTTGCCAATGGATGTAATAGACACCCTATGTACATTGGAAGATCACTCTCAAAAAGATAGATCAAAACAGATAAGTTGGAGTTAGCTCAGAGGTGAAGAACTTGATATTTTGGTTCATACACCTCTCCAGTGTTTTGCATAATTCTCTAAGCACAGCAGCAATTAGCTTAGTTCCTCTTGGGGAAGTCTAGTTAACTTAAAGATCTAACTTGCAAGATTAATCTCATAAAAAATAATGAGCCACACACTGAGAATGATGTTTAGCAAGTGATGACATCATCCCGATTTTCACGGGCTGCTATAGTAATGGGACCAGTGAGCAGCAAAATGAACATAAATCAAGATTTAAAACTCTAATGATTATGAAACTTTGTATGCTTATACTAGACATTCTCTGAAATCCAACAAAATTTAAATCATTGAATTTGGGTAAGTATACACTGAGCAACAACTCTGACAAAATGAGTAAAAAAGTCGGGTACCTGACAGAGAAGTGAAAATGAATAGACACGGTTGAGTTCAACTAAACATAACTGACGATTGCAACACAAAAATGAAAGGAAAATTTGTGAGCATATAGTAGACCTATAGAGCTAACTTTACAAAGTTAAATCACTAAAAATGATGAACCAAGAAACCATCTCTGCAATCTAACTGAGAAAACTGAGAGATATGGTAGTGAGTAGTACACTTCACAAGAACATGGAAATATGAACTCAAATGATCATGAAAATGAAAGTATATTGCTTGTACAATACAATGGACTTACTGATACATATGTGTGCCTTGGAATCACAATTTGATATGGCATAAAGCTCAGCTCTTGGAGGTCTGCACATAACCACGACTAAGATTACCATGTATTTATAGTTAATCTTGGGAGGCTAACTTTCCTCAATCACTCTCCAATCAATTAGTGATTGATTTGATTCTCTACCTACCACAAATCACAAATTCGTGGCTCCTCTTTCCCTTTTTGATCAAGTGGACTCAACCACTTAAGATTCTTTCACTTTTACATTAAGTAAAGTCTTCAAAAGTTACAAGAGGTAGTTCACAAGTGAACTTTGCATAATCTTCATTTTAAAGCTTCTTCTACGACTTTGTGGGACTCAAGCCAATACTTAGGCTTGTCATAGACTTGCTCCAACAGCTCCCCCTCAAGCCAAGTATGCTTGAGGTCTTCAATCTTCCAAGATTACCTGTAAACCAATCATAGCCTTGAATTTGCAAAGCTTTGTACCATCCAATGCTTTGGTTAGAATATCTACACATTGTTGATGAGTGGACACATATGATATTTGAATCTCTTTGCTTAGAACCTTCTCTCATACATAGTGATAATGAACTTCAATATGTTTAGTCCTTGCATGAAAAATAGGATTAGCAGCCAAATGAATAGAACTCATATTGTCACCATAAATAGTTGGAGTTCCAAACTCCAATCCAAGATCTTTGAATAATGTCTTCATCCACATAGCGTCCTGAGTAGCTATGGCAAGACCTCTATATTCAACTTCAGTAGAAGAGAGAGAAATTGTGGGTTGCTTCTTGGATGACCATGAAATAAGCTTTGAACCTGCAAAGGTAAAATAACCTGAAGTGCTCCTTCTAATTAATAACATGATTTATCTATCTTCTATTTCATACTTCTTGAAGTTCCCCGGTACTTCCATGAGTGGTTCTTCTTCTTCTTCTGTCTTAAAAGTGATTTCTTTCTCTTCTTTTGTTTGCTCTCTACATCTTTTATGTATGGCTCAAGTTGTTCCATTTGACTTTCCTTTTCTTCTTCAAGGGTTTTGGCTTCTACGAAATAAAGGCATTCCTCTTCTATGGAACACAAGGGTTCCATGATGATGGATTCTACGTCCTCACCATCACTCTCGTCTGGCAATACTATAGGTGCATAAGCTGGGTTTGAAGAGTTTGTGGATATTGTTCTGAACCTAAAGTCCTAGCTTCTAATTGTTCTTCCTCTTGTTTGGCTACCTTACACATCCATAGATGAGTATCCTCGTGCAACCATGAGGGTTCTGACTCTAATGAGTGTACATATTATGTTTCTTCTTGTGTCTTATGGATGGTATTCCATTGTATTGGGGGTACATCTCGATGGGAATAGCTTTAAGATTGACTTTGGTAGTCACTCCTAAATGTTGCAAGTACAAAGAATTAGTTCCCCAGTCTTGTACGATTTGCAACTGATGCATGAATGGTCGTCCTTAGATCATCTCATAAGCATGATTTTTCCCAAAATCACAAATGGCAAAAGTATGCTCAAACTCCACACCACAAGTGGTGAGAGATATGCCTTCTAGTAAGCCTAATGGTTTTTCTATATGTTCGTCAGCCATTTGTAGCTTCATCCTGGTGGTTCTTAATGCTGGCTTACCCCAACGTCTCCATAAAGCAGTCGTAGCGATGGCTACTCCAGCTCTTGAATCTAAGATGGCTTTGGTGGTGTAGCCCTGATGGGAAGATAGGTGTTACCTTCCTCTCCCTCGCTTACATCACAGATTCTTTCTACAGCTGTCTCTAGTACCTTCTTGTGTGATCCTAACTATGAGGGAGTAGTAGCAAGCTCAGGGAATTGATTTGCTACAGGCTTCCACAACTTTGGTTTAATCTTTAACAATTCCTCTAGAGTGAGATGGCATTGAACTTTAGCACTCTTGATTACTTCTATGTTTCTAGGGATCATTGATTCTTCATTCCTTACTATTATAGTGGGTGCTCTCATGCTAATAGACTTGGCTTCCCAAGGTCCTATGAACTGAGGTAATTCTTGCAAAGAATTGGATTTGAAACTTGTGTGTTCACTCAATTGCTCTTCCTCTACATCATCGTAGATAGAGGGGATATCTTGGGGAAATTGTTCCTGCAAGTTGTCTATTTCTTGAATAGGAGGATGGGTTTCTTGTTCTTTTCTCCACTTCTCTTCTTGGATTTCTCTTAGAAATTTGTGTGAGTACTTATGTATGGAAGACATGTCTTCAGCCTCTGTATTTGGTACTTGAGACAGGGATGGTGCATTCTTTTCTTGTGTCTCTGAGTACAATAGGGTTCCTATGCTAATTCTTTTTCTCATTGCTATTGACCAAGTATTCTAACCTCTCCAATAGTCCTTGAAAGTGTAATTCAGGTTTTGCCATGTTATTCCAATTAAGATAATGAAAGGCCTCAAACATAGTTTGTGCTAATTCTACCATCTTCATGCAAAGTTTAGTCCTCTCAATTTCTAGATCCACTCATGGGTAGTTCTTACTCATTTCAGCTATTTGGGGTCCTTCTTTTAATCTCGCTTCATATGCACGAAACATCATGTCTAAATTTTCCGGTATGGGTTCCGCTAACATTGATCCTGGTCTCTGAGCTGGGTTCTCCTGTTTAGATTCTTGAGAAGTCAATTCTAGGATTTTGGCTCTAGATTCCTTTAAACTACCTTCCAACTCAGTTATCTTTTTACTCCACTTCCTCTTAATTCTTTCTCTAGAATCCTTCAAAGCTTTTGTCTTTTTATTACTAGACTCTCCAACTTCACTGGTTTCAGCTATTTTCTCAGGATTAATTTGTTGATTTTGTAAGAGCACCTGGGCTCTTGTTATAGCTTGGATAGGCACGTATGTAGGGTTGGATCCATTTGCAGTGTGTACAATACCTATCACGTTAATCGGTGTCACTTTTAAAGCATTAGTAGGGTTCTTGGGACAATCTTTGATGACATGCTCTTTACCACACTCGACACAAAAGCCTTGTATGTTATAGTATTGTGATGGGCCTGCTGTTGGAGGATGTGGACAACCCTTTATGAAATGATCTCCTTGGCACCTACAGCATGGTCATCTAGGGCCGTGTGGTCTTTGCTATCTTAATTGGGGCCATGGATTAGGGTTGGCATACATCACATTGGCATAATCGGGCTCCGGACTGGGTTCTAATGGTGGACTATCGTATTGATATGTTTCCACATGTTCTCGTGACTATGTGTAATATGCAAGTGGACTATCTACATGCGTAGAGTCAAAATTGTTAGAATTAGGGTCACTTTCTATGATCAAGGGTGAAGAAGGCACTAAAGCCCTATTAACGTTCTCTTCTGCAGCAACGCATTTGACTGAGATGACATTAGCTGGTGGGGGTGGCTGCTGAGGTAAAACAGGTTGAGGTCTCTGTTGAGCCTGATAAGGATAGTTTTGAGAAGGCCTATAGTAATGAGGTTGAGCATTATATTCACCTTGATACCTACTAGTTGGGGGTATGCTTGTGGGTTGTTTTGTCATACTACTTGTTTATTTATAGGCAGTCCTGAGCCATGTGATTTGTGTATCATCTCTCAATTGTACAGTATTGGCCACTAGGGTTGGCTTGTGGTTGTGTTACATTGGGACACACATTTGCCATATGATCACCACCACAGGTGTAACAACGCTTGTTTGTTGTCAACCTGGGCATCTGTTTACTAGAAACTCTTAGTTTCTGGGCCACTTTTTTTGCTAGGTCCTCTATTGAGCTAGGAAGTTTTGAGGATGCTAGAGATGAACAATCTGAGTCCTTGTAGACCTTTGAGAGTTCCAACTCGTTTCCAAGGTTATCCTCAATGTCTATACAAATTCTTACACATTGCTCTAATGTTTTGGGTTCCTTCAAGTATACATAGGAGCATACTTTAGAGCTCAAGAGGCCATCTAAAAATAATGACACTTGCTTGGCCTGTGAAGGTAACTCTTGCATCGGACATCTTTCAACATATTGTCTAAAACTACATCCTGCAAGTCTAACTGTTTCCTAAGGGGTCTGTTTGAAGCTATGAATTAACAAAGACATCATGCCTGATTCCACTTTTAGAGAATTTCGTGATGAATGACTCTAACAAGTGATCGATATCTCTAAATTGCCTCTATTCTAATGGTTGGAACCAAGTTAAAGCCGTGTTCTTTAATGTTACTCCAAAAGCATTATATTGTGTGAACATGTCTTCTACTTGCTCTGCTCATAGCACTTGGTTAAATTCCGCAACATGGTCATAGGGATCTCCTATCCCATCAAAGTAGTTTTTCATTGACTTTACTAATTGAGTGGGTCTTAATATCCTTGGGTGTTCATGTGATCTAGGTAGAGGAAAATCATCTCTACCACCTGGTATTCTAGGTTCCCTTTGTCTTTCCATTCTATCGGTGTCCATGGTGGTTCTATCTCTCCCTATGGGATGAATGAAACTTACTTCTGGTCTCTCTTTGTTCTTTTACCTTTGAGTACCATGGGCTGAGGATGTTCCAACACCCCGATGGCTTGTGATTACACTTTTTTGAGATGGGGGGAAGACTAAATCGCCTCTCCATGTGTAGGTATTTCTTGCATGGTCTGGTACTACAAATACTCGTTCTAAAGTATCATCTAGGTATAGAACCTTTCTAGGAGTATCTGGGTCCTTGAATTTGTAAATCATAATGGATCCTACCTAACTAGGTTGTTCCATTCTATACCTTAAAAATGCTTGGTCAGTTTCCTTATTCAAAAGCAATTCTATGCTTCTATTGTCATGAGGGATCCATTCTGGGATTAGTACTCTTTTCAGTACAGATTTCCCTCTAGGTGTCCTTGGTTCTTCTCCAAATGGTTCTTTTCCTTGGGTTCTCACTTCCGTGTGTAATTGAACTACACCAAACTCATTGGTATGATTTGGCTGAGTACTTATGATGTACATTGTTCCTTCTTTGTCTATGTATGCGTCTCTCTCAAATTTAACCACTAGACGTTCCAACTCAATGGGTTGGTCCGGACGCAATTGCACCACTGACCTTTGCAAACCATCCTCATAGATGCGAGCACCTAAGTGGTTGGTTCGGATATATTCTAATTGAGTTCTATAGGGTCCTTCAGGTCTTTCCAAATATGCTATGTTTAACCCTCCTTCTTGTTTTTCTCTGCTAAAAGCCATTTCTGATTCACTGGTATCTGAGCCCAACTCGTAAGGGTAGCTATTCAATTGTTGTGCCCATGACGGTGCAGTAGTTCCTACACTTGCCTCTGATGATCTAAGGCTTCATCGGTCTGACTAACCTATATGCTTGCCCGATCTAAGGTTCATGAATTTACTTCTTGGCACTCTTTGATCGTCAATGTTTCTTTTGTCCTTAATGGCTTGTTTCTATTTAAATTCCTTTAAATTCTTGTCTTCTCTCATTGTATGCGTCAGGAATCGACTTTTCGTTGTACTTTTGAGTTCTCGTTCCGTCAAACTTAGGTTCTTTCCTTTAGGTTTTCGTATCACACACTTTTATCTTAGTCTTGGACTTGAAAAATTAAGTCTCTTGAACTTGATGTGTTCCTATCGTCTTTCTAATTTAATCCACAATGATAGACGTTCAGCCTAAGCTAATAATTGACTAACAGAGTTGAGTATTCTTCCAACCTCGAGTCAGCTTCTTTGATTGCTCTGATGCCCAAGAAGTTGCACTTCCCAAGCCTTGCGTTCTTCACTCCCTTGCCTTGATTGCCTTTGATAGCCTTTGTTAGACCTGTAAAAATCCAATGTTTAGACCAATTCTTAAATTGATGATTAAGCACTTTCATATATATGCCTCTAAGGGTCCTTTCTCCTTGGCCCAAATCCTAGTGCTCCCTGGCTTTTCTAGTCCTAACAATGGATCAACCTCAATTTATCTTGTAAAGAGCTTTCTAATGAGCTATAAAGCTAAAAATTTGGACTTCGAATGGAAAATATATAAGCATTCAGGTCCTTAGAGGTGAAAAATAACAAACATGTTTTTCTTCAAATATGAGCTAAGGGGTCTCCAATGAGACTAATCACCCAAAAATTTTCTCAAAATAGCCTCAAATTAGCCCAAAAAATGAAACCATAAATTTGGCATTTTAGGTGGCCAATCGCGATGGTTTGGGACCGTCGTGATGGCTCAGGTGAACCGTCACGATGGCATGGTACAATCGCGATGGTCTGATCGTGCGAGGTGTCGCGATGGTCAAAGTGAGGCATCGTGATGGTCTGGCTAGTGAATAATCGTGATGGCATGAGCCCGTCACGATGGTCAACGGTGAACGCAACCATCACGATGGCATGAGCCTGTCGCGATGGTCACGAGGTGTGATGGCTTGAGCCAATCGCGATGGTCCAATTTTGAAGCATCGCGATGGCATACCTGGTATCATCGCGATGGTCTATCTTGACACATGGCAAGGGATCGTCGCAATGGCATGAGCTAATCGCAATGGCGTGGGGTCGACGGGGTCCTCGTGATGGTCAGGGACCGTCGTGATGGTTCAAGTGAACTGCGATGGTGTGAGACTCGCGATGGTCCAGCCGAGCCTTCCCGATGGCATGAGCCAATCGCGATGGTGTGACACAATCATGATGGCATGAGCCCGTCGTGATGGTCCACCAAAATGATGTTTTTGAAGATGCAATTGTGGATTCGTGCAAGCACAAGGGTTGCCTACCTCGGGGTGTGGTCACTTACCAAAAATGCCGACTTTGTCAGACCATCACGATGGTCCAACTCCAACGGTAGATTCTGACAGAAAATGAATTTCTTACCTTTTGGAAGCTTTCCTGTTGCTCTGGAGCATTGTACCTGCAAGAAAACTCAAAAACACACACAACATAACAAGCACAAAAGCTCCCTTTCTCTCATGCACAAATGAGGGGAAATGAGGAGAATGGGTGGATATGGTGAATTTTCTATTTTTTTCGGAGTGGAAGAAGATTATGTGATGGTGAAGAAAGAGTGTAGAGGAGATGAAAAAACACAAAAACCTAATTAAAAACAACAACAAAAATTGAAATTTTTACCTTCCAATGCCACTTCTTGCTATACTCTTACCATCACACATTCGTCCTAGACTCGATCCCCGGCAATGGTGCCAAATTTGGTGTTGCTCTAGCACAATGGTAAGTACCACATTAAGAAGCTCCACCTCCTTAATGTCAATCCGCGGAAGAGATAGGAGTGATATGAAGATCGTGAATGTGAGATGTAGTGAGAGTGAAGGTGAGAAGCATCGAGATGCACACACACATACACACACACATGTAGGAGACAAGCAAGACACAATGGAAGGTAGGAAAATAGGCTCTATTCTCAAGATCTCGATTAGAAGCTCAAGCTCACACTAGCTCATTCAAATCTATACTAGCTAACCTCAAAAATGAGCTCTCTAGCTCTCTTTATAGTTTTTTTACTAGCTTTGACCGGTTTCACATCTAGTGACTGGCATAGTTTAAAAATAGGTTCTAGGTGCTATTTGAAGGTCTAAATGAAGTCTAAAAATAGTCAAAATCAGTAGGCTCATTCTACCAAAGCTCCTCAAGCTTGAGGACTCCTAGACTTGGAAAAATGGAGCTACTACTTACAAAAGTGGTTGTTGTATGTTGCATATGGTACAAGAGTGATGAAAATCACTATTGAGAGTTTTTGAAAAAGTAATATAAGACATATTTCTTTTGAAAAAATAATCCGCTTGGCTCCCCACTACTTCTTTGTGATCCACCTTCACATACTTCTACGTCATCTATGCCTCTGGCTACTGCAAACACTACTTTTATCTACTTTTATCTGCTTTTACTCTAAATTTTAAGATGTGAGCACCTCCACATGTTATTTATCATAACTAATAAAATCTAGAAGCGTAAAAAACAATAGTTTAGAGCTTTTTCTTATGTAACATGATGGAGAGTGTTAATCTCAAAAAGAACAAGCTATCCTTGATGTTAGAGCACCTCTATATCAAGAACAACTCAAAACCTTTATCAATTTGGAGGATCAATACCAGATTACCAAAATTTTAAACTAATTGTGAAGAGAGTCACTACTCAGAAAGTTTACTGCACATAACTCGCTCATTGACTAGTCAAATGTGTAAAGTTTTTTATAAACTTTGCACAAGATGTCACATAATGTTTGTGCACCTTCTCCAAGTTAAATCACTTCAAAAGACTCAGTGAATCTTGAGAAATGAATCAAACAATTCACCTATGTCTAAAACTGTTCTTCAGTATAATCGATTTTGACACCTACAACTCCTAACACATAGTTCTCCCAAACTAGAACCCATTTAAGCAAATGCTTTTAGCCATAGATGGCTTACCTTCCAACTTAGATTTTGACCCCTCATTTCTCCAAAACTTTACACTGTACACTGAGAACTGATCCATTCTTTGATCATCGAGATTGCACATGTTTCAGAAGAGACTCAACACTTTTACACATACAAATGTTCCTACTCATAATTCTCTCAGCCTATTTACAATTAGGCTCTCAAATCTTAACCATAGATTGAGTAACTATGGACTTAGATATCTACAAAATTATTCTTGAAATGATCAAGCACAGAAGGAGAACTCAGAGAAATATCGGGTGCAACTTTTCTTCTATTCCAGAAATATTTACATCTGTTGATGAGAGATATCTACTTCACTTCTCAATCATCTAAATAACTAATACATCAACTTTCATACTCTCTCCCCCATATCCTATATATGGGTGCATATGTAAAAGTTCATGATCAAAACTAAAGGTATGTATGAGCTAATTATAAGTTCAATGTACATATGTATACGAGTCTTCATTTTCTGAATGTGTACTATCTTCAAGCTTCATAGGCTAATCTTTTCTTCAATATTTGACTTCAATCCTTCATTCAAAACATCAATTGGTGATTGACTTGCACCAACATCTCCCCCTCAATCATCAATTGAGGTTTTCTCTATCTTCTTTATACCTTCCATGTCTTTAAATCTTTGTAGTTTTGGTCCATCCAAGCTTTTGGTTAGCATATCTGCAATCTAATCTTTTGTTGAACTATTTATGACTTAAATCTCTTTATCAATCACCTTCTCTCTTAAGAAGTGATACTGAATCTCAATATGTTTAGTATTGGCATGAAAAACAGGGTTAGCAGCTAGATACAATGAACTCATGTTATCTCCATGAAGTGGGTGTACTCTGAATGATGTCAAAACTCTTCATAAGAGTCTTTAGCCATATGACTTCTTTTGCAGCTTCAACCATACCTTTGTACTCTCCCTCTGTAGATGATAAAGCATCTGTATGTTGCTTCTTAGAGCACTAAGAGATTAGCTTATCTCCCACATAACACAAATACCCATATGTTGATCTCCTATCATCAGGATTAGATGCCCAATCTGTATCACTATATATCTTGATATTTGTGTCTGATGTGAAACCATAATACAAACCTTCCTTGAGTGTACCCGTAATATATCTCAACACTCTTTGTCCTACAATCCAATGTTCTTTCCTAGGACAATGCATGAATTGAGACAATACTCCAACTGCATATGACAAATCAGGCCTAGTTAGAGTTGCATAGATTAGAGTACAAACCAGAATTTGATATAGCTTCATATCATTGAATTCTTCTCCTTCATATCTGCTCAATTTGTGATTCACCTCCATTGGAGTAGGAGCTACCTTGCAATCATCCATTTCAAACTTGATCAACAAGTTCTTCAAATACCTCTCTTGAGTAACATATACTCCATGTTGAGTATATGATATCTCCATGCCCAAGAAATATGACGAGTCTCCCAAGTCACTAATCTTGAACTCTTTTTCCATTTGCTTCTTTAGGCTTTGTATGCCCTTCTCATCTGTACCTATAAGAATTATGCCATCAGCATATATGCACATGTAAATGAACCCATCATCACTTGCTTTGACAAGCAAGCTACTATCTACTTTAGATACTTGAAAACCAAGTTCCTTCAAGAATTTCACAAGTCTGTAATTCCATGCCCTTGGGGCCTGCTTCAAGCCATACAAAGCTCTCTTGAGCTTACATACATAATCTGGAAACCTTCTACCTTTGAACCCTTGTGGTTGTTCCATGAAAACATCATCTGAAATATAACCATTTAGAAAATCATTTTTCACATCTAATTGACATAGTCTCCAGCCTTTACATGCAGCAATGCCTATGAGTGTCTTGATAGTTGTCATCTTTGCCACAGGACTATAGGTCTCATCATAATCTATACCATATGTCTAAGCATACCCTTTCACAACAAGTCTTGCTTTATACCTAGACACACTTCCATCGGCATACCTCTTTGTCTTATAGAACCATTTGCATCCAATGATCTTCTGACTATTTGGTTTAGGAATCAAATCCATGTCTCATTCTCCATCAATGCATCATATTCTTCCTGCATCGCTTTCTCCCAATTTTCCTTACCTTTTGCCTCATCATATGTAGAAGGGTCTTTATCTACTTTCACCATGTAAGCATAGTCTTTACTAGTCAAAAAAGAAGTGTCATAGCTATACCTTGTAGGTTGCCATTTGTGTCTTGATGACCTTCTGCGTTCTCCACTTTTTGAAGTTTTTGGTTCATCACATTTGGGATCAAATCTTGGCACTTTTTCATCTTCAACTTGTACTTCATTATTCTCTTCTTCATCAAATATCTCAACCTTTGATTTACATTTCTTTTGATGCACAATCTCTTCATCACTTGCATGACTATTGATTGTTCCTGCAAACCAAGTACCTTGCTCATCAAATGTAACATCCTTTGATACAAGGAATTGCTTTGTGGATGGACTCCACAACCTATAACCCATGTGTTTGTCATCATATCCAATGAACACATACTTTTCAGTTTTAGGTTCCAATTTATGCCTCAACTGAGATGGCACATATGCATAAGCCAAACATCCAAATACCTTGCAATGATCTAAGGTAGGTCTCTTACCCCACCATGCCTCATATGGTGTCATACTCTGAAAAGCTTTACATGGTAATCTATTGACCAAATATGTAGCTGTATTTAAAGCCTCAGCCCACAAATAATTTGAACAATTTTTGTCCTCCATCATGGATCTTGCAAACTCAACAAGAGTTCTATTCCTTCTTTCTGCTACACCATTTTGTTGAGGAGAGTACCTACAAGTAACTTCCCTTTTTATACCTGCATTCCATAAGTAATCATTGAACTCATAAGAGAAATACTCTCCCCCTCCATCTGACCTTAGTCTCTTCAACTTTGGATCTATGATTCTTTCTGCATACACATGATAATGTTTGAATGTATTAAATACCTCTGATTTATCTTTGATCACATAGATAGTGATCCACCTGGTAGAATCATCAACATAAATCACATAATATCTTGGACCATTTATAATGAAATCCTTTGATGGTCCTGTTGGTGTAATTCACAAGCCTACAAATTTGTCTTGATGGATACATTAAACTCCATACACATATGAAGAAGCATAGGAACTATTGCTAGTGGTTAATTACCACTTTACCCCTTTGTAAAAGTCGAATTGACTTGGAATCTTTGTAAACACCTACCAAAAGGGATTTGTGGAAATGGTTAGCTTTTGATTGAAGGAATATCTCCTAGGATATAGGAGTTTAATCATAGGGAGCCAAAAGTTTGAATTTGAATTCAAATTTTTACTCACTCTCTCTCTATAAAAGTGGTCATGAAAAAGTCACGGCTAGAACTCATCATTCTCGAGCTTCTCATTATTGATTCTGAGTGTGTGTGAGGCATATACTCTAGCCCACACCTATCTACACCATTAGGCAATGAGATTCATGCCAATGGTATTGTATACAAGTGTTCATTAATACATACATTCTCATTGTTCATTTCTGAGTTCTCTGTCATACTACTTGAAAGTCTATCAACTTGTGGAGTGCATATCTTAGTCATTTCTCCACCAAACTCAAAGATTCAAAGCTTGTTGAATTCATCTTGAAGGTTTCTACGTGCTATCAAAATTTGAAGAGATTCTACTCAGCCATTTCAGAGAAAAGCTCGTAGAGGTGATCACTAGTCATTGACTGCTACAGTCCTAAAAAATCAGGGGTAAAGTTTATTTTGCTAAAGTGATTTCTCTGAGCATAGTTAGTCTCTTTACATCATTCCACTTGGAATAGTTAGCATGCTAAGCTAATTAGATACCCCTAAAAGGAATTTTTCCAATTCCTACTGTGCTAGTCATACTGAGCAAAAGATCTAGCAGGTGTCAAGACATAAATAGAAGGTTTTCTTGAGATCTTCAATTTCAAAGTTATCTGTTTTGTTTCAATCTTTACACATATCATCTCCAAAGCACATAGAGTATTTTAGGATGTCATTGGAGAGCTAAGGAGGTCTACTTATCAAGTCTAAAGCATCAGAGGGCTGGTACAAAGCAGATTTTGGCAGTACCTACTCAATCTCTTGAAGTGTCCATCCATCTTTCCCAACAGTGGTATCAGAGCAAACTAAGGTAAAATGGGAGATGGTTTTCCTTCATTCATTGATAAATTGGATAGGAACAACTATCAGACATGTTCTCTAAGGATGAAGACCTATCTACAAGGAAGGAGTCTTTATGGATGCATCTCAGGCGATGAGGAATTGCCCTCATTCAAAACAAGAGGATTGCCAACAAAGGAAGAACATGAAAAGCTCAACACATGGTGTGCTAAGGATGCATGAGCAAGGTCTTATTTACTCAACTCCATATCTAATTTTCTTTTACCACATATTAGGAATTGTAAGACATCCCAAGAGACTTGGGAAACCTTGTCATCTTATTTCTCTTCCAACACAAGGGCTAGAAAAAATCAGTTGTGGATTGAATTCACCACATTAAGGAAGCAACCTAAGCAAAATGTTTCAGAGTTTGTGACCAAGATTAAAGATGTAGCAGATCAGTTAGCAAGCATAGGAGAAGAGATTCAAGAAGAGTAGATTGTAAGGCAAGTGATCAATGGGATCAAAGTTGATGAAAAATGGGAAAGCTTCACCACTGCCATGGACCTTTCCATGGACATGCAAGTTCCAGATCTTACAACTCTCATGGGACAATTGCTCACTCATGAAGCCAAGCTCAACAAGAATGGAGATACATCCAAAGGTAATAGTTCCTCTACTCTATATACTGATAAACAGTCTAAAGATAAAGGCAAGAATAAGAAGGTAGAAGATGAAGGCTCTACCTCCCAAGCAAAGTATGTAGGGAGAGGTAGATCATCAAGAGGAAGGGGAAGAGGAGGTAAGCAAGGCAGGGGGAGATCCTATAACTCCTCACCATGCAAAATTTGTGGTTTATCAAATCATACTATAGATCAGTGTTTCAGGAATTACAAAAATCAGAGAGGAAGAGGATACCAAAGAGGTAGATTCAACCATCATCAAGGCTACAACAACAATTACAACAACAACTACAATGGCAATTACCAAGGAGGATTCAAATCCAGAAAGGACTACAACAACTATACAGAAGAACAAGATGAATCTCTTCTGATCATGAACATGACTTCAAAACCAGGTACTAATGATGACCACCTAAAAAATTACCTAAGTATCTATGGGCAGAGAGTGTTTCTACTGCCACTTACCTCATAAACAGGTTACCATCTAAGTCCCTTGATGGGATGACACCCTATGAAGCATGGCATGGTAAAAGACCCTCACTAGACCATTGCAGGATATTTGGATGTGTAGCATATGTACACATTCCTTCTCGGATAAGAGGTAAGCTAGACCCAAAGGCTGAAAAGTGCATCTTTATTGGATATGACCTAAATAAAAAAGGTTACAGGTTTTATAACCCTTCCAGTAAGGGATTCATGGTGAGTAGAGATGTTGTCTTTGATGAAAATGATTCTTGGTATGAGAATGAATGCAAGAAGTTTAAACTACCCTATGACTTGGAAGAGGGAATTTCCAAGACTTGCAAAGGAGGAACCTACTCAGAATGAAGACTCAACTTCAGATGATGAAGATGTTATCAACCTTGAAGAGTTCAAGGCATGGAAGTCCAAGGGCAAAGTCAAAATGAAGAAGGTTGAAGATATACCTGAATCTTCAAATCAGTCAATCAGAAGATCACAAACAGAGAGCAAAAAACCTATCAGATATGGGTAGGATACATCTCTCATTACTAAACACTCTGTTTATCTTTCCAAAGATTTGTCAATTGAAGAACCAGGATCATATGAAGAAGCCATAACCAAGACAGAATGGAAAGAAGCTATGGATGAGGAGATTGAAGCACTCAAGGAAAGTGACACATGGGAGCTAGTACCAAAGAAGGAATCCATGAAGGTAATAGGATCCAGATGGATCTATAAACTCAAAAGAAATTCTGATGGGTTAATCAACAGGTATAAAGCCAGATTGGTAGCTAAGGGTTTTGCACAAACCCAAGGCATTGACTATGAAGAGACATTCTCTCCTGTGGCCAAGATGCCAACCATCAGAGTGTTGGTAAGTGTGGCTGCATCAAAAAATTGGAATATGTACCAATTGGATGTCAAGAATGCTTTCTTGAATGGATGGATTTCAGAGGAGGTATATATGTGTTGACGTTGTAGCATCACAACTCATACTTGTCAATCCGGGAAGCATCTCATGAGACCCAAATGGTTGCGTAGAAGCACTCAGCAGACGTAATGGCGCTTCGTCAACATACGATTAACAACGTTATTAACAAGAAGACACAACATAAGCATCGGGAATGATGGACATAATTGTAATCACAAGCATAATAGCAACATAATCGCACATCAACGTGTCACAAGCGTTAGACAAGAAGAGAACAAGCATGCATGCACATCATGACGACAAAAGAGCAAGAGTCTAACTACAAACTAGCATTATCTCATTACTTCTAAAAAAGATCTCTCAAAAGAAGAGGTGGAGACCTCTTTATATACAAAATGGCAAAAAAGCATGCTATGTGGGATTTCTAAACTGAAAGGAAAATGAATCCCACTTATTCTCTAGTGTGGCACTCACACACACCTATACAAGAGTGCTTTATTAACCGAATGAAAGGTAGAAAAAGGTACAAATGATGATGAAAAATAGAGTGGATCCAAAAATATATGTTGTATCTTCAACACTCCCCCCTTCCTTGACTTTGTCGTCCTTGACAAAGCTTTTGCAAGTATGGAGCTTTTGTGGAAGAGTGTGTATGAGTTCCTTTTGATTTACATGATCCTTGCACCACTGGAGTGCTATGCTTTATTGCTTTTCTTCATCTTGCTTTTTGTTTGGAGTCGAGTGCTTTAACTTGGTTCTTTTGCCTCATATAGATGAATATGCTAGAATGCCCCTTTTTTTTTGGTAATGGATGGATGATGTATGAGAATGATATGACAAAATGTAGATGATATATACAAATAGATGAAATTGATTCATCTCTTCTTAGTCCATATGCATGAGTGGGGACTAAGGGTGCATGGGCGGAAAACAAAAAAGTGTCTATGCACGGTCTTGTAATGTGACCCTATCTTATGCATACTCTAAAAAATGCATACAATAAAAAATGGTGCAAAAATGGATGGGTCTTGAGCAAAGTGCTCAAGATAGGTGGAGTCCCGATTTGCCTAAATCAAGGGAAACGCTGAGGAGCATCCGAAGTCCAGCCTCTTGTCATCATGCAATTCTCTAGATTGTGCAATTCTTCTTGCTTTACATCATCTCCACATCTACCCTCCTAACCGAAACATTACATAACCTGTTACACTGCCCATTGTCCTCGAACACATAAGGTAGGGATTATCCTTTCATCCACAATCTCTACTTGTGAGGGTCAGCCTAACTTCTTGCCTTAGGATCCCAGCTCTGTTAAGATGTCCTCCTGAGCTCATTGCGGAGCTTCAACATTTAAGCCTTCTTGCACCTTGAAAAGATCATGCTGACACAATTATCATCCACCGAGACATCGCCCGTGAGGGTGGCCTGCCCATTTTGAGTATATTCCAAGTACCTATGCACCTCGAGATATTCTTGAGTTCAATCTGTGCTTTTGACCGATGTTAGAGCAGATGGTACCCAAGAGCTCTTGTGCAATGATAATTATATTACCCTGCCATATGGACTCTTCTGTGTCTCTTATAATCACCATCATAAACACTTTCTGTTGCATTAAAACATGAACCTTCCGAGCAGTAAACAAATGAGTACTTTGAAGTCTTCCTTGCATTCTAAAAAAGCATCCTTCTGCAGAGATATGATAAAAACAAGGGTACCTATCTTGTGACCTATAACAGCCATTTTCTATGAGCATCCAACCAGCTATGACCTGAGTGAACAAGTAAAAATTGACCACTTTGGAGCTATTGTGATAGCTTAAAAGCGCAGGCAAAATTAGCATGTAAAAAGCATAAAACAACTTTCCTCCCCAAAAGGTGCACAATTCTAGCAATGTCATCCATGAGATTTTCATCAAGCCAATCACATTTGATTTATAAGCCACAAAATCATCCACGAAAACACTTTTTAAAGCAAGAAGGCCATAGAGGCATGCTAGATACCACTGTTGAAAGCAATGATACTTCCGCCTTGGTTGATTTATTCCTATGTCTGGATCATAACCATTGACATTTGTGAAACTGTGATGGCCAACAACATGTTGTTGTCCTCATATGAAGCTGCTTGCCCCGATCTCGGCTGCAAGAAATCCTTTAGCTTCTTAAAATGGCTCTCCACACGGTCCTTCAGTGCACAATAAAAATCCTCTTCTTCAGAATTCTTGTATTGAAGAGATGCTGTACCTGAGTCTTGCTCAGTTTTTCCTAGTTTTAAAGAACCTACGTAGTAGCGATCTTTCTAGCATCATTCAACATTTGAACTGCTACTTGTTTATGCCTGGGTTTTGCTTGCAAATGTTCAAATCAAAACCTTACTCAGTATATGCTGTCAATATTGCAGCCCATGAAACAACACTGTATTCAGATAAGCTACAAAAGATTTCCTGTGCTTTGATTAGCTTCCCGGAGCTTCCCATGCATGGTTAAAAGGGTCATTGCAACATAGACTTTTGAGATGAAGCCAGTGTCCTTTAAATTCTCATGCAGTGTTGTACCGACTTCCAAACCTAACTTTTGGGCTAGTGATCCAATTGAAAAAGCTTCTGTTGGCCAGAAAAGCATTCGAAGTACTGCTAGCCCTCCAAACATCATGATGTAATCCCCTCGTGAAACCAAGGCGGGAACAACAACATGGTGCAATCTATGCACAACCACGTTCTGTTAAAAACGCTGGACCCAAAGGAGCAGTTATTTTTCAATATATCCTTCCGATTTTCTTCTTCTGCAACAGATTCAATGAGGCGAGGAGAAAGCATCACTCGGGAATTTTTTGCTCTCGAGTTGTCTTGTATTGGACCGAATACATTTACGCTTTCCCTCGGAAGTCTAGGGCTCTCCTAAAATCACGGCTGTCTGCATTGGTATCAATGCTCAAAAACAACATCTGCACTTACCTTGTCGTGCTATTGAAATCTAGCGATGCCCACCAGTTCTGGAGACCAAAGCGTCTGTCGTACTTGATGGGCTCCTTGTTATTCTGCAGAGCAGATGCGAGACAGATGGCCATCCCTATCGAGAGTGATTATCATACTCTGAGCGAGCATCTGACCTCTCACCATATGAAGTTTGCCCTTGTCCTCTATCAATGCAAGATGGTTCGCGACCACCAATGATCACTCCTTCGATCAACTTCACATCGTCCACCTCGGCCATACCCACACTCCCGACCATACATTATCCTATGCATTTCAAATACTTTTGGGGCCTTCAATGGGCATAGCTACTCCATTTCGGCTTGGCCCATGCTTTAGAGTGCAACCTTGGTCTGCTCTAGAGCCTAAGTAGCTCAGCACAAACCCTGCAAGCATTCCATAGTGATCAAGGAATGCATTCAGTGTTGTTGTAGAGACATGAAAAGTCTGTGTATTCTCAGTTATCCACGACGCAGTGTTGCCCACACATCAAAAAGTTTTGAACCCTGTTGACCTTCTTCGATGGCATGCCTCAGCATCTTCCCTATCTTGTTCACTAAGGTACGAGCGGGATATCCGTACTTGTCCTTGACTCTCACTTCATGAGAAACCTCCTTGATCCATAGCTGTAACTTGTTGTCATTTTCACCCTTCTGCATTTCCACCAAACTCTGATAAGATGCTAACCAGAGTTCTCCTTACAGACAACCTACAACAATCAAACCTCTTGAAGATCTAAGGACAAGCCCAACGTGATTCTTTAGGAAGAGCCTTCTCCTTAGCATCTCATCAAAGTGAGGTTTATCACGATGAATCCGAAATGCATATGGGAATGCGCTGATGCTTCGTGCTGCGGAAGTGCAATGACCTTGGAAATAGTAGTCTCTCCTTCATCAGGACATTCCCTTTTATGAAAACCATGATGAAATTCGGGCATATGAGGGAAATGATTGCCTCTTTCAGTTGGTCCATGATCGTCTTCTCTGCCATATTTCGTAGCACCCTCTCCTGCTCCTACACACTCGCTCTCTGAATATTGCTCATGCCTTGTGGCAAATTCACCTCCATACTCCTCTCTCCCCTTTTCATTACCTTCAGAATATTGCTCGTGCCATGCTGTTTTCTTCTTCTTTGTTTAAATTTGGATGCCGCAGAAGCCTTCTTATCTCCACCATGCTACTTAACATTTCACAATCCCTTCTTATGTCGGCAACCGATGGTGCAGATCACCGTACAAAGCCCTCAGATTGTCAGAAATCTTTGATGATGAAGATGATGAACACAAAAACTCCATTGAAACTTGTAGAAGGACCCCAAATGGTGCTTATTTACACATGATGAGAGAAAAATCAACAAAATTAATAGAAAAAATCAACATAATCACAAAAATATTTCTAAAAACTACTCCTATCCTACTTGGGACTTGAAGAATCACCACACATGGTGGACTAATCACCCAAAAAGGGGATCCTCATCACACTAAAAATGGCTCATCTCAACAAGTTATTATGAATCTTGCAAGCTGCAAATGCTCACAAGAGCATAACAAAATGAAAATCTCAACAAATCGTCATGAAAAGGTTGCATACATGTCTCTTTTACACCATAAACCATCACGTAAGTGACAAGAGAATGCTCCCCGTCAATGGCGCCAAAAGTTGTTGACGTTGTAGCATCACAAATCATACTTGTCAATCCGGGAAGCATCTCATGAGACCCAAATGTTTGCGTAGAAGCACTCAGCAGACGTGATGGGGCTTCATCAATGTACGATTAACAAAGTTATTAACAAGAAGACACAACATAAGCATCGCGAATGATGCACATAATCGTAATCACAAGCATAATAGCGACGTAATCACACATCAACGTGTCACAAGCGTTAGACAAGAAGAGAACAAACACGCATGCACATCATGACGACAAAAGAGCAAGAGTCTAACTACAAACTAGCATTATCTCATTACTTCTAAAAAAGATCTCTCAAAAGAAGAGGTGGAGACCTCTTTATATACAAAATGGCAAAAGAGCATGTGCTATGTGGGATTTCTAAACTGAAAGGAGAATGAATCCCACTTATTCTCTAGTGTGGCACTCACACACACCTATACAAGAGTGCTTTATTAACCGAATGAAAGGTAGAAAAAGGTACAAATGATGATGAAAAATAGAGTGGATCCAAGAAATATATGTTGTATCTTCAACAATATGTCACAACCTCCTGGCTATGAGGACCCTAAGAAGGTAACATATGTTTGCAAATTGAAAAAGGCTTTATATGGATTGAAGCAGGCACCTAGGGCATGGAATTACAGGTTAACTACATACCTCCAAGACCAAGGTTTTGTCATGAGCAAGGCAGATACTTCTCTATTCATCACGAGAAGTAACTCAGAAGTAATATACCTTTGTGTTTATGTTGATGACATCATACTTACAGGTAATGATGTGAATGGAATGAGACAAATCAAAAGCCAAATGATGAAGGAGTTCAAGATCAATCATCTTGGTCTACTAAAGTATTTTCTTGGACTTGAGTTAGTCTATACTAACTCTAGAATATACATTACTCAGAAAAAGTACATACAGGATATGTTGAAGAAGTTTCACTTGCAGGATGTCAAACTGGCAAGTACTCCAATGGAGGTAAACCCAAAACTAAGTGCACATGAAGGTGATGAAGTTAATGACATTATAGGTTATCAAAGTATGGTGGGTAGCTTGAATTATGCCACCTTAACACTAGTGTTGTCCTTGGACACTTTGGTATCCTTGGACACTTTAGTGTCCTGAAAAAGAGACAATGTTTGATGAATTTTTTAGATTACTAGAAGGAACCATTTATAAACGTAACTATGCAACATGTTGGCATAAGGGTTGAATATTTTTAGAAAAATAGATTTTTTATTAAAGGATATAAAAATTAATATTTATTCACTAATTTTATGATGCTAATTTCAATACTGGCGTAGAAATTACAGTGATGTAAGTTAGTGTTTATTTTTTATTAAAATCATGATCTCGTAATTTTCATTGATCTAAATGCAATAAAATCTTTTATCTTATATATGTCAAGTTGTTTCTATCCATAATTAGAGATTTGTAATGAATTTTACTAGGTTTATGGCATAAAATGAATCTCATTTGTGATATGAGAGTCTTATCATTTAAGAATTATTTTGCAAAGCGATGGTATGAACATGCATCATTGTTTATTATCAAAATACTATTTGATATTATTAAAACTAGAAATATTTTTTTCACAACCTTAGGAGTCGAATTTCTATGTCATTTCTTCAAGTTAAACAATACCACTATTTTTCTATGCTAAGAAAAGGTCATTTTATGAGGAAATATTGCATATGCTACACGATTATAGTTAACATGCTAGTTTTTTCTATGTAAAGTAGTTTATAATGTTTATAGAATTATTTTGATTCATAATATATACCTTATATCATTGAGAAAACCTAATTTTTAGGATGAAGTTTTATTCTCGGTTGAGAGGATTATGGCCATTCAATGAAATATTGAGATTTCTAGCGGTATGTGGGATACATACAAAATTATTGGTTCAAAGAAATGTAGCATATCTTTATGCTACTATATGATGGTTTTTGAAATAAAACACAAAGCATTTTAGTGTTTTTATGAATCAATATCATTTAGAAGGCTGCGAAAGTGTATAACTATATAATGAGCAGTCTATATTGTACTAATTTTTTAATTATAAAAATGATTTTTCTAGTTCCCAAGACTTGTCTTAAATGATTATATGACAATAAATAGAAAAATGATTCCAATAGGAGGAAAATTCTTTTTATGGAGATATTTCTTTCTTCTCATATATAAGTTTACAAAAACATAGTTTTTCTCAACCATATTCAATCATTTCTATGTTTTGAGTTATCAAAAAAGGTTATTTTTTAAAATATATATTTTTTATAGAGCATCTAGGTATACATCTTTATGGGTCTTTAAGGTTTTTTCCAAAATTTTATTTGATTAGTATGTGTGATTTTTTTTATTCATTAGAAAAAAGGACACTATAGTGTCCTGTTTTGGTTAACAAGGATAGACATTGCATATGGAGTTAGTGTGCTAAGTCAGTTTATGCACAAGCCAAGGATACCTCACTAGAGGCTGCTAAGAGAATCTTGAAGTATCTCAAGGGTACACAAAATCATGGTTTGTATTTTCCTTACACTTCAGACATTGATATCAAGATCTATTCAGATGCAGATTGGGCAGGATGCAAGGATGATAGGAGGAGCACTTCTGGATACATTTCATTTGCAGGTGATAAGCCAATATCATGGTCTTCAAAGAAGCAACCTACTATTGCTTTGTCTTCTATAGAAGCAGAGTATAGAGGACTGACTAATGCCACACAAGAAGCCATATGGATCAAGCTTTTGTATACAGATTTGGGTTTGTATAATAGGTCACCAATAATCTTTGGAGATAATACAAGCTCACTTCACCTTGCAGCTAATCCTATCTACCATGCTAGGACCAAACATATAGAGGTCAATTACCATTATGTGAGAGAGAAGTTGCTAAACAAAGAAATTCAACTCACCTATGTATCAACCAATATGCAGTGTACAGATTTATTGACTAAAGCTTTGGATGGAACCAAACTTTGCAGGTTCAAAGCAATGATTGGATTGCAGGATATACATGAAGAATGAAGACCAATCCAAAATTTTTGGCTTGAGGGGGAGTTGTTGGTGTAATTCACAAGCCTACACATTTGGCTTGATGGATACATTAAACTCCATACACATATGAAGAAGCATAGGAACTATTGCTAGTGGTTAATTACCACTTTACCTCTTTGTAAAAGTCAAATTGACTTGGAATCTTTGTAAACACCTACCAAAAGGGATTCGTGGAAATGGTTAGCTTTTGATTGAAGGAATATCTCCTAGGATATAGGAGTTTAATCATAGGGATCCAAAAGTTTGAATTTGAATTCAAATTTTTACTCACTCTCTATAAAAGTGGTCATGAAAAAGTTGCGATTAGAACTCATCATTTCGGAGCTTTTCATTATTGATTCTAAGTGTGTGTGAGGCATATACTCTAGCCCACACCTATCTAAACCATTAGGCAATGACATTCATGCCAATGGTATTGTATACAAGTGTTCATTAATACATACATTCTCATTGTTCATTTCTGAGTTCTCTGTTATACTATTTGAAAGTCTGTCAACTTGTGGAGTGCATATCTCAGTCATTTATCTACCAAATTCAAAGATTCAAAGCTTGTTGATTCAACCTTGAAGTTTTCTACATGTTGTCAAAATTTGAAGAGATTCTACTCAGCCATTTCAGAGAAAAGTTCATCGAGGTGATCACTGGTCATTGACTGCTACAGTCCTAAAAAATCGGGGGTAAAGTTTATCTTGCTAAAGTGATTTCGCTGAGCATAGTTAGTCTTTTTACATCATTCCACTTGGAATAGTTAGCTTGCTAAGCTAATTAGATACCCCTAAAAGGCATTTTTCCAATTCCTATTGTGCTGGTCATACTGACCAAAAGCTCCACCAGGTGTCAAGACATAAATAAAAGCTTTTCTTGAGATCTTCAATTTCAAAGTTATCTTTTTTGTTTCAATCTTTACACATATCATTTACAAAGCACATAGAGTATTTTATGATGTCATTGGAGAGCTAAGGAGGTCTACTTATCAAGTCTAAAGCATCAGAGGGCTGGTACAAAGCAGGTTTTGGCATTACCTACTCAATCTCTTGAAGTGTCCATCCATCTTTCCCAACACGTCCCCACACATCTGTGTGTACCAATTCAAGCTTCTTCGAATACATGAAATCATGCTTAGAATAAGATTGATTATGAGCCTTACCTAATTGACATGCCTCACATATGTATGTCATATGTTGACCTGCAACATTAGGCAATCCAAGCACTGAACCATTGTTAACCATATCTTTAATACCTCTTTCATTGAAATGTCCAAGCCTTTTGTGCCAAAGATCTAACTCAGAGATCTTATTTCCTCCATAAGTGAACAAGGCATGACCAACATTACCTTGAATCTTCAATGTGAAAAGTCTTCCTTCTTTCTTCCCTGAAACAATTTGTTTATACCCATTATTAGGGTCTTCCACAAAAACTCCATCATTAGTAAACCTTAGTTCATAACCTTTCTCAACAATTTTCCCTACACTTATCAGATTCTTTGGAATTGTAGGAACATAAAAGACCTTACTCAAAAGATTACTTTCATCCTTGGCCTTCATTGATCCAATTGAATTCACATTGTGCTTTGTATTATCACCTGTTTGAACTACATGGTTAGTTACCTTATTCTCCAAATCAGTCATCAAGGCTATGTTACCACTCAGATGATTACTACACCCTGACTCAATGTAGAAAAATCTTTGATCTTCAATTTGTCTTTCACAAGTTACATTCATAATCAAGGTTGAATCCTCCTTTTGATCTGAATCATAATTGTAGTACGTATTGTTGTAGGATTGACTTTGGAAACATCTACCTGCATTACTTCCAAAGTAACCTCTAGTACCTCTACCTCTGAAATTACGTCTTTGATTTCTGCCACCACTTCCTCTTGAATTAAAGTTTTGATTATGTCCTCCATGATTCTGATTATTATGCCAACAATCATGAGCTAAGTGATTTGTCTTTCCACAAATCCAGCAAGCTTTGGCTCCATCTTTATTGCTTCTGCCTCTTCCTCTACCTTGCCACCTCCTCTTCCTCTTAGGAAGTTGGCTTGGCTAGTTGTACCTTCTTCTTCATTTGTTTGTTGCTTGCCTTTGCTATTCTTCTTCTTATCCTTTGAATACATTGCTTCACCTGCACTCTTATGCCCATCACCTTTAACATCCTGCTCAAAAGTTAGCATGTGTCCTAGCAACTAATTTAAATTAGGAGTGAAATGATCTAGTGACAATCTAGTAGACAAAATAAATGGCTTCCATTTCTCATCTCCTCTCAAACCTGTGAGGATTTGCCTTACTAATTTATCCTCCTCTATATCTTCATCAACTGCTCCTAATGCATCTGCAATGTCCTTCATCCTTGTTACATAATCAGAAATGGATTGAGAGGCCTTCTTCTTGAATGTGGTAAACTCTTACCACAAAGATGCTTTCCTTGACTTTGTAGTGTTTTGGAAATGCTCCTCCAAAGCATTCCATATATCACTTGCACTTTCAAGACCTCTAATATGAGGTAGAAAGTAGTAATTGACTCCCATGTAGATGATGCTTCTTGCTTGAACATCCTTCTTCATCCAAGTCTTCAAATCTGAAAGTTCATCCCTAGTTGGAACACTAGGATCTCCAAATTGTGGCTTTTCTTCTTCTCCTGTAATGTAAACTATCAAATCTTTGCTCATGAGATGAGATTCCATCCTCACTGACCATGCTGGATAGTTTTCTCTATCCAATTTCTCTATCTGAAGAGAATCTCCCATCCTTTGTTCACCTGTGTATTAAATTCTTCAACCTTTATGAGGAATAAGTGTACCTTTACTTAAAAATGAAGTTCCTTTTGATCTTCGTGATAGCTTCTGGCCTCCTTCTCAAGCTTTCATCTTTCGAACCTTCAAGTGTTGATTTTTGTATGACTGCAGCAGTCCGGATCCTCCTTTCTTCAATTTTGATGATTCTTGCTCTGATACCACTGATGGAGAGTGTTAATCTCCAAAAGAACAAACTATCCTTGATGTTAGAGCACCTCTATATCAAGAACAACTCAAAACCTTTATCAATTTGGAGGATCAATACCAGATTACCAAAATTTTAAACTAATTGTGAAGAGAGTCACTACTCAAAAAGTCTGTTGCACATAGCTTACTCATTGACTAATCAAATGTGTAAAGTTTTTTATAAACCTTTGCACAAAATGTCACCTAATGTTTGCGCACCTTCTCCAAGTTAGATCACTTCAAAAGACTCAGTGAATCCTGAAAAATGAATCAAATAGCTCACCTATTTCTCAAACTATTCTTCAGTATAATCGATTTTGACACCTACAACTTCTAAGATGCAGTTCTCCCAAACTAGAAGTTGTTTAAGAAAATGCTTTTAGCCATAGATGGCTTACCTTCCAAATTAGATTTTGACTCCTCATTTGTGCAAAACTTTACACTGTGCACTGAGAACTGATCAATTCTTTGATCATCGAGATTGCACCTGTTTCAGAAGAGACTCAACACTTTTAGACATACAAATGTTCCTACTCAGAATTCTCTCAGCCTGTTTACAATTAGGCTCTCAAATCTTAACCATAGATGGATTAACTCTGCACTTAGATATCTACAAAAGGATTCTTGAAATGATCAAGGAGAGAAGGAGAACTCTGAGAAATATCGGGTGCAACTTTTCTTCTATTCCATAAATATTTACATCTGTTGATGAGAGATATCTACTTCACTTCTCAATCATCTAAGTAACGAATACATCAACTTTCATACTCTCTCTCCCATATCCCAAAGTTCTTCTTGTATATATAGGCGCATACGTACAAGTCCATGATCAAAACTAAAGGTATATGTGAGCTAATTATAAGTTCAATGTACATATGTATACAAGTCTTCGTTTCTTGAATGTGTACTATCTTCAAGCTTCATAGGCCAATCTTTTCTTCAATATTTGACTTCAATCCTTCATTCAAAACATCAACTGGTGATTGAATTGCACCAACATAACATTGCCCCCCTCAAGCTCTAAATGCAAAGCTTTGATTCCAAGTAGAACTTTGATTCACTTGAGCTTCTGAGCATGCACTACTTTTGTGAGTATATCTGCTAATTGATCTTTAGTTCCAACATGTTGAATATCAATATCTTCATTCACCACCTTCTCTCGGATATAGTGGTAGTGTACTTCGATGTGTTTGATTCTTGCATGGTACACTAGATTAGACGCAAGCTGTAATGAACTTACATTATCTCCAAAGAGTAGTGGATGTAGTGTAGATAGATTCATATCTTCATAAAGCTTCAAATACCACATAATCTCACATGTTGCTTCTGTAAGACCTCTATATTCAGCTTCTGTGCTTAAAAGTGCTAATGTGGGCTATTTTTTAGAACTCCATGAAACTAAACTATTACCTGCAAATATCAGATATCCACCTGTAATCCTTATTTCCAGTCCAATCTGCATCACTATATGCTTTCAAATCCATACCTTCATGATATTTATAACCCAAACCTTCATTTAATGTACCCTTCAAATATCTCAAGACCCTTTTAACTGCTTGCATATATACATCTGTGGGTTTGTTCATGAATTGAGACAATGTACTTACACTAAATGTAATATCCGGCCTTGTTAAAGTTGCATATATAAGAGAACCAATCAAAGACCTATAGATAAGTGGATCTTCTAAAGGTTCACCATCTTCAACACTGTACTTCACATTGGGTTCCATCAGATTATTGATACTCTTGCAATGTTCTATGCCATATTTTTTGAACAAATATGAATTATACTTCCTTTGTAGAAGATATACACCATCCTCCTTCTTCATAACTTCGATTCCAAGAATGTACATCAGTTCTCCTACATCTGAAATTTTAAATTTAGATCCAAGCTCTGCTTTGATCCTGGCTATCTCACCTTCATTATTTCCTGTTATTATCAAGTCATCCACATAAATTGAGATATAAACAATTAAGGATCCTTCAACTCTAACGTACAAAGAGTATCTGCATTTGAACACCTGTATCCCTGCTTTTCAAGAAACTCTACCAATCTAAAATTACAAGCCCTTGGAGCCTGCTTAAGACCATACAATGCTTTCAAGAGTTTACATACATGCATACACTTCTTGTAATCTTCATAACCTGCTGGTTGCTCCATGTACACATCTTCTTTTAAATCACCATTGAGAAATGCATTTTTGATATCTAATTGATAAAGATTCCATACCTTGCTTGTGGCAACACTTATTAATCTCCTTATTGTTGATATCTTTGCAACAAGAGAAAATGTCTCCTCATAATCGATGCCATAACTCTATGTATAACCTTTACAAACAAGCCTTTCTTTATATCTACGTACTGAACCATCATTGTTTCTTTTTATCATGTACACCCATTTGTTACCAATTACCTTCATGTTAGGTTGCTTTGAAACTAAACTCCATGTATTGTTGTCATACAAAGCTGTCATTTCTTCATCCATTACTTTAACCTATTTCTTTACCTTTGATGCTTCTTTGAAAGTTGTTGGTTCCTGCTCCTCAACAAGTTTTGCCATATAATCTTCATGAGAAAATCTTTGCGGTTGCCTTCTTTCTCTTATTGGATACCTTGATTGACTTCTTCTCCTACCATGATTTCTTGCCTTCGAGATTGAGTTCTTCTTGATGTAGAACCTTCACTTTCTTCTTCCTGTGACTCAATTTCCTTTGAAATAAAATCTAGAATTTTCTTCAACTTTTGATTCGGGGGAGTTACCTCTTCATGTGTAATTTGACTTTTTGGTGAGCCCGGAGAACTTGGCTCTTCTTAATGACTTCTCTGAGTTTCTTCTTCATCTACCTACACTTCATGCTTATACTAAGATTTATCTTCATGAAAAATAACATCTATCAAAATAGTTACCTCTCTCGTATCTGGGTTCACACATCTATATCCTGGTTGCTCTTCTGCTATACCAATGAAAATCATTTTTTGTTACCTTGGATCCAACTTTGACCTTAACTATTGCGGAACATGAACAAAACATATGCTTCCAAAAATTTGTACAATTAGAAATATCTAGTTTTGGTCCATAAAAAAATTCATAAGGTGATTTTTGTACATGACTTTGAGTAGGTGGTAACTTGTTCATTACACAAACTGCCATATTGCATGCTTCAGCCCAAAAAATAAGTGGTAAGTCCTTTTCATCTAACATGCACCTACCCATCTCCAAGATAGACCTGTTTCTTCTTTTGGCCACACCATTTTGTTGAGGTGTGTCTCTATTTGTAGTCTCCTTTTATATTCCTTCTTCCTCTAAATATGTAACAAACTGATTTGAAAAATATTCACCTCCTCCATCTGATCTCAACCTTGTTATGCTTCAACCTGTTTGCTTTTCAACCAATGATTTAAACTTCTTGAACATATCAAACACTTCATATTTGTATTTCATAACAAAAGTCCCATTCTTCTTCTAATAAGCGTACCATTGATTATTGTCAAAATCAACCTTCAGTCCATTGTCCTCCATCTGTCCAACTGAAATCAAATTTCTTGTAATAGTAGGAACAAACAAAACATCTCTGAGAGTTACATGTTCATTAAGTGGACAATCACCAATGTAAACTACTTCATGCTCTAGTACTATCTCCTGTAGCAATTGTGACTCTTGAATCTGGCTTGTGTAAGTTCACAAACATATTCATGTTGTGACTTAGATGGTTTGAGCAACCAATATCTACATACCAAGTTTTGTTGTTTACCTTCCTCTTATGTGTCTCTATATGCATAGTCATAAGAATTTTTTCCTTGTGTGTTTGAGCCTCCTCTTGCACTATGTTGTTCTTTTGATGCAAGTGATCTTGGCCTCTTCCTCTTTGTCATCCTCTAAAACAACCTCTTCTATTTGGGCTCGAGAAGAAATCCCTAGCATAATGACCAACGTTACCACAATAATTACAAGTAAAGTTACCTTGTTGATTTTGTTGAGTCTATTGACTTTGTTGTATTGTTCTTCCTCCTCTAGTAGCATTAAAGCTTCCTCTTCCTCTTGCATTGTTGTTGAATCTTCATCCTCCTCTCTAATTTCCTCTACCTCTTGATCTATTTGATAAAGTATAAAGAGCTTTTCCTTGACTGCCTCTTTGCGAATGATAAGAGTTCCCACCTTCTACGTTGATTTCTTCAGTGATCATGAGTGTTTGTAAATCTTCAAAGGATGGTAGATTCTCTCGATTCATGATAGATGCAATGAAAGACTTCCATCTTTCATCTTCTCTCAAATCATTTAACATGTTCTTAAACTTTATATCCTCACTAGGAGATGCATCAATAGAGGCTAATGCTTCAATAAGAGATTTTACCTCAAGAATATAATCATTAACTGATTGTTGTGGCTTCTTTTTTACTCTTGTCAACTCACCAATAAGTTGTGTTTACCTCGCTCTGTTGGTAGTTGCAAATAACCTTTCTAGAAACTCCCAAGCCTCTCTAATAGTATTCAAACCTCTTATATGTCCAAGAATAGTATTCGAAATTGTTTTTGATATAATAAACAGAACTCTTCTGTCTCTTTCGATCCATTCTTGATCTCTTGCTCGATCTCCTTGTGTAGGAGCTTCTGGTACTACTGGCTTCACTTCTGTACCTATTATCAATCCCCAAAGACCTTTAGACATGAGGTAAGACTCCATTCTAAATTTTCACATGGGATAATTTCTCCTGTCTGATAACTTCTCAATCGCTGGACTCAAATCTGCCATGTTGAATTGTTGTAAAGTAAGAAGATAATTCAATAAGTTTTATGAAAGATCTGATAGAAAAACAAAAGCTCTGATACAAAAATGTTATGTTTAAAAACTTTTAAACATCAAATTACACAAGTAAACATGATGAGACCTCCCAAGGTCTTCAAAAAATCAAACAAATATTTCCAAACTTGAGAAATCAAACTTTCCTCCAAACTTTCAAGAAAATAGAAATGGGTGACTATAGCAAAATAACTGCCAAAAACTCTCTAAGTAGAATCTTTCAAAACTAAACATATATTCCCAAATTAGACTCTGAGTAGCATGCTTTAGAAAGATAAAAGATAAAAAAAAGTGGAGTATAGCTCCCAAACTAATATTTTGAAGTCAAGGTATGTGGTTACCTGCAACAGCAAGGTATGACTAATTATCGAAATTGAAAACTCATGTAGAGCAGTAGAGAAACTCAATGATCTATGATAAAATTTGATGTAGATAGAACATATAAGAGCTAAGGAAACTCCTCCAAGTGAAATCACTCAAAAAGATCTCATAAGGACTGAGATATAAAAGTTTGAAGAGAGGTATGTCTCTGATGAGACACCGGATAGACATAAGAAAGAACATTTGCAAAAACGCCTACTTGCATAGAGTTTTCTCATTACATTTTGTAAGAAAAACGGATCTACTTATATAGTACAAGTTGTCAACAAGAATCACTCAATTTGGCCACCTACACTAAGAGAACCACTTTTTTTATTGAGAGGCTATCAACAGAAGCACCTTCCTTGTCTAAAAATAGACACCTCTCCTTTCCTTCTTACTTTTATCTACTTTTACTCTAAATTTGAGATGTGAGCACCTCCACATGTTATTTATCATAAATAATAAAAGCCATAAGCCTTAAAAACAATACTTTAGAGCTTTTGCTTATGTAACATATATTTGGCACAAAAAGATGAAATTGCCTACATAGGCACTATGATAGTGCATTGGAGGTCAAAACAAGCTCATATTGTGATTTTGGCACCACACGATGAAGTTGTTTTGAGCTCCTAATCGCCTTGAGTATGCTCACCAATTTTTGTGTGATTTTGAGATTGTGATATGAGGGGTGTTGATGAAGCCCTAGACGAAGTGGCAACCTGCTCTGATACCAATTTTTGGAGTTTGAGGTCTACGGAAGCATGTGAGTAGAACAAGGAAGAAGAAGATGCTGGGAGCACAACACAAAATGCTAAATGTATTACCAAGAGAATGTAAAAAAATAATTGACCCATTATGGTTATAGGTGTATATACAAGCCGGGGAAAAACAACCTCCTAAAGAGGGAAAAACGTTCCTTGGGAGTCCTAGTGTGATGGATAATACCTTCTTCACTTTGAAATACCTTTCTCAAACAAATCATTCTATCTTAAGAAAATTGAAAACCTCCACGCATAACTTAGACAATGTGATCCTGTCTTCTTCCAAGATTTTCATAGAGAAATTAGTTGCGTAAACGGCACACATGTCAATAGAAAATCAACACAACTTGTTTGCACCTTCCGTTCACAAAAAGTGTGTGTGTGAGAGAGAGAGAGAGTGAGAGAGAGATAGAGAGATAGGGATATATATATATATATATATATATATATATATATATATATATATATATATATATAGAGAGAGAGAGAGAGAGAGAGAGAGAGAGAGAGAGATATGAATTATAAAACTTACATGCATTGAAGTTATCATGTGTAAAATATGTGCTACTTTACTAGTTGGCTATGACACTAACCGTAGGATTCTATTTCTTTACCACTATGATTCTTTTTATCCACTTTCATGCTATATTCATATGAATAATTTTCGAAAGACAAAGGACTTCTTTCTATTAGTCTTTACTGAGAGTTTGGTATGAGCTTTTTTATATCGAAGGATGACTTATGGTTGAATACTATAAACAGAATTAGACATGGTTGTTGGAGACCTTTTAATCTCCAAATGTTCGATTGATCTTGACTTAAGAACTCCTCTAAATCAAGAATAAATCAACCTTTACACAAACTTCAAATTATTTTTCACATATATCAAGAAATACTTCTTTGTAAGAAGTTTTCTTCATCTTCAAGAATCTGCTTCAGAGATAGGCTTCAATTTCTTCATAATACTTCAAATTTAATCATTCAAATGATACTCACATATCCATGCTACCTTTGCACAACTATATTGATCATTAGTTCTTCAAAAAAACCACTAGATTTCTAATTTGATCTTTTAGATCAAATCTGTGTCAAAAACTGTCTTCCAAAAATGGAGACTTTGACATGGTCAACTTCTTAAGTTGATTTCTCACAGCACAAATCCCATTTTGCTAAATGCTTTTATCCATAGCTTCCTTACCTTCTAACTTAGATTTTGAATGCTCATTCATTAAAAACTTTACACAGTGCACTGAGATCTAAGCAAAGCATTGACATAGAAAAGTGTGCGACTCTGAGAAGTCTATCTGCAGACTCTACATATAAATGTTCCTATTCATCGTACTCACAATAGGAAAGGAATTAGATCATAAAACTCTGAACATAGCTTCATTATCTTTGAGATTAGATGTGTACAAAAGGATTTATGATCCACACGATCAGAGTGAGAGAAATCTACAAAATGCTCGTCACTATTTTCTGAAGATAACTCTCTTCACATCTATCTCTATGACATTTTTCTTCTAATCAATCTCTCTTGTATTTGTTTACATCATTGACTTATATACATATGGTTCTAGACTTATCCCATGTCTATTACATTACCCCTTATCATCCTAAGGATTATCTCTACTCAAATTACAAGAATTTCCAAGTGTAATGTACAATGTATACAAGCTTTACTTCTGAGATCTCTTCACTTTCTCAAGTGTCTTCTTTCACTTCAATCTGATCATAAGCTTACTTCAAGCTCTTTGTAATCATCAATTTGTGATTGATTTGTTCCAATAGATCCCCCTCAATCACTAATTGTGATTATTCCATTCTTCTTTACTCCTTCCATCTCTTTGAATCTCTGTAGCTTAGATCCATCCAAGCTTTTTGTTGACATATCTGCAACTTGTTCTTTTGTTGGAGTATAAATCACTTCAATCTCTTTATCAAGTACCTTTTCTCTCAAGCAATGGTACTGAATCTCTATATGCTGAGTCCTGGCATGAAAAACAGGGTTAGCTGCCAAATACAATGAACTCATATTGTCTCCAAAAATAATTGGAGTACTCTGATCAGTTCCAAAACTCTTCAACACGGTCTTTAACCATATCACTTCCTTTGTAGCCTCTACCATTCCTTTATACTCAGCTTCTGTAGATGACAAAGCAACTGTATGTTGCTTCTTTGAGCACCAAGAAACTTGCTTATCTCCAATATAACAGAGATACCCATGAGTAGACCTTCTATCATCTGAATCACATGCCCAATCTGCATCACTAAATACTTTGATTCTTGTATCAGAAGTAAATCCATAGTACAGACCTTCACTTAGAGTTCCTTTGATATATCTAAGTACCTTTTGAGCTGCAATCCAATGAGTCTTCTTTGGACAATGCATAAATTGTGATAACACACCTACTACATATGATAGATTTGGCCTTGTAAAGGTAGCATAGATTAAACTACCTACCAAACTCTGATACTTCTTCATGTCATTAAATTCTTCACCTCCATACCTGCTTAATTTATGATTTACTTCTAATGGTGTGCATGAAGGCTTGCAATCCTCCATGTTGAACTTGACCAAAAGATTCTTCAAGTACCTCTCTTGTGTAATATATACTCCATGTTGAGTATATACAATCTGCATTCCTAAGAAATAAGATAAGTTTCCCAAATCACTTATCTTAAACTCCTTCTCTATTTGTTTCTTAAGCTCATTGATTCCTTGAGCATCTGTACCTGTGACAATAATATCATCAACATAAATACACATATATATGTATCCATTTTCACTTGCCTTCACTAGCAAGCTACTATCTGCCTTTGATGCTTGAAATCCACATTCATTCAAGAACTTAACAAGCCTGTAATTCCATGCTCTTGGAGCCTGCTTCAACCCATACAAAGCTCTCTTGAGCTTACACACATAATCTGATCCAATTGAATCCATGAAGCCTTCTGGTTGCTCCATGTACACATCATCTACAATATACCCATTCAGAAATGCATTCTTCACATCTAATTGTGATAACTTCCATCCTTTACAAGCAGCAATAGCAATCAATGATCTAATTGTAGACATCTTAGAAACAGGACTAAAGGTTTCATCATAATCTACCCCATAATTTTGGGCATAATCTTTGACCACAAGTCTAGCCTTGTATCTAGACACCTTACCATCTGCAAATCTTTTTGTTTTATACACCCACTTACATCCGATAACTTTCTGATTCTTTGGTCTTAGCACCAATTCCCATGTTCCATTTTCAAGTAGAGCATCATACTCTTCTTGCATTGCCTTCTCCCAATTCTGTTTACCTTTAGCTTCTTCATATGTGATTGGATCCTCTTCTGTCTTCACAATGTAAGCATAATCTTTTGTTGTTAAGAAAGATGTATCATAGCTATACCTGATAGGCTCTTTCCTTTCCCTTGAGGATCTTCTGACCTCTGCACTTCTTGAAGTCTCAACCACATTTGATTCTGGATCTAATCTTGGCTCATCTTCAACATTATCGTGAAATTTACTTTTATAATCAACATCATCAATATCTTCTTCATACACACTTACTTTTGTCTTCCCTTTTCTTTGTATTTCTTTGACATCTGCATAATCATTTGTTGACCCTGTATACCATGTGCTTTGCTCATCAAATGTAACATCTTTGGTAACAAGAAATTGCTTTGTGGATGGACTCCACAATCTGTAACCCATCTGTCTATCAGCATACCCAATGAACACATACTTCTCTGCTTTGGGTTCTAGCTTATGTCTCAATTGTGAAGGAACACCAAATACCTTACAATGATCAAGAGTAGGTTTCTTACCCCACCATGCTTCATAAGGAGTTCTCCATCCAAAGCTTTACAAGGTAATCTATTCACAAGGTATGTTGCAGTGTTGATAGCTTCTGCCCATAAGTAATTTGGGCAATTCTTTTCCTTGATCATTGCTCTTGCAAATTCTACAAGAGTTCTATTTCTTCTTTATGCAATTTCATTCTGTTGAGGAGAGTACCTGCAAGTTACTTCTCTCTTTATACCTGCATTCCACAAATAATCATCAAACTCTTTAGAGAAATACTCTCCCCCTCCATCTGATCTCAACCTCTTGAGCTTTTGTCCTGTAATCCTTTTTGCATAAGCATGATAATGCTTGAATGTCTTGAAGACTTCTGATTTGTCCTTGATTACATATAAAGTAATCCATCTGGTTGCATCATCAACAAACAACACATAATATCTAGATCCATTTATGCTATAGTCCCTTGAAGGACCCCAGACATCTGTATGAATCAATTCAAGCATATTTGAATACTTGTACCCTGATTTGTTGTATGAACTTTTGTGTGCTTTACCTAATTGACAAGCTTCACACTTGTACACCATATGTTGCCCTTCAACTTTTGGCAAACCAAGCACCACATCATTCCTTGACATTTCCTTTATGGCTCTCTCATTGAAATGACCTAACCTTTTATGCCATATCATTCCTTGACATTTCCTTTATGGCTCTCTCATTGAAATGACCTAACCTTTTGGCAAACCAAGCACCACATCATTCCTTGACATTTCCTTTATGGCTCTCTCATGAAATGACCTAACCTTTATGGCTCTCTCATTGAAATGACCTAACCTTTTATGTCTAACTCAGACATCTTTTGACTTCCATAAGTAAATCGAGCATGTCCCACATTACCTTGAACTTTGAGAGTAAATAGCCTTCCTTCCTTTTTACCTGCAATAATGTTTCTATATCCTTGATTTGGATCTTGCACTTAGACACCATCATTTGTGAATGTGACTTCATATCCTTTCTCCACAATTTTCCCTACACTTATCAAGTTCTTAGGAATAGTAGGAACATAAAGTACCTTGCTCAAGAGTGTACTTCCATTCTTTGTCTTCACTGATCCAATACTTTCCACCTTATGCTTAGTATTGTCACGTGTTTGAACTGTATGTCCATTCACCTTTGCTTCCATATCAGTCATCAGTGATATATTGCCACTCAGATGATCGCTACATCCTGAGTCAATATAAAACACCCTTTGATCTTCTCCTACTGATTCATGAGTTGCATTCAAGATAAGATTCATATCATCCTTCTGATCTGCTGCATAATTATAATAATTCTTGTTGTAGGACTGAGATTGAAAACTTCTTCCACCTCCTCTAGCATATGATGTCCTACCACCTCTTCCTCTAAAGTTGCCTCTTTGGTTTCTGCCTCCTCTACCTCTTTGATTAAAACTCTAATTATTATTTCCTCCATTTTGATTGTTATACCAACAATCATTTGCCAAATGATTGGTTCTGCCACAAATCCAACAGGCTTTAGTATTATCTTTGTTCTTACCTCCTCTTCCTTTACCTCTCAAGTTCACGTTTCCTTTTGTAAAGTTAGCTTGACTTGAGGTTCCTTCATCATCAGTTGAATGCTTCCCTTTGCCATTCTTTTTCTTGTCCTTGGAGTACATGGCTTGACTTGCACTCCTGTCATTATCTCCCTTAATGTCCTGCTCAAAAGTTAGCATGTGTCCTAGCAATTGATTAAGATCAGGAGTAAAGTGATCAAGTGACAATTCTATGGACAATATGAAAGGCTTCCACTTCTCATCTCCTCTCAGACCTGTAAGTATTTGCCTTACCAATTTATCCTCTTCAATGTCTTCATCTACTGCTCCCAAGCTATCTGCAATATCCTTCATTCTTGCCACATAATAAAAAATTGATTGTGAGCTCTTCTTCTTAAAGGTTGTAAACGCTGCCCATGATGAAGACTTTCTAGACTTGGTTGTGTTTTGGAAATGCTCTTCCAAAGCATTCCACACATCTGTTGCACTTTTCAATCCTCTGATGTGAGGTAGAAGATAATCATTTACACCCATGTAAATGATGCTCCTAGCTTGAGCATCCTTTCTCATCCAGGTCTTCAAATCTGCAAGATCTTCCCTAGTTGGAATACTAGGATCTCCAAACACAAGATTTTCTTCTTCTCCTGTAATGAATGCCATCAAATATTTGCTCATGAGGTGTGCCTCCATCCTCATGGACCAAGCTGGATAGTTCTCCCTATCTAGCTTATCAATCTGCAAGCTTTCTCCCATTTGTGTCTGCAATTACTATGATTTATGATAATAGAGTGTACCTTTGATATGAAGTTTTAATCTTTCTTGATCCTTCGAACTTGTGCTTTATACTTCTCCAAGTTTTCTTCCAAACTTTAGTCTTTGCTTCTTCTATTCACAAAATTTCTGATTCCTGCAACACTCGAGGTTCTCCTTGCTTTTTCTTCACCTGTACTGCACCTTCAGCTCTGATACCACTGTTGGAGACCTTTTAATCTCCAAATGTTCGATTTATCTTCACTTAAGAACTCCTCTAAATCAAGAATAAATCAACCTTTACACAAACTTCAAATTATTTTTCACATATATCAAGAAATACTTCTCTGTAAGAAGTTTTCTTCATCTTCAAGAATCTGCTTCAGAGATAGGCTTCAATTTCTTCATAATACTTCAAATTTAATCATTCAAATGATACTCACATATCCATGCTACCTTTGCACAACTATATTGATCATTAGTTCTTCAAAAGAACCATTAGATTTCTAATTTGATCTTTTAGATCAAATCTATGTCAAAAACTATCTTCCAAAAATAGCGACTTTGACATGGTGAACTTCTTAAGTTGAATTCTCACAGCACAGATCCCGTTTTGCTAAATGCTTTTAGCCATAGCTTCCTTACCTTCTAACTTAGATTTTGAATGCTCATTCATTAAAAACTTTACATTGTGCACTGAGATCTAAGCAAAACATTGACATAGAAAAGTGTGCGACTCTGAGAAGTCTATCTACAAACTGTACATACAAATGCTCTTATTGATCATACTCAAAGTAGGAAAGGAATTAGATCATAAAACTCTGAACATAGCTTCATTAGCTTTCAGATTAGATGTGTAAAAAAGGATTTCTGATCCACATGATCAGAGTGAGAGAAATCTATGAAATTCTCGTCACTATTTTCTGAAGATAACTCTCTTCACATCTATCTCTATGACATTTTTCTTCTAATGAATCTCTCTTCTATTTCTTTACATCATTGACTTACATACATATGGTTCTAGACTTATCCCACGTCTATTACATTACTCCTTATCATCCTAAGGATTATCTCTACTCAAATTACAAGAATTTCCAACTGTAATGTACATATGTATACAAGCTTTACTTCTGAGATCTCTTCACTTTCTCAAGTGTCTTCTTTCACTTCAATCTGATCATAAGCTTACTTCAAGATCTTTGTAATCATCAATTTGTGATTGATTTGTTCCAACAATGGTCAAAAGATTTTGGAGCACATAGGTAGATGAGAGTATTGAAAAAGGCTTATTTACAAGAAATAAAGTAGAAAACGTAGATGTAGAAACTCATCATGGGTTTCAATAGAGGTACGTAGGATGCAAGTACCACTCCTTTTGGGACAAGTAAAAATGGGAAAAGGCATGATTCTAAAACTATTGTGAAAACATCATATCCTATCAAACGAACAACCTAGAATAGATGACCACAAAGGATAGAGAGTATATATCCACCCATCCAACTCCATAGATATATATATACCACTAAGCCAAGGGGATGCATGATGCAGACCTTCAAATCTCAAATGTCATATCTACCTTGACTTAAGAACACCACTATGTCAAGTATAGACAAGACTTTACATCAATACTTCAAAACTTTCTAAGATTAAAGGTGAAATGTACTTCCTTCTTCAATTCCAAATTTTCTGTTCTTCTTCAAATAGTCTCCCTCAAGATTCAACTTCATTGATTGCAGTTGCTTAAAAATTCCACAAGAATTTTTTTATGATCTTTGCATAACCTTGAGGTACAATAAACCTTTGATTAGGCAGATTAAAAATTTGATTAATCAGTAAGATCAAAAGTATGTCTGAAATTGATGTTTAGAAATGGCAACTTTGACATAGGTAACTTCAACCTCTAATTTCTCTCAAATTTTAACCCCTTTTACAAAATGGTTTTGGAAATGTCTTCCTTATATCTTAAATTATATTTCTATTTCTCAAACCCAAAAAATTTTAGAGCGATCAATGAGAACTGAGCAAATCATTAATCGATGAGATGCACTATTTTTGAGTCTTCACATCAACAAATTAACATATTAATGTTCCTATTAACCATACACACTCTATAAAAGGAGTTAGGACATGAAACTTTAACCATATATTGGTTTAATATTGATTTAGACCTATGTACAAGGATTTATAATCCACATGATCATTCTCAGAGAAATGTGAATTAGAATGAGCTCTAATCCTTTAGATTTCACTTGACACTTCTATCTCATTTTATGATAATGAATCCCCCTCACATATCTGAAGTCATAAGACTTATATATCCATGAATTTGTAAGTGGAACATGACCAATACATTTTCATTCACTTGATTTATTAATTACCTAACTATAATACACTAATTAGGATCCTTTGAACTAAATATATGCATAGTCATGTTTCATACTTTCTATCCATTGCTCTCTTCATTCTACTTGGCCTTTATGTGCACCAAACTTCTATTTATCTTTGTCCATAATCTAGCTTGACCTCATTAATCTTCATAAACACCAATTTGTGATTGGTCTACACCAATGCTCCCCCTCAATCACTAATTGTGATTATGCTCTTCTTATCTATTCATGCCATCTCTTTGAATCTCTATAACTTAGGTCCATCTAGAAATTGGTTAACATATTTGCTACCTATTCTTTTTTGGCGTATATGTGACTTCAATTTATTTATCAAGTATATTTTCCTTCAAGAAATGATATTGAATCTCAATATGTTAAGTCCTAGAATGAAACAAAGGATTAGCTTCCAAGTAAAGTGAACTCATGTTGTCACCATGTATAATTGGAACACCCTGCTCAACTCTAAGACTCCTCATCAAATTCTTCATCCATATTACATCTTTTTCTGCTTCTACCATTCCTTTATACTCAGCATTTGTGGATGACAAAGAAACTATGTGTTGCTTCTTTGTGCACCATGATACTAGTTTATCTCCAATATAGCATAAGTATCCATGAGTAGATCTTCTACCATCTGTAGTACCTGCCTCATCTGCATCACTAAACACTTTGATTCTAGTGTCGAAAGTGGAACCATAGTACAAACCTCCATTAGAAGTTGCTTTGATGTATCTTAGCACTCCTCGTGCTACAATCCAATGAGTTTTTTTGGACAATGCATAAATTGTGATAAAATACCAACTGCATATGAAAGATCTAGAATTGTAAAGGTACCACATTTCAAACTACCTACCAAACTTTTTGAGAAATCTTCATATCTTTGAACTCTTCACCTCCATACTTTCTTAGCTTATGAATTACCTCCAATGGGTTTGTTGAAGTTCTGCAATTTTCCATATTGAACTTTAATAGAAGATTCTTCAAATACCTTTCTTGTGTAACATACACTCCATGTTGAGTGTAAATGATCTTTATGCCTAGGAAACTGGATAAATTTCCCAAGTCACGAATCTTGAACTCCTTCTCCATTTGCTTCTTAAGTTTTTGGATTCCTTTGGTGGTTCCTATAATTATATTATCATCAACATAGATACAAATGTATATGTACCCATTTTCACTTGCTTTCACTAGCAAGCTACTATCTGCCTTTGAGGCTTGATATCCAAGTTCATTTAAGAACTTCAGAAGTTTATAATTCTAAGCCCTAGGTGCTTTATTCAAACCATACAAAGCTCTTTTAAGCTTACACACACAGTCTAGTCCATTTGGATCTCTGAAACCTTCTAGTTGCTCCATGTATACTTCATCTGCAATATATCCATTTAGAAAGGCATTTTTAACACCCAATTGTGATAGCTTCCATCCTTTGCAAGTTGCAAAAGCTATCACTGATCTAATGTAGACAATTTTATAACTTATTAGTGGTTATTATTGAGGGAGTGATATTGAGTGCATGAATGTTATTGAGTATTGCTGTGATTTTTCACTACTAGAGTTGTGGTTGTGCCAAAAATTATCGTGGATTATGCTACATTAGCCATGATATGCAATAAGCTATCAAATGAGATGTGCTTTTTTTTACATGCATCATGCACATATTCAAAATAGGTTTCCTAGATAGCACATCCAATGGTATCGAGGTCAGGGATTGTTAGACTATGCAATGATTATTTGGTAGGCCTTTCAGCCCCACCCAATGAGCCTTGCATTTGTTCAAGAAATCCATAAACAGATGGAGCAAGGAGGTGACAATGTCATTGATTTCCATCTTCACATAGGTCCACAACAAAAGCCAGTCTACATACTAAGTGCACATACAATTGCATGACAATTTTAGTTGAGTCATGAATGAGTGACCACACTAGGCATTCTCATCTCCTTGATCAAGATGATGAAGATGTTTAGTTCTTCCTGCACATTTTTTATTATTCATCCTCTACACTTGGGACTACAGTTTGTAATGCTCACCATGAACACTCAGTTCAAGCACTATGACCTTGCATTTAATATTCATTCTCATGTCTGTGAAGATTTCAAAGTTTGGGCTAGGTGGATTGGTGTGAAGTGATGCTTCAAAGCATCATAAACGAAGTGAAGAGGTTGGCCTGACCAACCAAAAAGGCACAATCTCTGGATGCCAAAATAGTTAATCTTTTCCCTTCTATTTCTCTCAAGTCTCTTATCAGCTCAAAGATCATTCATCGAGGTCTATGAAGTTGTACTTGTAGAAACAACTTTGAAACAACCTATCAAGGCCTCTATTGCTTTAGATACCTATATAGTGGAGAATGATGATAGGAGAAAAACCATAGAAGACAAGAAATTGCCAATGAAGAGTTCATGAAGGTAGAAGAAGCAAGATAGTAAGAGGCATAATGACAACAAGCAAAGGCAAGATCCAATTAGGTTGCAGAGTGTTAAGCTAAAATGAAGAGGCTTCATGAGTGGTATTGAGGTAGAACAACATTAGATAACAGAAGAGATGCTAGAGTAGAAGCAAAAAGGAAGAAGAAATTAGAAGAAGAATCTAGAAAATAGGAATAAAAAGGTTCTCAAACCCAAACTGTTACATTTCCACAGTTCAATGATACTATCAAAGATCCATGGGGAGCTGCTATTGATACATTTCATATGCCATAGCTACCATCTTCAACATATATTTATCCATTCGGCTTAAAGGAGTTTAAACCTAGTGCTTGTATTATGGCTGATGCATCTTGGTTACTGGCTCTCTTCTCTATCCACTTCAATCTTGTAGAGTCTAATGCCCAATAGGTAGAGCAAAAAAAGAGGGCTTTGCTAAAAGGAAAAGACCTACTAACTCAAAAGTTGAACGTGTTGGAAGATAGCTTGGCACCTCGAAAATATCTCTGTAAAGAATTTCACTACTATGCAACGATCTATTTTGACATTCTAGACAACTGTTGCTGAGTGAAGAAGCACACCGAAAGGAGGCCCCAAAAATTTTCAAATCATGAGCACCAATTTTTTTCTTCAAATATCTATGAAAGTCTCATGAAGCCATGTAAATGCACTAGAGGGGTCCTCTAGATGCATAAATCCCAAACATTGTACCATAATCTTTGTAAAATAGTAGGAATTCAGGGTTTCTATAATAAAGTATCAGTCTCTTGTGTGAAAGGATCATTTTTAGGGCACATGTATATAAGTCATTTGATGAAACTTTGTAAGGAATTTTGCCATTGTGAGTAAGGGAAAACTCTGATTTTCGAATTTGCTTCTTCTTCCTCTTGTATCTCCTTGCCTATGAGCTTGCATGTGTGATTGTAGCTTGTAATCGGTGCACGAAAGTGTTGTCTATCCAATTCATTGCTTTTCTGAAGTGTGTAATGCGTATGTGAAGTGTGAGGAGGTGTGTGGTGAGACTAGGTGAGTTGCATAGCTTAGGTTTTTGACCATATCTTGAAGTAGGTTTGTCAGAATTACACAAGGCTGCCACTATTGGATGTGTCTCAACGAGAGCTTCGAAAGGAAACCAGTATTGACCATATTCCAAGTTCGAAGCTAAGAGAAAAGTCCGTTTTTGTGATTACTGTTGTTTCATGTATCGCAACACCATTTCCACCTATGTGAGTGATGAATGTGAGGGATAATACTCATTTGCAAGTAAAGGTAGCTCCTTCACTTCATTGACCATTTTTTAAATGCAAGACTTCATACAATCGGTTAGGTTCAAGATACTTCTTGGATTGATAATTTAAATGTGTAATCCCCACTATATGCACTTGTTGGTGATAGAGGAATAGTCTCTTTTGTCACAAGTCCCTAAGATATTGCTTAGGTACACACGTTTTTTGGCATCATTGCAAGGGAAATATGAGTCCAACAGAGGTACTCGCATGATGGTAAGAGCTCTTAGCAGAAGGTATGAGTTGTGAAGAGGTGAGTACTTTGCTTTGGTAAGTCATTTCTTTTTGCACTTATTACTTCACACTTGGAAAGTGTGTGTAGTAAGTTGGTAGACCTAGGGAAGTGAGAGTGAGTGAGTAGAAGTAGAGAGTAGAAAGGAAGGATTAGTAGAAGAGTAGGTAAGTCGTGTTGACGACATGATTGCTCCTACTTCATCTACATTTGTATCCGCATGAGTGCATCTCCATTTTGTATCTAGGAGGCACTCCATTTCTAGTCTATTTCCATTTTATATTGTATTTGGGTACCTTGCCATTTGCTTCTACTAGTTGTACTCATTCTCCTTTCAGGGGAATTATCCCACATGAGATGTATTTTGGAGAGCCCCTCACAAATCTATATAAGGAGGGCCTCTCCCCCATTTGTATTTGGTTAGAAGCTTGAGGAGCCTACTCCATGCTCTTGGCAAGCTCATTTTTAATCCACATGGGTTTACCAATGTCATGGTCTACTCATTTTGTGTCTCGCACATTCTTTGTTTTGTGAGAGTACTTTACTTTTCATTTTGCTTCCGCGTGCGTACTCTCTACATGGTATCAGAGCGCTAGCTAGAGGTCTTGATGGTGCATTTGGTGGTTGTTTTGGTGGTGGTGCTAGTAGAGCGTGGTGGTGTGACTCTTCACATGCTGGAAGAGGTCTTTTGCCATCATCTTGTGCTCTATTTGGCTACTACATTGCCCATTTTGCACCCCCTCCCACCATTTCTTTCATCATTTTGTACTCCTGTAACCCTTCTTTCCCACCCTCCCACCCTCTTTGTGGCAATCATAGCATGCCTTTCTTTGCATTTTTCATGGAGTTGATGGTGATAGTTTACATTGCAGTGTTTAAAAACACTTTGACATTTAGTGGTTATTAATGCTCACATCCGTTGATGATTTCCCTTCACTTTTGTGTTCAAGATAAGGTGATATAGCATTTTAGCTATTTTGCGTTGAGTCACAATAAAGCATCTTCATTGTTAGAGTGGCCATAACCACGTGTTCTTTTCACCTACGGTCAAGTTTCTGTATCAATTTGTGAACATGATTATTGCTTCATTGCATCATCATCGTGCCCGCTCCATGACTCACCATTGCATAGGCCATGGTGTTCAGAGTACCGACTCTCTTTCTGACTCTGAGGGCCCAAAATTGAAGTAACAAACCTCTATATCTCTAAGCAATAGCAGTAGAGAAGAATAACCCATTTGTCGCCTACAGGCTACGCCACCCTTTCTGTGCACAAACTCCAACATCTCCTCTATCGCCTTCACCCGGGTGGAATCTTTCGTTAGCCTCTGTGACAAGAGTTCTGCGAACTTGTCATTCTCTGTTATGGATTCTGTCTTCAGGCTCGTTGAACCACTAAGCTCATCTCTGTGCAAGACCTGCACGGACCAACTGTTGGTGGAGTTCCCCCCAAAGGATGATGAGGCTCTAGCCTCTGCCAGCAACTCTGAACGTATCTTGTTGCGCAGGTCCTCATCGATGTAAAACATCTGGTACCCAGACTTGGAAGAGAGCCTCCGCGAAGAAGCAATGGCCAGAGTCTGCGTAGAGAACGTATAACACAGAAACAGGGAAACGCAGATAAAAAGCAAAGAGCGTGAGCCAGCCATTGCTTCCTTCCGAGAGGTCCCGAGAGGAACAATGAATCCTTTGCTGCCTTGCACCAGGTTTCCTCGACGGAAGCTTAAATCCAAAGAGAAAGAGCAGAAGCCCGGACTCGGTTTGCTCACCGACCATCAACGTTATTGTGTGCTAGTCTGAGAGAGCGTGGCGTGGCAGGCACAGAGAGAGAGAGAGAGAGAGAGAGAGAGAGAGAGAGAATTCTGAAGTGCAGGATTTATAAGCACCGTCTAAAGCTACAAAGGGGAGAGATCAGATTTTGGACATACTCTAGTCCTCAGCGCCTTATGTTTTGCAGAGGGCAGGTGCATCCATGATGCAACGTGAATGCTCTCTCCATTTTGTGAGGAAAGGGACGGCGCAATAGTCTGAACTTCTGAAGACACATTGGAACTTTCACGTTTTTTTTGGAAAATGAATCTCTGATTGTAACACTGTTGACAAATACGACGCTCATTGATGCATTAGTTGTGATCATGCGTTAGTTCTCCAATGTTCATCAATCACGTGCCATTAGTTTGTGGCGCTGTAGGGATCTCTCTTCAGATGAGATATCATAGATGCATGCATCGAATCTTCTACTAGATAGTAGGGTTGTAGGGTCCAACATATAATTTTCATAAGGATTGCAATTGGGTCTCACATTTCTTGAACATGTTAGCTTCCATATATCGAGCTAATGCCTCCAGATATATTTATACCTATCTAAGTGGGGTCGTGTGATATTTTTGAATTCAAAAATTTGTTACAATACTCTTTCTACATTCTACGTAAGTAAGAACACGAACATTCTCACACCTTGACATTATGATTGATCTCACTTTTAGCGAGATTTTATATTATCCCAAGTTGATCCACGAACTCATTGAGTGGAACCTCACTTACCTTACCTTGACACTAAGAGTTGTTGATGTGACCACACTCCACATGTAGCCCTTTACATTTTGTACTATGAAACAAGGCCAGTTTTGTCAATTTTACCGAGGATATCTTATTGTATCCTTAAGGGATCCCTCTCTTGTACCCTTGGCACTCAATTAGGCACTAATTGGCACATTTTCATTCTCACTTGTACTCTCCCTAAGCAAAGGAATATTTGGTACTCTCTCAAGGGTCTATCTCTCAAAACACTTAGGCACTAAGTGCCTCTGCTTTGTAACATCAAAAAACAAAGAAGAATATTGTGTGTACACACTTGTGGGTTGGAGGCTACTCTAAGCCCACCCACAAGCTCTCTCCAAGTGTCTAAAGCTACTCTAAGGCTCCATCGGTGTACAATGGGCTAATCTAAGCCCCCTCCTCTCGTGTCAACTTATCTTGGTGTTGTACAAGTGCCGGGCTACTCTAAGCCCCCCCCCCCCTCCCCAAGAATTTTAAGTGTGGTGTCCAATTGTTCATTTCAAGCTTTGCAATTATTTTGAAGTGTATTTTTGGCAAGCACTTTTAATAGTGTTTCTAAACACTTTATCCTCAAAGCTTTCTAATGACCAAAAGTGAAGGTAGCTCATTATCTATGGCTAACTTCTTACCCTCTTTTACCCTTATTTTTATGCCTAAGGATGAATGCCTCAATGGACAAAATTACCATCTATGGAAAGATGTCATGCGCGCATATCTCTACACAAATCTCCTTCATGAAGTAGTAAGTAGGTCAGACCCCGAACCCGATAGGCATACCAACTTAGACGATTGGAATGTGTGGAATGTCAAGGACAAACGAGCTTTAGGTCAGTTGTTACTTGCATGTGACGAACTGACGAAAGGACATATCACGGCCTGTAATACGTCCTAGGATGCTTGGGATACATTAGCCGCTTTGTATGAAGACAAAAAACCTTTGAAAATCTATGCATTAGAGGCCGAGTTTCATAACATAGCCAAATTTGAGGATTACCAATGTAAATTAGCACTATGTGGTAGGCAGATTTCTAGTGAAGACATGGCCATTCGGCTTCTTAACAAGTTAGCAAAGTTGTACGAGACTTTTTTCACAACTTTGTATAATCGCAGCCAAGTCTTAACTTGGGAAGAGGTTCGTCGACTATTGCTCCTTTACGACTCGCACACCAAATCGACTTCCTCCTAAGAGTGTGCCATGAAGGCCAAAGGCCCATTCAAGAAGGGCAAAACCACAAGTCACCATGCTAGCAATGGATCTAAGCAAGGATCACATAATTCATCGAAGAAGTTCACCTGTAATTTTTGTGGAAAATCAGGACACTTAGAAAAGTTTTGCTATAAAAAGAAACAATCATCGAAGGCTTCTACATCTAGGCAAGCATCCAAAGGATCCCAACATAGATCCCACTGCTCAAGTGAGGAACTTTTTATCTCCATAGAAGCCAATGCACTAATTACTTCTAGCTCCCCGCATGAGTGGATCTTTGATAGCGGAGCTACCTCCCATATGTACAAACACAATGACTCCTTTCAAGAACTCGAAGAACATATGGGAGAAGTCTATCTTGGCAACAACAAAAGTTTACCCATCGAAGGAAAAGGGAAAGTTCAAATTTCCAACCATCAGGGGGAATGCAAGTCTTTATCCAATGTTCTTTTTGTTCCAAATTTATGTATGAATCTACTTTCCATCAAGGCCTTTACAGATCAGGACAAACAAGTATGGTTTGATAACACCTCAGTTAAGGTAGTTGATCCCCATACAAAGGATGTCATTGCTCAAGGTATTGAAGAAAAGGGCCTCTACAAACTATCTTGCTTTGTATCCAAAGAATCAACCTCAAGTTTGTAGCACTAGAGATTTGGCCACACTTCTTACTTATCAAAAATCTCTTCATCCCAACTTGTGAAGGGATTGCCAAAGATAGGGTAACTTACTGATGTCTGCCAAGCTTGCAGCCAAGGCAAGCAACATCGGGCCCCAGTTCCCAAGGAAGCTTCAACACGAGTGAGGAACCCACTGGCCCTCATCCACATGGACTTATGTGGACCTATGAACACCCCATCCCTGAGTGGATCCCTCTACTTTTATCTTCTAGTAGATGACCACTCTCGCTATATTTGGGTGTACTTTTTGAAGTCGAAGGCAGACACATTCTCTAAGTTTCAAATTTAGATCAAGAAAGTTGAGAATGAAGCTTCAACTAAAGTTAAAACCATCAGATCAGATAGAGGTGGTGAGTTTATCAATCATGACTTTGACAACTTTCTCAACCAGAAAGGAATCAAAAGACAAGTCACTCAGCCTCATACTCCATCCCAGAATGGAGTAGCTGAAAGAAAGATACACAGTGTGATGGAAATGGCAAGAACTATGCGTCATCACAAGAATCTACCCTACAAGTTTTGGGCAAAAGTCATGCATATTGCCGTTCACATTCTTAATCGAGGATTTACAAGTGCTTTACACAACAAAACACCCTTCGAAGCATACTATGGAAGAAAACCAAATGTGAATTACTTTCGAGTCTTTGACAGTGAAGCTTTTGTCCATGTACCAAAAGATGATAGAAACAAGTTACAATCAAAGTCCAAGAAACACATATTCATAGGGTATAGTGACCAATCAAAGGCATACCGTCTATATGATATGGAAAACCACTCCATCACCATTTCAAAGGATGTGATCTTCAATGAAGTTTCCTCATACTCAAGAAAAGATTCAAGTACAAGTCTTAGTCCACCTATCTACACTTTAGAGGGGGCTCAGTATTTCCAAACTCCAACTCAGAAGCAAGTACTTCAAGGCATCCGAGAAGATCTCAAAGACTTATTGACAAAAGACAGTGAGAACAAAGTCATTATGTCAATTACGCATTAATGCATCAAATTCAACAAATCTCAGAACCATCTAATTACAAAGAAGCTCAAGGACAACCTGAGTGGGAAGAAGCTATGCAAGTAGAAATGGATGCAATCGAGACGAACCACACTTGGACTCTTGTACCTAAGCCCACAAATCATCAAGTCATAGGAGTTAAATGGCTTTATAAAGTTAAGTACAAGTCAGATGGCACATTAGACAAATACAAAGCAAGATTAGTCGCTAAGGGATATAAGCAACAACATGGCATTGACTATGAAGAAACCTTTGCTCCTACTACAAGATTCACAACCATAAGAGTCATCTTATCACTAAGTGCTCACTTTAAGTGGCCCATTTACCAGCTGGACATCAAAAGCGATTCCTCAATGGAGATCTTCAAGAAGAAGTATATGTTGAACAACCTCAAGGCTTCAAGATCAAAGGCAACGAAGATCAAGTCTACAAGCTTCACAAGGCACTTTACAGACTCCCAAGGCCTGGTATGAAAAGATTCACAAGTTCTTTGAAGACAAGGGATTTCACAGAAGCAATGCTAATGCTAATCTCTATATCTATCAAAAGGAGTCTTTAGTAGCCATAATTATTCTCTATATAGATGACTTGATCTTGACAGGCTCAGACGAAGAACGCATCCAGTTTATCATCACACAGCTTCATCTTGAGTACTCTATGACAGATCTTGAATTACTACACTACTTCTTGGGTATGGAAGTTTGGCAAACAAAAGAAGGTATATTCCTATCACAAAAGAAGTACTGCTCTAGTCTACTTTCCACATATAACATGGACCAGTGTCACTCAGTTTCTACACCACTTGATCCCAACATCAAGCTTACACTGGAGGACTCATCATCACTTGTGGATGTGCATACCTATCGATAGCTTGTTGGCTCATTACTCTATCTTGCCAACACTAAACTAGATATTGCTTATGCAGTTGGTATACTCAATGAGTTTGCACATCAGCCTCGTCAGACTCATTGGGATGCTGGTGAGAGACTACTTTGCTACCTTGCCCTCACCTGACATCATGGTCTTTGGTATAGAGGGGGCATCGAACTCGTTGGATATTCCGATTCAGATTGGGCTGGTGATCCTGATTATGGACGGTCTACTTCTGGGTATATATTCTTGCTTGGCTCAGGACCTATCTCTTGGGCAAGTAAGAAGTAGCCTAGAGTTGCTCTATCATCCATTGAGGCCGAGTATCGAGCATCGAGCTTTGCAGCATGTGAGGCCATCTGGCTTCAACGTTTATTAGCTAACATTGGTGTATAGCAGGATACTCCGACATGTCTTCGCACGGATAGCAAGTCAGCCTTGGCCATCCCCAAGAATCCAGTGTTCTAGGCTCGGACCAAGCACATCGAGATCTACTACCACTTCATCCGCGAGAAGATCATATCTCAAGAGATTACTCTGGATCAGTGTACCTCTCAAGAGAACCTGGCGGACATGTTCACGAAGGCTCTCCCTCCGGTTCCGCTTTAGCGCTTGGTGGACCTTGCAACATTGAGCCGCTCCAAAATGGAGCTGTAGAGGGGGTGTTGACAACATGATTGGCCTCATGAAGTAAATCAAAAAAGATTTAAATTTCTTACTTCAGATAGATAGATTGCATTGGATATTGTGAAGCATTGTTGTCATTTGAAATGTTTGTACAATTTAGGAATGAAGAAACTAAAGCACTTAAGAGAGAAATTCCTCCATTTAGATAGTGAAAGGCAGGATATATACCTTGTTTCTCATATGCAAATGATTGAGGATAACATGTCAGTAACACATGTTGCTTTTAAATATTTCTTTACTCAACAGATGCGATGTTGTAGGGCTGCATTTAAAATTGCAATGGGTGTGGGAATTTTTAGAATACATAGGGTTCAACAGGGGCTTATGAATGGGGATCTCATTTTGGATACGTTCCATGTTGGGACCAAAAGATCTGTTGGACGTCATGCAATGAATTGGATGATGAACTATTTTAGCTTGCATTGTGAGGTTATGCCTACAACCGGAAGGTTGCACTTGTCAGATAACTTTACTCATCGAGAGGTATTTCAAAGATATAGAGAGGACTTGGAAAATAGAAATGAGAAATATGTGTTGTATCATCACTTTACTCGATTATGGAAGCAAGATTTTAACAGTGTGTCTATTCCTCGTAAAGTTAGAATGGGTGAATGTTCAGTTTGCACCACTTTGAAAAACATGGCAAAGGGGGCTACAACACCACAAGAAAAACATAATTTTAAAAACCTTCTAAACAACCATCATGAGAGTCAAGCTTTAGAGAGAAAGAAAGCAATTCATCATCGAAGTAAAGCACTCAGAAATCCAGAGCATTATATGTGTTTGTTGATCGATGGTATGGATTTAAAAAAACTTGTTTGCCACATTTTTATCACATCCCTAAGGACATTGGAGATGAAGTCCTTGTGCAAATGCATTTGGTTGGTGCTTTGGTATACAATGGAACTGTAATCTCCAAGGTTTTCTTCACATATTCGAATGTGCATAATGATCCAACCTTACAGTTACTATCATTCATGGGGTTTTGCAATCATGGAAGGGTCTTTTGCCACCAACTCTATATTTGCAACTTGATAATACTGCAAGAGAGAATAAAAATTCTACAGTCTTTGGATATTTATGCATGCTTGTTGATAAACAGGTATTTCAGAAGGTTAAGTTAAATTTCCTCCTGGTTGGGCACACTCATGATCACATTGACCAAATGTTCAGTACGTTCTCTAAGAAGTTGTCACGTAACAATGCTTTTACTCTTCCGATTATATATGAGCTGATTTCAGAAGCATATACTCCAAAACCAGAAGTTCAACACCTCACGCAAATTTATAACTTTAAGCACAATGGGCCTTGATAACAGTGCTAAGGTTTTGGCTCCATTGCACAATACTAGTTTCAACCATGTATTCTTGATGAGGAGGGTTGATGACATAACCCTTTTATTTGCAAAGCAGTATTCATCTTCTCTTGGGTGGGAGCCTAAAGAGGGATGTAGATTCTTGTTGGAGGTGCCTAATCTGTCTGTGTATGGTGCAGAACAATCACCATATGAAGATAAAAACAATACAGAAAGATGTGGAAATGTGGTTGATCAAAGTAAAAGTAGGATGCATGCACTCATTGAAAAGAAGAGACATATTGAGCGTGCAAAAAATTTGGAGATCAAGATGTATCTTGGTGGGATGACTTTTCAAATCAACAAGAAGAGATTATAAAGTATACGATTGCAGGTCATTGGCTAGTTGATGTTCCATTCACATGGGATTTTTGTACACAAAGATCAGTGAATGTGGCCCAAACATGTAATGAGATGCACTTCAAAGTTTTATACATCCACCAGAAAGAAATATTTATGTAGGCCCAAGGATGAAAAAACAGACAGAAGCAAGATGGCAAGGAAATTTAATATAGATAAATGTTGGAACACTTTATTGCAGTACTTGCTGATGGTGATGAGGGTACCAGACCATTTTGGATTGCAAAGGCTTTAGAGGTCACTAAAGATATTGAATCAGAGAAGAATAGAGGCTTTGATGGTGCACTAGTATTACACTAAAAGTAGTAATGCATTCACAGGTAAATATAACTTAGAAATGGTGTGTGATACTAAACAAACATGCTCAAAAAAGAAAAAGAATATTCGAAGCACATTCACTCTTAAAATGGATGATTTAGATATTCTTGTTTGTGATTTTTCCTTGACAAAAGTGGGTCACTTGAGGAAAGCAACCATCAATATGATAAAGCAAAAGCTTCCAGATGTATGTGGTACAGCAAATCATAGGCAAACAAGAAGATTCATGCATGATCCTACAGAATTTGGTATGTACGTGGATGAAGATAGAGCTCCTATGGATATAGAAGAAGAAGAAGAGAGCTCTCAACAGTATGAGACTGAATCAAGTGCATCAGATGATGAGGGTATAGACATAGATCGACATAGTTGTGAGTTGCATTGAAACTCTGTAACATTTTTAGTGCTTATGTAAATGCCTCGAAGTAGTTTGCTTAACGAAACCATGTTTCATAGCAATTTTGAATAACAATTGGATATCCACCCATTGAAAATATGTCTTAAATGTTATTTTTGTATAAGAATTATTCAGTTTTACATTCTTTATATAGATTTCAGACATGTCAATGTCTTATCATATAGATTTTTGACATGTCAATTGTTGGAGAAACACTCACTAATTGGACATATATTTCAAGGTCAAATCTTAGGAAGAAAACCCCATGCCTATGTGAAGGGACAAATTCACAAATGTATTATACTTGTAAAGTTAGTTCACTTTAGTTCTAGAAGTTTTTCAAAAGTTACGGGAATGAGAAAGTCTATATAAGTTAGTTAGTATTAACTGACTAAAACAGGCAAGATTTCCAGTCTTGGAAGGTCATACAGGGTCATCTTGTGAGGGCCATAACTTGAGTTCTAGAGCTCCGTTTGATGCATATGATAGCTTGTTGGAAAGCTCTACTCTTCTAGTTTCAGCCTATAAAGTTTCATGGAGAAAGCATACTTGAGCTAGGAGAAATTAGCAAAATACTGAAGGTATGTCATTTCGGTGACTAGGAATTTCTGTAGAAGCAAAGTTCTCACTTTAAGCTATCATTTCTCAAAGTTTGGAGTGGCAATGAGTTAATGGTGACCATAGAGGTGTTCTAGTGTCACATTAATTCATTTCTTGTGGTGTTTTATACATCAACAAGTGGTATCAGAGCAGAAAGATTCTCGAGAGCAGAAGACGACAAAGGTACGAGAAGTTTTGTAAAGTTTTCCATTAAAGTTTGAAAGGTGAAGCATTTGAAGACACAAGGCATCAAAAAATTATTTTCGAAGTATCCTCATACACAAAGAACTTCAAAAGGTATTATCCTTTATCCTTTAAGCTCACAGGTTGCAGCAGAAGGAAAGAACTATGGCAGATCATATCTTCATTGACAAACTGGACAGAGATAATTACCCCGCATGGGTAATGAGAATGGAAGCCTTACTTATGAGTAAGGATCTCATGGTATATGTAACAGGTGAAGAAGAGAAGCCAGTATTTGAAGATGAAAGCCGACCAAAGAAAGAAGAACTTGATGCTTTAAAGCATTGGCAGAAGAAGGATGCAAGTGCAAAAGCCTACATCTACAATACAATCTCAGATCATTTGCTACCACACATTAGAGGATTGGAATCATCAGAAGATATATGGAATGCATTGGAATATCATTTCCAAAGCACTACTAAAGCACGGAAAGCAAGTCTATGGTCAGAGTTTACAACATTCAAGAAGAAGCCAAGTCAAACCATTAGTGATTATGTCACTAAGATGAAGGATCTAGCAGATAGTCTTGGATCCATAGATGAAGATGTTGAAGATCACAGATTGATTGCTCAACTACTTGCAGGCTTGAGAGGGGATGAAAGGTGGAAACCTTTTGTCTTATCAACAGAACTTTCATTAAATCATTATGTTCCAGATTTGAACCAGTTGCTTGGTTTGATGCTCACATATGAGCAAGACTTGAAGGGAGATGGAGATAAAGGTCAAAGTTCTGCAATGTACATGAAGAATAAGAAGAAAGGAGATAAAGGTAAAGCAAAGGATGAAGAGGAGTCTAATTCTCAAGCTTATTATGCAAGAGGTAAAGGCACTGGCAAAGGAAGAGCAAGAGGTTTTGGAAGAGGAAGAGGTAATCAAAATAACAACAAAAAGGCTTGCTGGATCTGTGGATTGAGTAATCATTTGGCTCATGACTGTTGGCACAACCAACAAGGATCAAACCAGAATCAAAACAACAATAGCAGAGGTCGAGGTGGAAGATATCAAAGTAATTTGCAAAGAGGTAGACAAAGTCAAAGAGGAGGCTATGGTAGAGGTGGAGGAAGAAGTTGGGGACAAAATCAATCCTACAACACCACCTACTACAACTATGCAAATGACACACAGAATGAAAGTCATACATCATTGATGATGAATTCAATCAACACATCAGATAAAGAAGATCTAAAGGTATTTTAGATTGACTCTGGATGTTCTAATCATTTGTCAGGAAACATAGAATTGATGTCAGAATTGAAAAAAGGCATTTCTAGTCACACAGTTCAAAGTGGTGATAATACAAGACATAGTGTACATTCAATTGGAAAAGTGAAATGCAAGAGTGGAGCAGATTTGCTAACCAATGTTTTGTATGTTCCTACAATACCTAAAAACTTGATTAGTGTGGGACAGATAGTTGAAAAAGGTTTTCAAGTCAGGTTTACAAATGAAGGAGTATTTGTGGAAGATCCAGAGAATGGATATAAACAGATTGTCTCTGGTAAGAAAGAAGGTAGACTCTTTACTTTAAGAGTGCAAGGAAACATTGGTCAAGCTTTGCTCACACATGGTGAAGGAGTGATTACAGAACTTGATCTCTGGCATAAGAGATTAGGTCATTTCAATGAAAGAGGAATTAAAGCTATGGTTGCTAATCAGTCTGTACTAGGATTACCAAATGTGCAAAGTCAACATATGGTTTATAAATGTGAAGCATGTCAAATGGGTAAAGCACACAGGTTACCATTTCAAAAGAAAGGATTCAAACATGATGGAGTACTTGAGCTCATTCATACAGATGTATGGGGACCAACAAAAGAAGGATCTATCAGTGGCTCAAGGTATTATGTTCTTTTCATTGATGATGCTACAAGATGGATAACATTATATGTTTTGAAGGAAAGATCAGAAGTGTTTGGAGCTTTCAAGCATTTTAATGCATATGCAGAGAGAGTCACAGGTCAAAAGCTTAAGAGACTGAGGTCTGATGGAGGGGGAGAATACTTCTCCCAAGAGTTCAATGATTATCTTTGGAATGCAGGTATTAAGAGAGAAATAACTTGCAGGTATACACCACAACAAAATGGTGTAGCAGAAAGAAGGAACAGGACTTTGGTTGAGTTTGCTAGAGCTATGCTAAAGGAGAAGAACTGTCCAAATTATCTTTGGGCTGAGGCTGTAAATACAGCTACATATCTTGTGAATAGATTACCATGTGCAGCTCTGAATGGAATGACTCCATATGAAGCTTGGTGGGGTAAGAAACCAACACTAGATCATTGTAGAGTGTTTGGATCAATTGCATATGCTTATGTGCCATCACAACGTAGACATAAACTTGAACCAAAGGCAGAAAAATATGTGTTCATTGGTTATGATGAAAAGCAGATGGGTTACAGATTGTGGAATCCTCTAACCAAACAATTTATTGTTTCTAGAGATGTTACATTTGATGAACAGAAAAGTTGGTATGCAGATCAAAGTCATACAGCTGAAGAATTTGAAGAAGAGGTAAGAAGATGTGAGAAAGGAAAATCAATTGTGCAGGTGAATAGAGATGAAGACTATATGCAAGCAAGTACATCCAGAAGTGGATTAACAAGAATGAATGAAGAAGCTCCTATATTTGATGAAGAGGTGTATCCAGAAACTTATGAAGAATGTGAACCAAGAAGGTCAAGCAGGACAAGGAGACAACCAGAAAGGTATTCTTATGATACTTCTTACATAACTCAGAAGAACTATGCATATATGGTCAAAGATGATGAAGAACCCCAGAACTATGATGAAGCTAAAGGTAAGAAGCAATGGGAAGAAGCAATGAAGGAAGAGTTCAATGCACTGGAGGAGAACAAGACATGGGAACTTGTTCCTAAACCAAATGGTAAGAAAGTAATTGGAAATAAATGGGTTTATAAAGTGAAGAAGCTTGCAGATGGAAGTATAGCCAGATACAAAGCTAGATTGGTGGTGAAAGGCTATGCCCAGACCTATGGCATAGATTATGATGAGACATTCAGTCCTGTAGCTAAGATGTCAACTATAAGGACAATCATTGCTATTGCAGCTTCAAAAGGATGGACCCTAAGTCAATTGGATATAAAAAATGCATTCTTGAATGGATACATATCAGATGAGGTATACATGGAACAACCTCAAGGGTTTATAGATTCCAGGTATCCAAATTTTGTTTGCAGGTTGAGAAGAGCATTGTATGGATTGAAGCAAGCTCCAAGAGCTTGGAACTATAGACTGGTGAAGTATCTCAATGATCTTGGATATCAAAGTTCAAAAGCAGATTCAAGTCTACTTATCAAAAGAACAGAGGAAGGTACAATCTACATTTGTATTTATGTAGATGACATTATAATCACAGGTACTTCAGATGAAGGAATCAAGGAGGTAAAGAGATTACTTGAGAAAGAGTTTAAGATCAGTGACCTAGGAAAGTTATCATACTTTCTTGGAATGGAAGTTACTTATACAGATCATGGCATATATGTGTCACAAGAAAGGTATCTTCTGAACTTGTTGAAGAAGTTTGATATGGAAAATTGCAGAGAAGCTTCAACTCCACTTGAAGTTAATCACAAGCTCAGTAAATATGATGGTGCAGACTACAAAGATATGAGGAAGTATCAATCTCTTGTGGGTAGTTTGATTTATGCTACACTAACAAGACCTGATCTTAGTTATGCAGTGGGAGTTTTGTCACAATTCATGCATTGTCCAAAGGACCCACATTGGATTGCAGGTCAAAGAGTTCTCAGATATATCAAAGGAACTATAAAGGAAGGATTATATTATCCTTTTACATCAGATTTGAAGTTGAGAGCCTATAGTGATTCAGATTGGGCAGGTAATCAAGATGACAGAAGATCAACTCATGGTTACATGATATATATTGGTGATAAGCTTGTAAGTTGGTGCTCAAAGAAACAACATACAGTAGCATTATCATCAACTGAAGCAGAGTACAAAGGACTTGTGGAAGCAGCTAAGGAAGTCATATGGATGCAGACATTGTTCAAGAGCTTAGGCATTGATCAAGGTACACCTACAATACATGGAGATAATATGAGTTCACTTTATCTTGCAGCAAATCCAGTATTTCATGCAAGAACAAAGCACATAGAGATACAGTATCATTTTCTCAGAGAAAAGGTAATGGAGAAAGAGATTGGAGTGGAATACATTTCTACTAAAGATCGGTTAGCAGACATAATGACAAAGAGCTTGGATGGTGTGAAGACCAGCAGATTCAAAAGCATGGCAGGAGTAAAAGAAAAGAAGAAGATATGAAGAAACAGGGAATGTCAATTAGTGATTGAGGGGGAGCTGTTGGAGAAACACTCACTAATTGGACATATATTTCAAGGTCAAATCTTAGGAAGAAAACCCCATGCCTATGTGAAGGGACAAATTCACAAATGTATTATACTTGTAAAGTTAGTTCACTTTAGTTCTAGAAGTTTTTCAAAAGTTACGGGAATGAGAAAGTCTATATAAGTTAGTTAGTATTAACTGACGCGATGAGAAGAAGAAGGAGGAAGACAATGAGAAAGTGAGAAGAACTCATTTTTTGTATGACTAAGTATAGTCGGGCTTCTCTGAGTGAGAAAGCATTTTGTAAAACTTCTGAGTTTTTTATAGTTATGAGAAGAACTGAGTAAAGTTCTGTGTATGAGCCTCTCTCCATCATCTCCATGATTACCTACTGTGTGATGAATTCAAAAGTTCAAGTTTTCTGAGCAATTCGATGCCTGGCATCGAATCTTGGCTGATAAGTCATTTTTCCATTCTCTGTGTGTTAACTATTGTTGAATCTTTTAAAAATATGAAGTTTGTGGAGCAACTCGATGCCTGGCATCGAGTTTGAGCATAAAGTCGATGCCTGGCATCGACTTCTAGCATACAAGTGGTCTTCTTCATGTGTGTGTAAAAGAGAGTATTTCTGGTGCAAAAAAAGGGCCTAAAAAAGCTCAAAGTCGATGCCCGGCATCGACTTGGACTGAAATTCGATGCCAGGCATCGAATTTTTTATTTTTGGACATCAAGAATACTAAAACAGGCAAGATTTCCAGTCTTGGAAGGTCATACAGGGTCATCTTGTGAGGGCCATAACTTGAGTTCTAGAGCTCCGTTTGATGCATATGATAGCTTGTTGGAAAGCTCTACTCTTCTAGTTTCAGCCTATAAAGTTTCATGGAGAAAGCATACTTGAGCTAGGAGAAATTAGCAAAATACTGAAGGTATGTCATTTCGGTGACTAGGAATTTCTGTAGAAGCAAAGTTCTCACTTTAAGCTATCATTTCTCAAAGTTTGGAGTGGCAATGAGTTAATGGTGACCATAGAGGTGTTCTAGTGTCACATTAATTCATTTCTTGTGGTGTTTTATACATCAACATCAATGTCTTATCCAATGAAATTTTGACTACATTTTGAGCTCTTTTTATGAAAAAATGATAAAAAATGTCAAAAAATCACATGTTTTCACTTCATTTTTGAAATATATGTATGTTGGTATAAAGGAATCTCAAACACAAGTTGCAATTTGCTTGATTTTTGAAGAGGGTGTTCCCTTTTTATGACATAGTTCTCATTTCTTACGACTCGCTATTTTTGCCTCGTGTGAACAATTGTCCCGTGAGGCTATTGAAATCACAAAGTTGCATGTCCATGTAGAGGTCCATGCTTATGGTGAAACCTTCTCATTTGTCATGTTCCTTTGTTCCATTGATTAGTTGCCTTACTATCTGCTCTTCATCAATGATCTCTCCAATGCTTCCCAGTTGATCTACTAGGTCCTTCATCTTGGTGACCAAATTATTCACACTTTTCTTGGGCATCTTCTTGAGTGTGGTGAACTCCATCTATAGTCAATTCTCTCTTGCCTTGGTACTTGATGAAAAAATTGCTTCAAAAGCATTCCAAGTCTCTTGTCAAGTCTTGCAATTCCTGATGTGTGGAAGTAAAGAATTAGAGATTGAGTTAAGAATATAGGACCTGGCGAGAGCATCATTTGAGCACCATGTGGTTAACCTCTCTTGTTCATCTTGAGTTGGTTGTCCTTTGCTCCTGAGGATTGGCATCATTGCATCTCCACTTATGTAACCATAGGAGTTTCTTCCTTGAAGATAAGCTTCCATTCTAAGTGACCAAGCTGAGTTGTTACCTTAATCCGATTTGTCTATGGATGAAGGAAATCCATCTCCCATGTTTATTTGTTTTTGCTCTAATACCACTGTGAGAAGATGGATAGGTATGCTCCAGAGATGAGCTGGTGTTGCACAAAACTGCTCTACACATGTCAAGTTAACTCTAGGGATGCTTAATATACTCCTTTAGCTTCACAACTATGCATTTGGAACCACTAAGTGCTTCGAAGCATCATTCCCAAAAGTTTGCATCCAAATAGATAACTTGCATGTACTAGAAATGTGAATAAACCTTCTACTTTGGGAATAGAAGTGCTTAGTAATTTGCTTAGAGCTCACAAGCTAGTATGAATTGACCATAGAGCTTTTGCACATATCTAATTAGAGTGTGTAGCTAACTAAAGGAATTTATTTTCATCAATTTAGCACCCATACACTGAGAAAGGATTCTAATAATTCAAGGGGGTCATCCCTACATTTCAAGATCTACAAGATGTACAAACACAGTCACCTTCTAAGATTCATCTCTCGAGTTCATCTGAACCAAATGTGATGAAAAATGATATGCAAATAATAAACACTTTAAAATAACTAACCCAAGTTAAATTACAACAAATGCAAAGGTACATGTAGAGAAATCAGTTCCACAAAGTCATTGTAATCAAGAAGATGCAACAGAGAATAGTAGATGGAGATATACTTGAAAAAATGTACGAAAATGTATATGCTAATGAACATATGATACAAGGGAAGTATAGTGGACTACTTATAAATGAAGTGAGATCAATGTATGCCTACTGATGTAGCTCAATACCTCTCAGAATGGCTTTGCTATCCCACGACTAAAAGCATATGTATTTATACTCATAATTCTAGTTTGAATTGGAATTTTCCCTCACCTAAATGTTATCCTACACTTTAGGGATGATTTAAATTGATTTTTCCTACCACATGAGCTGTGGGCTCAGCTCTTTAAACTCAGAAGATTCCTTACTTTTCGATTTTACATTTTTCCAAAGTAACTATGCCAAGAATGACTAGCATAGGTTCACATATAGTTCCTTCTTATGAAGGGATAAATGGATGTGTAGTCCCAAGACTTTAGCAATGCACTTAAGCTTGCTAAATGTACCAACACTCAAAAATCTATAATTGGTTCATAACAACTTTGTTTGGTATTTGTGCTCTTTTTTTTACCGCTATTTGGACAACAGACCGAGATGACCACTCTCGTTTGCTCCCATTTAAGACTCGTGCATATGTGGGAGCACCTTATGCTTGGTATCTCTCTCTCTCTCGCTTTCTCTCTCTCTCTCTGTGCATAATCGAGCGACCAAATGGACTATTGAATGTGGATGTGTGAAGTGCGGAACTAATTCATTGTAAGTAGCAACTATTAGCATAATTTCTTTTTGGATATAACAGAACTTATAGAAAAGAAAATGATTACTAATGTGTGCATTATGCTGTCATTAACCTTCTTTTTTGTATGCTAATCCTTCATCGCTGGAGATCTTGTTACAGCAGCCACAAATGACTCGAAAGATCTCTCTCTCTCTCTTTCTCCCTCTCTCTCCCTATATATATACATATATATATATATAGAGAGAGAGAGAGAGAAAGAGAGAGAGAGAGGATCGAAGAATAAATGAGAAAAAAAAAGGAAAAAGAGATATATGTAGATAGCTATAAGATTGAAGGTATAAATTCATTATGTATATTCACAAGAATGGATGTATGATATTTACGTGAGCTATGTTATAAGTAGTAACGTTTTCATTAGATTTACATGAGTTCATCTTTGCGCGTTCCTTCAATATTGAAATATATTCAGATTACATTATTTTTAGAATATTTTCATTTATCTTTCTATTAGTTCATACCTAGAACATAACTACAATATAACGTTAAATCATTCATTCATTAATGAACATTGTTATTTGAAAATTTTAATTTTTTAATATGCATACATTCATATATTGATACAAGCATGCGTCTATGTATGTACAGGAATATACTTCTTTTAACGTGCACACACATAAACTCTCTCTCTCACACACACACACACACATATATATATATATATATATATATATATATATATATATATATATATATATATATATATATATATATATATATATATATATATATATATTTCTTTTAACGTGGACACACCTAAAATCATGCACATGTATATACGAGTGTGTATATGTCCATGTGTGTATACATGTATGTACACACGCATACACATTCATATATACATACACAAATATATACATACATACATATATACATAAAAATTTCTCCGATTTGTATGAAGCTTCTTGGTTATGTACTCTTTACCCTCATACATGCTTACATATCTGTATATGACTAACACACACATTTTAGTGCCTAGAAGCATTCACACAAAAGTATTTTCATAGGACAAAAACGTCCATTGATAACTATGGAGTGGCTCAAATTATGGCTGGTTGATTGTTGTAAATGTAGTTTATGAATTCTTTCTTCCTGTTACACAAAGGTATAATCTCTATTCTAAGATATATTGCGTAGTTCTTAAGCACAAGAGAATACATCAATAGAAATTTGTGGCTATCGCTTCTCGACATACATGTTATCAAAACCATTCTTATTCTCTATGTCTTCCTCTCTCTCTCTCTCTCTCTCTCTCTCTTCCTCTCTCTTTCACACTCCCTCTTTCTTTCACACACTCTCTTTCTTTCACACACACTCTCTCTCCCCTTCCCTTTTTTATTTTCTTGTTTCTATCTTTTTCTGAGCTTTTGTATCCTCATCCTAGATATTTGTCTCTCTCTCTCTCTCACTATATATACCTTGTGGTTTTTGTCATTTCTTACCCTCTCTCTCTCTCTATAATGCTTTGTCCTTGTCTCCTTCTCTCCCTCTCTATCTTTATCTTTGCTTTCTCTCTCTCTCTCTCTCTCTCTCTCTCTCTCACTTTCGCTCCCTCTGTCTCTATCTATCTATCTATCTCTCTCTTTCTTAGACATAAGATAATTGACCAAGGAGCATTTGAAAGTAAAAAGCTAAATATAGCTTAGAAGAGATAATTTACCTATGAACCTGAAATGTTTCCAATCATGACTGCATTACAAAAACAACACCATTATATGTTTGATGACAAATTCGTGATGCTTTCTTTATTAGGAAAGTACCAAATGGTTTGCAAATTAACCAGACTTATGAGGCCCAAAAAGTACATGGGCCAAAATACTTAAAGAATTTTATTATGAACATAAATATAGAAAGGAGAAATTCAATGTAGTGGTAGATGCTTCAAGTCAAATGCGTATGCTAAATACTAACAATTTTACACAAATGCACAATGATGTAATAAAATCCTTGAAGAAAAATCCTAAAGAAGATCTAAGCTACACTCAATCTCGCTAGCCAGTTTTGGCATACTAAGTCAACCTAAAGAATTCTTGACTAAGTAGTTGAATAAACTATTCAATAAAAGATGATCATGCGTTGTATAAGAACAAGGTTTGTGCATTAAGTAACCATGAAGTCAAACTTTAAGTTGGTTTGAATGCCATGATGCATCAAGTGTTAGAAATACTCGTGTTAATAAAACTTATGAGTTAATCAAACATCATTTTTTGTTGGAGTTTTAAGTCTGCAAAAGCATGCGAACAACATAAGGAAGAAGAAGAAGCTTGGATCACAACACACAATACTAAATGTATTACCAAGAGAATGTACAAAGATAAGTGACCTAAAAGGGTTATAGGCATATATACAATCTAGGAGAGAAAACATCCTAAAGATGGAAAAAACTGCCCTAATAGTCCTATTTTTCACACACATCACTACCAAAATATGTCAACAAATCCCCCTTGGGAGTGATGCATTGAACGAGGAGCTGACGCTCATGTATAAGGAGATCCAAACTATATGGAATCAATCCACAAAGCCCAAAGCTATGTGGAAAGCTTCAAACTTCTCCCTAGGCAAAGCCTTTAAGTGAAAAGTTCTATGACGTTCTTCTATGTGGGCACATAAGCCAATTTGATCTCTCTAGTAGAGAACCTCTCCTTGATATAATGTTATTGCACCTCAATGAGCTTAGTGTGAGCATGGAACACAGGGTTCCTCACAACTCCCAATGCACTTTAAATGGTAGTGATAATGGTGGTGGCAAAAGACTAATCAATACCCAAAACAACCATAAGGCATCTAAGCCACACACACTCAACAATTGCTATGAAAGTTACCTTATACTCAGCCTCACAACTAGACGTGACCATAGTAGGATGCTTCTTGCTCAACCAAGATATGCATGAGCTACAAAGCATGAAGCAAAAACCACTAGTGGAAACATGAGTGTCATAGCAACTAGCCTAGTTAGAGTTAGAAAAAGCATGTAAATTTGGTGGTAGTGATCCCTCTTGAAAGTGTGAACTTATGCAAGCTTTAGGTGGACAAAGGGGTCAAAAGACCTTAATATGGACAAAACTCAGGACTTAGATCACTTAGGGTGCTCTTAAGGTCAGACAAGGTCGGACGAGGTAGTCCTAAAGTGGTGGAAAAGTTAAGAGAGCATCTTAAAGCTATAGAAGGACATGAAAAGACAACACATGCATGAAAGTCTTGTAGGTCATTGAAGACCAAGAGAAATATACTCAAGGAGGCTCAAGGAGAGTCATCCAAGGCTCTACGAGCTGAAATGGAGTAGTCCAAGCTAGGAAAAATGCAAATGAGTACATTACATGCATAGAGGAGCAAGAAGGAGCTATCAAGCCTACACCCCCTCTAGTATCTTGTAGGTAGAGACATAGTTTGCTTATAATAGTTGTAAATCTTTGTGTAAATATCCAATTCAAGACATTTAAAGTGCATTTTGTAGCTTATATATGTATCTTAGTTTTCCTAAGATGAATTCTTGAAATCAGTTTTATGTGTAGAGAAATTAGTGTATCTCTATAACCCTAATTTCTACATATCCTACATCTTTGTATAGTTTGTTTTGTACAGAGTTGTTGACTGACCTAAACAGATCCATTTGAGGTGTTCTATAGCTTGTTGAAAGATTATAAACCTTACTAAGTGCATCTAAAAGCCTAGGTGATTTGGATCAATGTAAGATAGGTGAATTAGAGATGTGTTGTAGGGTATCAGAAAAGGTATATGAAGGGACCTAGCTATTGGGTTCATTTAAGTTCTACTGTGCAAATATGAGGGATTAAATTTCATTACTTGGTATTAGAGTAGAAAACATCCTTTGAAAACTCTAGGAGAAGGACATAAAAGCTTGGACATCAAGGCTGAAAGGTACCTTTTAGGGTAACCCTAATTTCCCATTCATTATGGTACACTAGCTCAAAAATTTTAGTTCATTGACAAAGACAACTATCAGCCATGGAGGTTCAGAGTGATGAGCTACCTCATGAGTAAAGTTTTATGGCCTATTCTGTGTGGAGATGAAGATAAGCCCAATGTGGATCCCAAAGATATAAAGATCACCAATCAAGAATTGAAGATGTTGAAGGATTGGGAGTAAATGGATAGGAGAGATACCTTGTACATATCACAGGTAATCTCTGACACTATGATCGATCATATATCAGAGTTTGAGCATGCTAGAATTTTTTTTTGCTGGAGAAGATATATGTCACTTCCACAAGAAGGAGAAAGATGCAGCTTCAGAATGAACCCCATGCTTTGAAGAAGGGTAGTGGTCAATCTATTGTTGACTACACCTTGAAGGTGAAGGAGTTGAGAGAGCAATTTTCATCCATTGGCTGCAAAGTAGATGCCGAAGACCTTGTGCACATTGCTCTCAATGGACTGAGAGGGGAAGAAAAGTGGACACCCCTCATTACCATCATCTTGTATAGAGCTCCTCTACCAACTCTTGAGGAGTTGATCCCACACCTAGTGGCAGAAGAGGTTGCCATAGGAGACACATCCAAGAAGGATGCTCACTCATAGCTCCTATATGCTATCGAAGGAAAATGCAAGAGTGGCAAGAAGGGGAAAGGAGGAAAAAGCAAGTGGAATCACTCAAAGGAAGAAGATTCAGATTAAGAAGGACAAAGCAAGGCATCATCTTCAAGGAAGGGAAAGAATGGCAAAGGGAAGGGCAACCCTCATCAAGGTAAAACTTGTTTTACATGTGGTAAGCAGAATCATATTTCTTCAAATTGCTAGTTCAAGAATGACAAAGGTGAGAAGAAGAAGGAGCAAGGGAACTATGCTAACAACTCCACGAAGGATGATGAGAAGGAGACCCTCCTAGCCATGAGACATGGCTACACTAGTGATCCCATGGTAACAAAGTGGTATATAGACTCTGGATGTTCTAATCACATATCATGTATAGGGGAATCTTTTGTTCATTTGCATATCCTAAGCTAAAAAGGTTGTGTGGAGATACGAGATAACACTAAGCATCCCATTACACATGTTGGAGATGTGAAGCTAGGTGAAGGTAAATTTGTCAAAACTCTTAAGGATGTGCTCCATGTTCCATCTATTTCCAAGAAACGTGTCTCTATAGACAGATGGTAGAGAGAGGTATGTAGGTTATATTTGAGGCAAAAGGGTGCATGGTGAAGCAAGGAGGCAAGGTCATTGGCAAGGGAAGGAAAGAAGATAAATTGTTCACACTAGATGTTGCTCCTACACACAAGGAGGTATGTTATGTGATGATTGGTAACAAAAGGATTGTAAAAATTAATCTTTGGCACAAAAGGATAGGAAATATCAATATTCCAAAGTTAAAAAGCATGTGCAAAGTAGGTTTAGTGCAGGGACTACCAAATCTTGAAGGCCAAGGGCTACATGAGTTTTGTGATGCTTGTCAGCTAGGTAAGCAAGCAACGAATCCATTTGTAATGCTCAAATTGATAACATATTTTTCTTGATCCCTGGCACAAATAAAGCTTCTAACAATGTAAAAGAACTACCATCAGTAGTAGTGAGAATGATCTTACCAACTCCCATAACAGGATAAGAGGATTTGTTGGTGCATGTGATAGTATTCTCTATAGGGGTAGGCTCAAGTGAAGTGAAGGAAGTGCATTGCGAGGTAATATGTTTGGTTGCCTCACTATCAAAGTACCAAAGAGATGAGTCTACTATAGATATACACTATGTATGAGAAGATGGTTCATAAGTGCAAACAATAGTAAACGCCCATTCTTCATTCTCGACAAGATTTGAAAACTCTTATTTTCATGTAGAGGCCTCTGCAACAACCATTCCAGCCTCTTTTGCATCCTGTGTTGGACAACTCTTTATGACATGATCATTTAGATTACAATATTTGCAAAACAATTTCTACTTTTTGTTTTTCTTCTTGTCTATGTGATCCTTCTTTGATTATGTAGAATTAGCATATTTCTGCTTACTAGTAGATGAGCTCCATTTACCTTTGCCTTTCTGACTAGCCAGGAAAGCTTGATCTGCAACACACATAATGGACTTGTTCTGCCTAGACTCACTTGTTCTGCCTAGACTCATCCTCCTACAACACAACAGAGACTACCTCCTCAAATTTTAAGGCATTTGGATTGCCTTATATCGTCAATCAAAGAGTAGAAGCAAAAATCTGATATGAATCTAGAAGACCATTCTTAATAGTCTACACAAGTGAACTGTCTCGAAAGACTTCATTAGTAGTAATCAAATCCTCCCTCAAATCTTTGATCTTTTAAAAAAAATTGTCCATGGAATCTCCTTCATCCATATGCTCACTCTCCACTTGTTTTCAGATGTAAGGAACATGAGCCTCATTCCTTTCCTGGTATAAAGTGGTAAGTGTATCACAAGCATCCTTTGTTGTTTTATAGGAGTGAATGTGAGGAATAATGGCACATTTGAAAGACAAGGTTATCAATGCATGTGTGTGAGCATCTTTGCCATTCCAATGAAGTTTCTCTAGGGTAGGTGCAACAGGAACCGCAGTACAAACAAGAACTAGAAGAACATCATCTTCAATGCCATTGGTATCAGGTTTAGTAGCTATACTTGCAATTGTAGTAGGATGTTTTTCAACATCCTGCACAATATTCCATAGTCCTTTTGCAACCAATACATGATGCATCATATATGCCCATAATGGTAATTGGTACCATCAAACTCATCCTCAATAGCCAACATATGGAATGCATCACTAGTTTTAGCCATGACCACTAACTAAAATACCCTGATGAAGAAAAATGACAATATCTCAAAAAGTTGAGCAAAAGTATCATGTGGAGTTATGCCAAACCTCTAGCAAACTTCAAGGCGCTTGTATTGGCAAACCAAAATATGTATATATGTTTGGCACAAAAAGAAAAAATTTCCTACGCAAGCACTATGATAGTGCATTTGGAGGGGGTATGCTCACTAATTTTCATGCGATTCTGAGACTATGACTAGAGGGGTGTTGACGAAACCCTAGATGAAGTGATGACTTGCTCTAATACCAATTGTTGGAAATTTGAGGTCAACAGAAACGCACAAACAACACAAGAAAGAAGAAGAAGGTTGGAGCACAACATAGAATACTCAATGTATTAGCAAGACAATGTACAAAGATAAGTAACCCATTAGGGTTATAGGCATATATACAAGCCAAGGGAAAAAGCCTCCTAAAGAGGGAAAAAAGTTCCCCGAAAATCCTAGTGTGTTCACACACATCATTACCAAAATATATCAACAATTTTAATAATCCAAGTGTACATAAGGATGTATAAGAAAAATAGAAATTTGTTTCTATAGATTGCATAACACCTTTTTCCAAAGCGCAAAAAGATACAATTTAGTTTGAGACATAGATGATCAAATGACTTAGATGCTCAAGTTCATTTCAATTTATACCACCACAAAGATGCTAGAATGGCTAACTTGTGTTTAGAACACCTCTAGTGGATTTGTTGTTTTTCTCAAAGACATATTATCTGATTGAGATAGAAAGTTCAAAAGTCACTTCTTAGGAGCTACCTTTAGCCAATTTGATATGAAGTTTTCTATGGGTGCAGATGACTCTCCTCCAATTCATGGTTAGACTTAATGGTCAATCAAGTTTTGTAAGATTTCTTGGGAGCTTATATATCTCTGGAGAAAAAAGATTTGAAAGATTATCAAACACTTTTAGAGTTTCTTATAAGCTCGCCCCTAGGTTTTATAGTAATTTTAATGTGCTTAGAAAATTATGGTGAATGGCGATGAATTTGAAATTCCAATAGACCATTGGGTTCATCTAATATTTTATGCAAGTTGACTTAACAAAACATTAGCTGATTTTGATAGTAAGGTTTTACTTGATATAAATTTTCAACCTCTTTTAGTGAAATTTCTTCCCCTTGACCTTAACAAGGTGCCACACACTCAAGATAAACATACTAGAAATTAGTTGTATTAGTTCTACCTAGTTAAATGGAAAGATGGACCAAAGGATAATGCCACATGGGATATGACAACCATTAAACTAATCTAGACCATGGGCTTGATCGAATTATTATTATATAGTTTGTTACTTTTAGCATATGTTCAAGTGCCAAAATGCTCTTCAAGGGGGGTGGGGGGAGGACGTTATTAAAATGCATGGCTAGAGAGAAAGTCAAGTTTTTTGGTACAAATAGAAAGCCTAAGAACTTTCCTAAGCTTCATGGGCTACTCTCATAATTCATGCCATTTACGAATGATCATGAGAACACACACATCTTGCTCCTAAAAAGTTGAGGTGACCCCCTCTTGGGGGATTATTTAGTTGAAAGGTGCTTAAGTGTATGTAGGAGAAGAATGGACAAGAAGAAGATAGAAAATTACACTAGAAGCCTATGTGTCTTGATTAATCATAAAGAATACAATAGTTTTGTCTAGAATGAGACAAAATGCTCTATGCACGATAATACTTAAGCCAAAGAGCACATACACAAGTGTACAAAAATACCACAATGACTAGTGCAGTCAACTCCTCTATGTCATTTCTCCACCTTGTCTAGTAGCTTGCCCTTGTGCACATCTTTTGCTCAAGCTTCCAATAAGATTGAAGGAAGGATCAATCTCTGTTGATCTGCAACACCTCCTTGATGGTCTTTTGTCCCACCTTAGTTGCCCTCCTAGTTGCTCTCTATGTAATCTCTTTGCATACTTCTTAGCACACTTTGTAACTCTGCTTGCACACCTTGCTCTCTCCACACATACTCTGCAAGTCTCTTACTCTCTCTTTCTCCTTACTTTAACTCCTTAGTCCAAGAATTGCTAATACCTCAGTTTGTGTGTTAATTCTTCTTACATATGTCAATTCAACTCCTATTGTATCTTGTTGCTCACTTTGATGTCCCAAGAATCACTTCATGTGTAAGGCCAATGACTCCTTATTTCTTCATGTAGTGGCTTTTGAAGAAAAATAATTTTAATTTGGTGCCACACTTAAACTCTTGTGTACTACTTCACTTCATACCTTTTCCACCTTTTGACCTTCATATCTTCAAAATGTTTGCATAAGGGAGGGCTCACCTGAACCTTCCAAAACACTTAAAAAAACTTGAAACTCTTCAAAAGACAATTTTGAAACCTACATTGAATTTTCCTAGGAAAACCATTGTGAGAAAACTATTTATGCACTATCTATGGACCCTTGTTCTCGACCAATTGTGCACCACCTGTGGACCACTTTTCACTTTTGCACCACATGTGCCTCCATTGGAAAGTTGCCACTTTGAGCAGTTCAACACTCCCCAAATTGTTATATTTTTTTTGTATGGTGCAAGTAAATTCATCAAATAACTTGATTTAGTTAGTTTTGCACTTGTGTGCAAAAGCTCTCTGGTCAATTCATACCAGGTTGTTAGATCTGGGCATACTTTTGTGAACCTTCTCTTCCCAAAATTGAAGGCTTTTTCAATCCTTGCAAAGTGGAAGTTATTTGTCCTGATGCAAACATTTGATGATGATGTTCCAAAGGACTTGATGGTTCTTTGTGCACACTTCAAAAGATAAAGTATTATATTAAGAATCCTTGAAGTTACATTGGATGGTGTAGAGCAGGTTTGTTGCAAACACCACTCATATCTGCAAAAATGCAAGCTTATCTTCAAGGAAGGAACCTCTATGTTGACATATCTAGAGATGAGATGAGGCCCAATCCTCAGAAGCAACGGCCAACCAACACAAGAGGAACAAGATAGGTTGAATGCATGATGGTTAAAGGATGTCTTAGCAAAGTCACACATTCTTAACTCTTTCTTTGATTTTCTACTTCCACACATTAGGAATTGCAAAACTTTGCAAGAAACATGGAATGCTCTTGAACCATCCTTCTCATTAAGCACCAAGACTAGGAATAATCAGTTATGGATGGAGTTCACAACACCTAAAAAGATGCCCAAGTAGACTGTGACTATTTTTTTCACCAAGATAGAGGATCTTGCAAACCAACTTGGAAGCATTTGAGAATTCATTGATGAAGAACAAATAGTAAGGAAATTAATCAATGGTATCAAGGCTGATGAAAAATGGGAAGCCTTCACCACAACTATGAACCTCTACATGGACATGCACATTCCTGATTTCGACACACTCATGGGACAATTGTTCACACATGAGGCCAAGCTTATGATGAATGGAGACAACTCAAAATGTAATCAATCCTCTGCTCTCTATACAAATAAGAATAACATCAAGGATCACAAAGACAAGGGCAAGAAGTCTGATGGTGAAGGTAGTACCTATCAAGCAAACTTTGTAGGTAGAGGTAGAGGCTCAAGAGGAAGAGGCAGAGGAGGTAGATAAGCCAGAGAGAGATCCCAAGGCTCATCTCCATGTGCCATATGTGGTCTAACCAATCACATTGTTGAGAATTGTTTCAAGAATCCTAGGATACAATTGTGGAGTCTATGGAAACTCAAGAGGATTCAACAAATCTTATGGATACAATAACAACTCATGCAACAACTATCAAGGTGGATACAAAGGAAGGAGAGACTACAACAATAATGCAGATGACCAAGCTCAAGAAGATTCACTTCTTCTCATGAGCATGACTATGAAGGAAGGTAAAGCAAATGAACATGTGTTTTATATAGACTCAGGATGCTCAAACCATGTGGCAAGAAATGTACATCTGCTCTGAGATATGGAGGATCCAAGGAATAGGCATGAAGTCCAAATAAGAGATGAAATAAGGCATCTAATTGAGAAGATGGGTAACGTGAAGACTTCGAATGGAAATATGAGCTTACTAAGCCAAGTATTCTATGTGCCAACTATTACGAGTAACCTCATAAGTGTATGTCAAATTGTTGAGAAGGAATTGTAGGTCAAATTCACTAAAAAAGGAGCATTTGTTGAAGACCCATATCAGGGACTCAAGAAGATAGAAAGAGGAGAGAAAACATGTATATTGTTCACCTTTGAGCTCCAAAGTCACAAAGAACATTGCATTGTTCATTTATGGCACTCAAACTCTATCAGAGTTGGAGATTTGGCACAAGAGATTATCTCACATAGATGAAAGATCTCTCAAACAAATGAGTAGGTATCAGAGTGTACTTGGTCTACCAAATATCTCCAAACAAAATGTGATTTATAATTGTAATGCTTGTCACTTTGGTAAGTCACATAGGCAAATCTTCACAAAGAAAGGCTAAATACATGGAGACCTATTGGAATTGGTCCACACAGATGTATGGTGACCAAGCAAGGAGCCTTCAATTTTAGGATCTAGGTATTATGTGTCATTCATTGATGATTGCAGTAGATGGACCATATTGTACTTCATGAAGCATAAATATGAAGTTTTTAGATGTTTCAAAAAGTATTTAGTTCTTGTGGAGGATCAAATAGGTAAAACCCTAAAGATACTAAAGTTAGATGGAGGGGGAAAATATTTCTCCCATGACTTTGATTCTTATCTCCAACAGAGAGGGATCAAAAGAGAAATTACTACCATATATCTCTTGAGCAAAACGGAGTGGTAGAGAGAAGGAATAAAACAATTGTGGAGACTACAAGATCAATGCTAAATAAAAAGAAACTCTCAACCTACTTATGGGCAAAGGCAATATCAAAAGCTACATATTTAATCAATAGACTTGCATCAAAGGCTTTGGATGGCATGAAACCATATGAGTCATGGAATGGAAGGAGACCTAGTCTTGAACATTGCATAATCTTTGGGTGCATTGCATATGCTCAAATACCCTCACAAATTAGAGGAAAGTTGGATAAGAAGGTAAAGAAATGCATATTCATTGGCTATGACCTTAATTAAAAAGTTATCTGTTATACAATCCAAGCAAAAAGGCTTCATTATAAGTAGAGATGTTTTGTTTGAGAAAAATAAATCATGGTTTGAAGATGACTGCAGGAAGATCAAATTACCTTGTGACCTAGATGAGGACTTTCCAACCTTACCAAAGATAAGGGAGCACACAATTGAAGGATCAAGTGATTTTGATGATGATTAGAAGACTCCAAAAATAGAAATCAACTCTTGGAAATATAAAGGCAAAGACAAAGTGAAAAAACTCAGAGATGTGGTAGAATCCTCTCAACAAGCCATTAGAATATCACATAGAAAAAAAAGAAAGCCAAAAAGGTATGGATATGATACTTCATTAGTTACTAAACATTCAATATATCTAGCAGATGAGTCACATTCTGAAGAATCCTCATCATATGAAGAAGCAAAGGAGAAGCCTGAGTAGATGAGTGCTATGGAAGAAGAGATATATGCTTTACAAAAAAATCAAACTTGGAAATGGATATCAAGAATCCATCTATCAAATTCATAGGCTCAATGCTTTTTAATGAGTAAACAAATCTAGTCTTCCTAAGAGGAATTCTTAGCTTTTAGAAAAATTCAGTTCTTTTTGAGAGTGTCTTTTTCTACCACAAGCTTTAAAGTGTGTACTATGGCTTCTTGCAACTCAATTCTTAGGCTTGTCATCTCCACATTAGATTCTTCTAATGTTGTTGTGTACCTAAGCAATATCTTAGGGGCTTGTGACAAAAGAGACTATTTCTCTATCACCAACAAGTGTATATAGTGGGGATTACACATTTAAATTATCAATCGGAGAAGTATCTTGAACCCAATGAAGTGAAGTAGCTACCTTAACTTGCAAATGTGTATCATCCCTCACATTCATCACTCACACAGGTGGAAACGGTGTTGCGATATATGAAACAACAGTAAGCACAAAAACAAACTTTTCTCTCAGCTCCAAACTCGAAATATGGTCAATAGCAGGTTCATTTCAAAGCTCTCATCAAGATGCATCGAATGGTCATACTCTTGTCTGACTTTGACAAACCTACTTCAAGATATGGGCAAAACCCTGAGCTCCGCAACTCACCTAGTCTCACCACACACCTCCTCACACTTCACACATGCATTACACACTTCAAAAAAGTAATGAATTGGATAGACAACACTTCCATGCACCGATTAGAAGCTACAGTCACACATGCAAGCTCACAAACAAGGAGATACAAGAAGAAGACGAAGAAGAAGAAGAAAATTTGAAAATCAGAGTTCTCCCTTACTCACAATGGCAAAAGTCCTTACAAAATGTCATCAAATTACTTATATACATGTGCCCTAAAAATGGTCCTTTCACACAAGAGATTGGCCGTTTATTATAGAAACCCTAAATTCCTACTATTTTACAAAGATTATGATACAACATTTGGGATTTATGCATCTAGAGGACTCCTCTAGTGCATTTACATGGCTTCATGAGACTTTCATAGATATTTGAAGAAGAAAATTGGTGCTCATAACTTGAAAGTTTTTGGGGACTCCTTTCCCTGTGATTCTTCACTCTGCAACACTCTCCCCCTCTTAGTCTGTGTCATCCCTTGATAGGCTTTGCTCACTATCTTAAGCCTTGATTTTATAGTAGGTACGGTTCTTTGTTGATAGCACCTTTATGATTGATCATCACGGCATGCACCTGTCGAGGCCTCAAAGGTTCAGAGGCAATATGTTACTTCTTTAAGGGATTGACCATAACTCGAGACTCGGTGCTTTTCTTTAGCCTGTTCATTTCTTTCCACCGCATGCATCTAGTGGATGAGGAGACAGTTAAGACCTTCAGACAATTTGTTGTCTTATCCGATCTAAAGTCCTTTGTGTAGAGTCTCCCCTTGAAAGATCTTCATTGTGATTCTTTGTCTCCACTATTCGGGAACTGCCCCTTTGGTGTTGTAGCCTGATGCATGCCCCTGCAGGGCTTTGGGCAGAGGGTGGTGCTTCCTATTGAGCAGTCTTTCTTTTTATTTTCTTCTTCTTCGTATTGTGCTTGATTCTCTCCTGTCTCTCCTTCCACACATCCCCCCTTCTGAACTCTGTTGTCCCTGACAGGCTTTGGAAGTCGACGAAAGTAAGTCTTGTATATCTTTTGTTGTGTTTTGTTTAGCAGATTGGCTTCATGTATCATTAATTGCTTCCACTGCTCTGACTTAACACCATCGTGGGGTGGCTATCAGTGATCATAAAAAAAACTTAATTCATATGCTACTCGTCGTGCATTTATGTTAGTAGACATCTTCAGGAAGATTTTTGAATCAATTTCAAAAGAGACGGTGAATGTTGAGGAATCACTCATGAATTTGACATACAGACAGACATAAAAGGAAAAGAAAAGAAGCGGAATCTTCAGAAAATCAAAAGCGTCAGTTGTACAGCATGCGGAATCAGTCCGTTAATCAGAATTAAGAATTGTACGAGTAATAGAGCAATAAACCGCGGTGGGCGCAATAATGCGCGCATAACGTGAATTAAAGAATGAGAGCGGGAAGAGCGCAGAAGAAAAAGTGTATATATACACCAAGGATTGAAGAGAAAGTAGAGATGAAAGGATGAGAAGAAGAGGATTATGAGAGATCGCGTATGAGTGAAGAGAGAGTGAGAAGTTCTCAGAAGACGCCATAGATCGCGTATGTACAGATGAATAACAGAAACCTGGAATGTCAGGTATTCATCTGAGAGAGATGGTAAACTACTCAGTGTAGGAGAGTTTCTACAGCTTGAGCAAGAAGAGGCCAAGCTTGTTTGTACACATCTTCTCTAATAGAAAACACATGTTCATGTGGAAATTTGCGCGCTCTGTTCGCATGTGAAGAATCTGAGTTTTTTCGTGTTACAGTAGAAAGTTCGTTAACCATTAACAGTTGTAGTTCGCTACTAAACGTGTCCCTCGGTACTCTCTCAGTAAACGAATGTCTCGGTCAAAGATATCTCAGTAAACGCATTTTCGGTCAGTTATAGTTTTCTCAAAAAAGCGAGTTTTTTGGTAGAACAACGAAGTATATCTCGCAGTAGAATTCAAAGCTTTGTATGAGAGATAGCTCATCTTGTAGCTAGACGTCTCTACTTTAAGCTGATCACAGTTTCCGGTGGAATGAATGTGTACACACAGTACAAAGTCTAACCGGAAAGTGGCACTTCAGAACTGTGAAGTTTTCCTTAAACTTCAAGAAGAAGTTCATTCAGTGAAGGAAGTTCACGTATCACTTCCTTACTTCACATAATTCATTTGAAGTAATCACGAGCAGAATCAAAGCTCATTCCGGTGATATTCCGGCAAAATTTCGGTGACGTCCCAATGACAGTCCGGTGAAGTTCCGGTGGAATTCAAGTCGCAGTTTAACATAGTTAAGCGATAGTAATCCTGCTAAGCTACTGTTGATTACAGAGGTGTTCTATATCACTCTAGCTTAGCTCTCTATTCGGCGGCGTGGCAATTTCCGCAGGCCTGACAAGGTTCAAGCCTCTGCCGTGACAACCATCATCAGCAATATCAGGGCGAAAGATTATCGCCAACAAGTGGTATCAGAGCAGGTTAGTTCCACGAGCGGCATCAGAGCCAAAAGACTCTCAAAGGCAACCTAAAGCAAACAAGAAGATCATGGCAGATCATGTCCAAATTGATAAGCTGGACAGAGATAATTATCCCGCGTGGGTAATGCGTATGGAAGCCTTACTTATGAGTAAGGACTTAATGATGTATGTGACCGGAGAAGAAAAGAAGCGGACCTTCGAAGATGATAGCCAACCGGAAAAAGAAGAGTTAGAAGCTTTGAAGCTGTGGCCGAAGAAAGATGCAACGGCAAGAGCCTACATCTACAACACTGTTTCAGATCATCTACTACCGCACATTAGAGGTCTGGAGAAAGCGGAGGACATATGGAGCGCATTGGAAGACCACTTCCGAAATACTACGAAAGCTAGAAAGGCTAGCTTATGGTCCAAGTTCACAACATTCAAAAAGAAGCCGAGTCAAAGCATTAGTGACTACGTCACTAAAATGAAGGATCTAGCAGATAGTCTTGGATCCATAAAAGAAGATGTCGAAAATCACAGATTGATAGCGCAACTGCTAACAGGGTTGAGAGGAGATGAAAGGTGGTCAAATCAAAATCAGAACAGTAATAACAGAGGCAAAAGCCGAAGATATCAAGGTAACTTCCAAAAGGGTAGACAGAATCAAAGAGGAGGCTACGGTAGAGGTGGAACAAGAAGTTGGGGACAGGGCCAATCCTACAACACCACCTACAATAACTACGCAAATGACACACAGAATGAAAATCATACATCATTGATGATGAAATCAATCAGCACATCTGATAACGAAGATCTAAAGGTATTTTACATTGACTCTGGATGTTCTAATCACTTGTCAAGAAACATAGAACTGATGTCAGAACTGGAAAAAGGAAGTTCGAGTCACACTGTTCAAACAGGTGACAATACTAGACATAGCGTGCATTCAATTGGAAAGGTGAAATGTAAGAGTGGAGCAGATTTGCTAACCAATGTTTTTATATGTTCCAACAATACCAAAAAATCTGATTAGTGTGGGACAGATAGTTGAGAAAGGTTTTCAGGTCAGATTTACAAACAAAGGAGTATTTGTAGGAGATCCTGAGAACGGATATAATCAGATCGTCTCTGGAAAGAAAGAAGGCAGACTCTTTACCTTAAGAGTACAAGGGAACAGCGGCCAAGCGTTGCTCACATATGATGAAAAGGTGATTACAGAACTTAATCTCTGGCACAAGAGATTAGGTCATTTCAATGAAAAAGGAATAAAAGCTATGATAGCGAATCATTCTGTACTAGGATTACCGAATGTACAGAACCAACACATGATTCACAAATGCGAAGCTTGTCAGATGGGAAAAGCCCACAGGTTACCTTTCCAGAAGAAAGGATTTAAACATGATGGAGTACTCGAGCTTATTCATACAGATGTATGGGGGCCAACGAAAGAAGGATCAATCAGCGGATCGAGGTATTATGTCTTATTCATTGATGGTGCAACAAGATGGATAACTCTTTATGTTTTGAAAGAGAAATCAGAAGTGTTTGGAGCTTTCAGACATTTTCATGCATATGCTGAAAGACTCACAGGTCGAAAGCTTAAAAGACTGAGGTCTGATGGAGGTGGAGAATACTTCTCCCGAGAGTTCAATGATTACCTTTGGAATGCAGGTATCAAGAGAGAAATAACCTGCAGGTATACACCACAACAAAACGGTGTAGCATAAAGAAGGAACCGAACTCGTGTAACATTTGATGAACAGAAAAGCTGGTATGCAGATCAGAGTCATACAACTGAAGAATTTGAAGAAGAGATAAAAAGAAAAGAGAAAGGTAAATCAATCATACAGGTGAATAAAGATGAAGATTATATGAAGGCAAGTACGTCCAGAACCGGATCAGGTATGAGAAACGAAGATGAAGACGTGTATTCAGATGCACACGAAGAATATGAGCTAAGGAGGTCAAACAGAGTAAGAAGACAACCGGAAAGGTACTCGTATGATACATCGTATATAACTCAGAAAGATTATGCATATATGGTCAAAGATGATGATGAACCTCAGAGCTATGATGAAGCTAAAAGCAAGAAACAATGGCAAGAAGCAATGGAAGAAGAATTCAGTGCATTGGAAGAGAACAAGACTTGGGAGCTTGTTCCTAAACCAAATGGTAAGAAAATAATCGGAAATAAATGGGTTTTCAAAGTTAAGAAACTTGCAGATGGAAGGATAGCCAGACATAAGGCGAGACTGGTTATCAAGGGCTATGCTCAGACGCATGGCATAGACTATGACGAGACGTTTAGTCCGGTGGCAAAGATGTCAACCATAAGGACAGTGATTGCTATAGCAGCATCGAAAGGATGGCAGTTGTTCAGGTTGATGTTGCCTTCGATTGAATTCCGTTTGGTTCTCCTTCCTTTGAGATTTGTATTTGTCTAATTGATCCTTGTGAATCCATATTTGTCGCATCCTTTTTCTCATTGGTGAATGAATTGGTGGAAAATCCACTTTTGGTCATTGGGCTCCCAATCTCTTGTCCGGAATAAGATCCTCACTTGTTCCCTCAGATTGGCTAAATTGAGATGATGGGCTGAGTTGGTTTTCATGAATAATGAGAGTGGGGGTTTCTGGGCTTGAGATAGAAGTGGAAACTAGTTGATTAGGGTTTAGCATTTGTGTAGATTCACATGCAGGCACACATTTGTCATCGTTATACTTCAAACAAACCATCTTTAGAGGCTTCTCATCTAGTAGGCTAAAGACTTCTTTGTGTCCAATCTTAACAGATGTGTAGCCTAAGTCTAACTAGATTGTTACCTCAAATTTGTATATCTGGCCTTCAACTAACATTAGTTCCTCCAACATGTCGTCATCTTTACAGACTAGAAGCTTTTGTTGCATTGAATTGTTACCCAGGTGTAGAGATAGGCTGACCTCTCCTAAACAGTCAATGTTGTTTCCTCCTATGCCCATCATGTATGCCTTAGTTGGGTTGAGTGGTGCATTCAATTGCTTAGCTAATGAAAGGTGTATGCAACTTAATGCTACCTTAGTGTTAATTAATGCATTTACTAAGTGGTATTCCTCAGTTCCTACTCCTAGATTGAGGTAGGGTTGCTTGAAATTTCGTCCTATTGTCGTAGTTTTTGTTGCCCTATAGTTGGCTATGGGAATTGGTTCCTCTCCTTGGAAATATCTTTCATCTCTTTCTCTCATCCATCCTTTTTGCTTTCATATGCATTCCAATGCTTTAAGCCTCACTTCTTCTCTAATCCTCTCATCCTCTTCCCTTCAGTCCTTTGCATTTAAAAGTCTACTCTATAGAGAGTATGCATGTGGAAGAAAAATGAAAAGTAAAGTACTCTCACAAAACAAAGAATGTGTGAGACACAAAATGAGTAGACCATGAAATGGGTAAACTCATGTGGATTAGAAATGAGCTTGCCAAGAGCATGGAGTAGGCTCCTCAAGCTTCTAACCAAGTACAAATGAGGGGAGAGGCCCTCCTTATATAGATTTGGGAGGGTCTCTCAAAAGTACATCATATGTGGGATAAGTCTCTTGAAAGGAGAATGAATACAATTGGTAGAAGCACATGGCAAAGTACCCAAACATAAAGGAAATACAATATAAAATGGAAATAGACTAGAAACGGAGTGCCTCTTGGATAGAAAATGGAGATGCACTCATGCGGATACAAATGTAGATGAAGTAGGAGTGATCATGTCATCAACACCCCCTCTGCAGCTCCATTTTGGAGCGACTGAATGCTGCAGAGGTCCACCAAGCGCTGAAGTGGTACTGGAGGTAGAGCCTTCGTGAACATGTCTGCCAGGTTCTCCTGAGAGGTACACTGCTCCAGAGTAATCTCCTGAGATATGAGCTTCTCACGGATGAAGTGGTACTGGATCTCGATGTGCTTCGTCTGAGCGTGGAACACTGGATTCTTGGCGATGGCCAAGGCTGATTGGCTGTCTGTTCGAAGACATGTCGGAGTATCCTGCAAAACACCAATGTCATATAATAAGCGTCAAAGCCAGATGGCCTCACATGTTGCAAAGCTGGATGCTCGATACTCGGCCTCGGTAGATGATAGCGCAACTGTAGGCTACTTCTTACTTGCCCAAGAGATAGGTCCTGAGCCAAGCAAGAATATATACCCAGAAGTAAACCGTCGAGAATCAGGATCACCAGCCCAATCTGAATCAGAGTATCCGGCGAGTTCGATGCCCCCTCTATACCAAAGACCATGATGGTGGGTGAGGGCAAGGTAGCGAAGTAGTCTCTGAGCAGCATCCCAATGAGTCTGACGAGGCTGATGTGCAAACTGACTAAGTATACCAACTTCATAAGCAATATCTGTTCTAGTGTTGGTAAGATAGAGTAATGAGCCAACAAGTTGTCGATAGGTATGCACATCCACGAGTGATGATGAGTCCTCCAGTGTAAGCTTGATGTTTGGATCAAGTGGTGTAGAAAGTGAGCGACACTAGTCCGTGTTATATCTAGAAAGTAGATCAGAGTAGTACTTCTTCTGTGATAGGAATATACCTTCTTTTGTTTGCCAAACTTCCATACCTAAGAAGTAGTGAAGTAATTCAAGATCTGTCATAGAGTACTCAAGATGAAGCTGAGTGATGATAAACTGGATGTGTTCTTCCTCTGAGCTTGTCAAGATCAAGTCATCTACATAGAGAATGATGATGGCTACTAAGGATTCCTTTTGATAGATGTAGAGATTAGCATCACCATTGCTTATGTGAAAGCCCTTGTTTTCAAAGAACTTATGAATCTTGTCATACCAGGCCCTGGGAGCTTGCTTGAGTCCGTAAAGTGCCTTGTGAAGCTTGTGGACTTGATCTTCTTTGCCTTTGATCTTGAAGCCTTCAGGTTAGAGGAATGCACTTTTGATATCCAACTAGTAAATGGGCCACTTAATGTGAACACTTAAGGCTAAAATGATTCTTATGGTCGTGAATCTTGCACTAGGAGCAAAGGTTTCTTCATAGTCAATGTCATGCTGTTGCTTGTATCCCTTAGCGACTAATCTTGCCTTATATTTATCTAGAGTGCCATCAGACTTGTATTTAACTTTATATATCCACTTGAATCCTATGACTTGATGGTTGGTTGGTTTGGGGACTGATGTCCAAGTTTTCTTCTTTGCTATTGCATCGAGTTCCTCTTTCATAGTTGTTTCCCACTCTGGTTGGCCTTGAGCTTCTTTGTAGATAGATGGCTCTGGAATTTGCTGGATTTGGTGCATTAGAGCATAATTAATATAATGACTTTGTTCACATTGTTGCCTATCAAGAAGCCTTTGAGATCAGCGTGGTTGTTGTGAAGCACTTGCTTCTGAGTTGGAAGTTGGAAATACAGAGTCCCCCTCTGAAGTGTAGATAGGTGGACTAAGAGTTGTACTTGAATCTTTTCTTGAGTATGATGAAGCTTCATTGAAGATCACATCCTTCGAAATGGTGATGGAGTGGTTTTTCCATATCATATAGACGATAGGCTTTGGATTGGTCACTGTATCCTATGAATATGTGTTTCTTGGACTTTGCTTGTAACTTGTTTCTATCTTTTTTAGATACATGGACAAAAGCTTCACTACCAAAGACTCGAAATTAATTCACATTTGGTTTTCTTCCATAGTAGGCTTCGAAGGGTGTTTTTTTGTGTAATGCACTTGTAAATCCTCGATTAAGAATGTGAACGGCAGTATGCATGGCTTCTGCTTAGAACTTGTAGGGTAGATTCTTGTGATGAAGCATTGTTCGTGCCATTTCCATCACATTGTGTATCTTCCTTTCAGCTACTCCATTCAGGGATGGAGTATGAGGCTGAGCGACTTGTCTTTTGATCCCTTTCTGGTTGAGAAAGTTATCAAGGTCATGATTGATAAACTCACCACCTCCATCTGATCTGATGGCTTTGACTTTAGTTGAAGCTTCATTCTCAACTTCTTTGATCCAAGTTTGAAACTTAGAGAATGTGTCTGCCTTTGACTTCAAAAAGTACACCCAAATAAAGCGACAGAGGTCATATACTAGAAGATAAAAGTAGAGGGATCCACTCAACGATGGGGTATTCATAGGTCCACATAAGTCCATGTGGATAAGGGCAAGTGGGTTCCTCGCTCCTGTTGAAGCTTCCTTGGGAATTAGGGCCAGGTGTTGCTTGCCTTGGGTGCAAGCTTGGCAGACATCAGTAAGTTGCCCTATCTTTTTTAATCCCTTCACAAGTTGGGATGAAGAGATTTTTTATAAGTAAGAAGTGTGGCCAAATCTTTGGTGCCACAAACTTGAGGTGGATTCTTTGGATACAAAGCAAGAAAGCTTGTAGAGGCCCTTTTCTTCAATACCTTGAGCAATGACATTCTTTGTATGGGGATCAACTACCTTAATGGAGGTGTTATCAAACCATACTTGTTTGTCGTGATCTATAATGGCCTTTACGGAAAGGAGATTCACACATAAGTTTGTAACAAAGAGAACATTGGATAAAGACTTGCATTCCCCCTGATGGTTGGAAATTTGAACTTTCCATTTTCCTTCGATGGGTAAACTTTTGTTGCTGCCAAGATAGACTTCTCCCGTATGTTCTTCGAGTTCTTTAAAGGAGTCCTTGTCTTTGCACATATGGGAGGTAGCTCTGCTATCAAAGATCCACTCATGCGGGGAGCTAGAAGTAACTAGGGCATTGGCTTCTGTGGAGATGAAAAGTTCCTCACTAGAGCGGTGGGATCTATGTTGGGATCCTTTGGATGCTTGCCTAGACGTAGAAGCCTTTGGTGATTGTTTCTTTTTATAGCAAAACTTTTCTAAGTGGCCTTTTCCACAAAAATTACAGGTGAACTTCTTTGATGAATTATGCGATCCTTGCTTAGATCCATTGCTAGCCCGATGAATTGTGGTTTTGCCCTTATTGAATGGGCCTTTGGCCTTCATGGCTGACTCTAGTGAGGCAGTCGATTTGGCTCTGAGTCGTGAAGGAGCAATAGTCGACGAACCTCTTCCCAAGATAAGACTTGGCCACGATTATACAAAGTTGTGACAAAGGTCTCGTATGACTTAGGTAACTTGTTAAGAAGCCTAATTGCCATGTCTTCACTAGAGATCTGTCTACCACATAGTGCTAATTTACGCTGGTAGTCCTCAAATTGGGCGATGACCTTGGTAATTGTGTTGTGGGGCCTAATGGTCAAATTATGAAACTCGGCCTCTAATGCATATATCTTCGAAGGGGTTTTGTCTTCATACAAAGCGGCTAACATATCCCAAGCATCCTTGGACATCTTGCAAGCCGTGATATGTCCTTTCATCAGTTCATCGCAGACAAGTAACAGCTATCCTAAAGCTCTTTTGTCCTTGACATTCCACACATTGTTGGTGCATACCAATCACCAATTGAAGGCTTGGAAGATCAAATGATGAAGGAAGAATCAATTCCTAAAGTGTGGAAGAAGATTACAATCAGAGGACAAGAGAAGTGTACACATATGTACATTAGCATAGTCATAAATGACTTAGATTTTTTGTTCAGTAAGAATTATGTACAAATTATCTATAAATACCTTGAGAAAAGTCGGGGCATGTATGAGAGCATATGTGACAATAGTTAGATGTCAAGAATAAGGGAGATAGAAGTTATGAGATAGAGGAAAGTGAATTTGAGTTAGCTCTCATCACTCAGTTGTATTTTTCTCTGAGTAAATGAAAAAGTTTGCGCCCGATGTTTCTGTGTGTTCTCCTTCTACAGTAGATCAATTGTGGAATGCTTTTGTACAAGTCTAAGTTGAGAGTTGCTTGACCTCTGTGCAAAGTTTTAGCTTCCAATTGTAATCAGGCTGAGTGAATTAAGTGTAGGAACATTCATATGTGAAGCATGTTCACTAGTTCCTAAAACAGGCGCAGATTTCGAAGTCAATGTTTTGGTCATTTCTCCTAGCACAGTTTAAAGTTTTGCATGAGTGAGGGCTTAATCTTTAAGTTGGAAGATAAGCTACTTATGTCTAGAAGCATTTTGTAAAACGGGTTCTATTCAAGGAGAACCAAGTCTTAAAAGTTACAGGTGTAAAGTCGACTGTTCTGAGTAACAGTTTCTGACATAGGTAACTTGTGAAATCAATTTCTCAAGTTATACTTAATCTTTTGGAGTAATTCAACTTGGAATAGTTGCGCAATCTCTAGGAGATGATTCGTACAAAGTTTCATCAAAAACTTTATAGATTTGATAGGTCAATGTGAATGAACAATGCAGCAGACTTTTCTGTGTATCATCTTCTTCACAGATTTGTTAATTTTGATAAGTTAGCAATTGATCCTCTAAATTAGTGAAGTGTTTGACTTACTCTTGGTATAGAGGTGCTCTAATCACAAGAGTAAGTTGTTCTTTTGGAGATTAACATTCTCCATCAGTGGTATCAGAGCAGGAGACATCAATTTCAAGAAAAGGAGGATCCCGACTGCTGCAGATTCAAGAGATTCAACACTTGAAGGATCAAGAAGTGAAAGATTGGAGTCAAAGCTTGGGGAGAAGACAAATTGACATCAAGAAAGGCAAAAGGAGTTCAATTCGAAGTAAAGGTATATACATTGTTTGTAAAGCTTGAAGTTTCAATACACAGGTGGATACAAGATGGGAGAAAGCTTGCAGATTGATAAGCTAGATAGGGAGAACTATCCAGCATGGTCCATGAGGATGGAAGCACACCTCATGAGCAAAGATCTTATATCATTTATTACAGGAGATGAAGAAAAACCAGAGTTTGCAGATCCAAGTATTCCTACTAGGGAAGAGCTTGCAATGTTGAAGACTTGGATGAGAAAGGATGCTCAAGCAAGGAGCATCATCTACATGTATGTAAATGATTACCTTCTACCTCACATCAGAGGTTTGGAAAGTGCCACAGATGTTTGGAATGCCTTGGAAGAGCATTTCCAAAATACAACTAAGTCAAGGAAGTCCTCACTATGGGCTGAGTTCACAACTTTCAAGAAGAAGAGCTCACAATCAATTTCAGATTATGTGGCAAGGATGAAAGATATTGCAGATAGCTTGGGAGCAGTGGATGAAGATATTGAAGAAGAAAAGTTGGTAAGACAAATACTTACAGGTCTAAGAGGTGATGAGAAGTGGAAGCCTTTTATCTTGTCCATAGAGTTGTCACTTGATCACTTTACTCCTGACCTTAATCAATTGCTAGGACACATGCTAACCTTTGAGCAGGATCTTAAAGGAGACAATGATAGAAGTACAAGTCAAGCTATGTACTCCAAAGACAAGAAAAAGAATGGCAAAGGAAAGCAATCAAATGATGATGAAGGGAATTCAAATCAAGCCAACTTCACAAAAGGGAAGACAAATTTCAGAGGTAAAGGAAGAGGAGGTAAGAACAAAGATAATGCTAAAGCTTGTTGGATTTGTGGCAGAACAAATCATTTGGCAAATGATTGTTGGTATAATAATCAAAGTGGAGGATACAACAATCAGAATTATAGTCAAAGAGGTAGAGGAGGCAGAAACCAAAGAGGCAATTTCAGAGGAAGAGGTGGTAGGACATCATATGGTAGAGGAGGTGGAAGAAACTTCCAATCTCAATCCTACAACAATAATTATTACAATTATGCATCAGATCAGAAGGATGACATGACTCTTATCCTGAATGCAACTCATGAATCAATGGGAGAAGATCAAAGAGTGTTTTATATTGACTCAGGGTGCAGCAACCATCTGAGTGGGAATCTATCCTTGATGACTGATATGGAAGCAAGGGTGAATGGACATACAGTTCAAACAGGTGACAATACCAAACATAAAGTGGAGAGCATTGGATCAGTTAAGACAAAGAGTGGAAGTACACTTCTGAGTAAGGTACTTTATGTTCCTACTATTCCTAAAAATTTGATAAGTGTAGGGCAAATTGTGGAGAAAGGATATGAGGTAAGATTCACAAATGATGGTGTTTATGTACAAGATCCAAATCAGGGATATAGAACCATAATTGCAGGTAAAAAGGAAGGAAGATTGTTCACTCTCAAGGTCCAAGGTAATGTGGGACATGCATTGTTTACCTATGGAGGTCAAAAGGTATCTGAATTAGACTTATGGCATAAAAGGCTAGGTCATTTCAATGAGAGAGCTATAAAGGAGATGTCAAAGAATCAGGTGGTGCTTGGATTGCCAAACATTGAAGGGCAACATATGGTGTACAAGTGTGAAGCTTGTCAATTAGGTAAAGCACATAAGAGTTCTTATAACAAATCAGGGTACAAGTATTCAAATATGCTTGAATTGGTTCATACAGATGTATGGGGTCCCTCAAGGGACTATAGCATAAATGGATCCAGATATTATGTGTTGTTTGTTGATGATGCAACCAGGTGGATTACTTTGTATGTAATCAAGGACAAATCAGAAGTCTTCAAGACATTCAAACACTTTCATGCTTATGCAGAAAGGATCACAGGACAAAAGCTCAAGAGGTTAAGATCAGATGGAGGGGGAGAGTATTTCTCAAAAGAGTTTGATGATTATTTGTGGAATGCAGGTATCAAAAGAGAAGTGACTTGCAGGTACTCCCCTCAACAAAATGGAGTAGCAGAAAGGAGGAATAGGACTCTTGTAGAGTTTGCAAGAGCCATGATGAAGGAAAAGAATTGTCCAAATTACTTATGGGCAGAGGCCATTAACACTGCAACATACCTTGTGAATAGGTTGCCTTGCAAAGCTTTGGATGGAGGAACCCCTTATGAAGCATGGTGGGGTAAGAAGCCTAGTCTTGATCATTGTAAAGTATTTGGATGTATTGCATATGCTTATGTTCCTTCACAATTAAGACATAAGCTAGAACCAAAAGCAGAGAAGTATGTGTTTATTGGATATGATGATAGACAAATGGGTTACAGGTTGTGGAGTCCATCCACAAAGCAATTTCTTGTTACTAAAGATGTAACATTTGATGAGCAAAACATGTGGTATACAGGATCACCAAATGAGTATGCAGGTGTTGAAGAAATACAAAGGAAAGGAAAGGCAAAGGTAAAAGTTTGTGAAGAAATTGTTGATGAAGTTGATTCTAGATGTAGAGTGCAGGATCATGTAGAAGAAGGGCCAAGATTTGATCCAGAATCAAATGAGGCTGAAACTTCAAGAAGTGCAGAAATCAGAAGATCTACAAGAGAAAGGAAAGAGCCTATAAGGTATAGTTATGATACATCTTTCCTAACAACAAAAGATTATGCCTACATTGTGAAAACAGAAGATGATCCAACCACTTATGAAGAAGCCAAAGGTAAACAGAATTGGGAGAAGGCAATGCAAGAAGAGTATGATGCTCTACTTGAAAATGAAACTTGGGAATTAGTACCAAGACCAAAGAATCAGAAAGTCATTGGATGCAAGTGGGTATATAAAACAAAGAGGTTTGCAGATGGTAAGGTGTCTAGATATAAGGCTAGACTAGTGGTTAAAGGTTATGCCCAAACTTATGGGGTAGATTATGATGAAACCTTTAGTCCTGTTGCTAAGATGTCTACAATTAGGACATTGATTGCTATTGCTACTTGCAAGGGATGGAAATTATCACAATTGGATGTGAAGAATGCATTTCTTAATGGTTACATTGCAGATGAAGTATATATGGAGCAACCAGAAGGCTTTATGGAATCAATTGGATCAGATTATGTGTGTAAGCTCAAGAGAGCTTTATATGGGTTGAAGCAAGCCCCAAGAGCTTGGAATTACAGATTGGTCAAGTTCTTGAATGAATGTGGTTTTCAAGCATCAAAGGCAGATAGTAGCTTGCTAGTGAAGGCAAGTGAAAATGGATACATTTACATGTGTATTTATGTTGATGATATTATTGTTACAGGAACAGATGCTCAAGGAATCAATGAACTCAAGAAGCAAATAGAGAAGGAGTTTAAGATAAGTGACTTGGGAAACTTATCTTATTTTCTAGGAATGCAGATTGTGTATACTCAACATGGAGTATATGTTTCACAAGAGAGATACTTGAAGAATCTTCTAGTCAAGTTTAACATGGAAGATAGCAGGACCTCAACTACACCATTGGAGGTAAATCATAAATTAAGCAGGTATGGAGGTGAAGAGTTCAATGACATGAAGAAATATCAGAGTTTGGTAGGTAGTCTAATTTATGCTACCTTGACAAGGCCAGATCTATCATATGCAGTAGGTGTGTTGTCACAATTCATGCATTGTCCAAAGAAGACTCATTGGATTGCAGCCCAAAGGGTACTCAGATATATCAAGGGAACCCTAAGTGAAGGTTTGTATTATGGTTTCACTTCTGACACAAGAATCAAAGTGTTTAGTGATGCAGATTGGGCAGGTAACTCAGATGATAGAAGGTCTACTCATGGATATCTATGTTATGTTGGAGATAAGTTAGTGTCTTGGTGTTCAAAGAAGCAACACACAGTTGCTTTATCATCCACAGAAGCTGAGTATAAGGGAATGGTAGAAGCTGCAAAAGAAGTGATATGGTTGAAGACCTTGATGAAGGTTTTTGAGTTTGATCATAGTACTCCAATAATTTTTGGAGACAATATGAGTTCTTTGTATTTGGCAGCTAACCCTGTTTTTCATGCCAGGACTAAGCATATAGAGATTCAGTATCATTTCTTGAGGGAAAAGGTACTTGATAAAGAGATTGAAGTGATGTACACTCCAACAAAAGAACAAGTGGCAGATATGATGACAAAGAGTTTGGATGGACCTAAGTTACAAAGGTTCAAAGACATGGCAAGTATCAAGAAGACAGAGAAGACCTCAATTGATGATTGAGGGGGAGCTGTTGGTGCATACCAATCACCAATTGAAGGCTTGGAAGATCAAATGATGAAGGAAGAATCAATTCCTAAAGTGTGGAAGAAGATTACAATCAGAGGACAAGAGAAGTGTACACATATGTACATTAGCATAGTCATAAATGACTTAGATTTTTTGTTCAGTAAGAATTATGTACAAATTATCTATAAACACCTTGAGAAAAGTCGGGGCATGTATGAGAGCATATGTGACAATAGTTAGATGTCAAGAATAAGGGAGATAGAAGTTATGAGATAGAGGAAAGTGAATTTGAGTTAGCTCTCATCACTCAGTTGTATTTTTCTCTGAGTAAATGAAAAAGTTTGCGCCCGATGTTTCTGTGTGTTCTCCTTCTACAGTAGATCAATTGTGGAATGCTTTTGTACAAGTCTAAGTTGAGAGTTGCTTGACCTCTGTGCAAAGTTTTAGCTTCCAATTGTAATCAGGCTGAGTGAATTAAGTGTAGGAACATTCATATGTGAAGCATGTTCACTAGTTCCTAAAACAGGCGCAGATTTCGAAGTCAATGTTTTGGTCATTTCTCCTAGCACAGTTTAAAGTTTTGCATGAGTAAGGGCTTAATCTTTAAGTTGGAAGATAAGCTACTTATGTCTAGAAGCATTTTGTAAAACGGGTTCTATTCAAGGAGAACCAAGTCTTAAAAGTTACAGGTGTAAAGTCGACTGTTCTGAGTAACAGTTTCTGACATAGGTAACTTGTGAAATCAATTTCTCAAGTTATACTTAATCTTTTGGAGTAATTCAACTTGGAATAGTTGCGCAATCTCTAGGAGATGATTCGTACAAAGTTTCATCAAAAACTTTATAGATTTGATAGGTCAATGTGAATGAACAATGCAGCAGACTTTTCTGTGTATCATCTTCTTCACAGATTTGTTAATTTTGATAAGTTAGCAATTGATCCTCTAAATTAGTGAAGTGTTTGACTTACTCTTGGTATAGAGGTGCTCTAATCACAAGAGTAAGTTGTTCTTTTGGAGATTAACATTCTCCATCACACATGCCAATTGTCTAAGTTGGTATCCCTATTGGGTTTGGGGTTTGACCCATCTACTACCTCATGCAAGAGATTCGTGTATAGATATGCACACATGACATCTTTCCATAGATTGTAGTTTTGCCCATTTAGGCGTTCATCTTTAGGCATAAAAATAGGGGTGAAAGAGGGTAAGAACTTAGCCATAGATGATGAGCTACCTTCAGTTTTGGTCATTATAAAGCTTTGAAGATAAAGTGATTAGAAACACTACCAAAAATCTTTGCCAAATGCACAAGCTTTGAAGATAAATTGTTGAGAAACACTACCAAAATCTTCGCCAAATGCACAAGCTTTGAAGATAAAGTGTTTAGAAACACTACCAAAATCTCTTGCCAAAAATGCTGCTTCAAATAATTGCAAAGCTGGAAATGAACGACTCAATGCCACACTGAAAAAAATGCCTTGGGGAGGGGGGGGCTTAGAGTAGCCCTGCACTTGTACAACAATTGAAGTAGATGCCCTCGAGATTGGGGGGTTGGGGGGGCCTAGAGTAGCCCATTGGCAAAGAGCAAGACACACATGGGGGCTTAGAGTAGCCACCCAAGGCACATACACACAACACTTCTTATATTCTTGATGTTACAATGAGGGAGGCACTTAGTGCCTTGAGGGGGTCAAAATATGGGTGAAGCCCAAAAAAAATGGAACCTTGGGAAATACAAAGAATACTCCCAAAAATATAAGGGTTACAACCTCCATTGTAGAAAATAATACATCATTGCGATCTAAATTGCAATGTGCTATAGTACGCGAGCTAACCCAAACTACAGGGCCGGTTGATCATGTGCTGAAGCCCATCGTGGCTTCTATCCAAGGGGAGTGCTAGCGATCGATGATGTCATGATAGGAATGCGCGCTCAATGCCTTAGTGTATGCCATGTGGAGCACTGTTGGAACTCAAGGTCAAGCATAAAACATGGAAGCACATCAAAGAAGTGGACATAGAAGAAGAGAGAGCAAGTAGGGAGCTCCAAGAAGTGTATGTCAAATTTTCAGAAGAATCCCCTACAAAAATAGTGATTTTCATCAGTAAAAACCATTGTAAATACCATTATCTATTTTTATAACTCCATTTTGTTCAAGTCGAGGAGTCCTCGAGCTTGAGGAGTATTAGAAGTACCATCATACCAATTTTCATAATTTTTAGACTTCGTTTGAGCCCTCAAATAAGCCCTAGAACCTAATTTTTAACTAGGCGAGACACTAGGTCTGGACAGGGCCAAAACTACTCAAAAAACTATAAAAAGAGCTAGAGAGCTCATTTTTGAGGTTAGCCTGTTTAGAGAATAGAGCTTTTGTAAGAGAACTCTTTTGCAACCGAAGCTTTCCATTGTTCCTTTCTTTGATCTTACTTTGTGCGCGTGTGTGTGTATGTGTGTGCATGTTTGTGTGCTTTCACTCACGCACTTGTGCCTTCACTTGCTCGTGGTCATCATACCGGTCCTCACGTCTCCGCGGATTGACAAGTAAAGGAGGTGGTGCTTACACTTGAGCTACACCAAATTTTGGCACCGTTGCCGGGGAGAGAGCTTCGAGGACAAGCGTTGTGATGGTAAGATCGTAGATTTGCGACGTTGGAAGGTAAAAAAACCGTCATTTTTGTTCATTTTCTGATTTTTCTTCTTCATCTTCATCATCATCACCATATCCATCTTCTTCCTTCTTCTTCTTCATAGAAATTTCTTGTTTTTTTAGTGCATTTTCATCATTTTCATACCATCTTTCATGCATTATTGTGCGAGGAGGAGTTAGGAAGTGCAAGAGAGTGCAAGCACTGTGTTTTTTTCATGATTTTCTGCACATACGGAGCTCGCCGTTGCTCGGCGCTCAGAAATTCGAAGTTCCCGCCAAAAAAAACGATTTTGTGATGAAAATCGCGATTCTGTGAAAATTCAATTTTTTTTGAAAATCGTGATTCTCTCTTTCCCGCCTAAAAGCCTTTTGAAAAGAACACGATTCTGTGGTCATTCTCAGAATCGCGATTCTGTGGTTGTGCTCAAAATCGCGATTCTCACAAATCACGATTTTTAGCAAAAACACGATTCTGTGAACCACGATTCTGTGAAACACGATTCTGTGAAAACACGATTCTCTGAGACAAAATCACGATTCTCTAAAACACGATTCTGTGCTCAAAATCACAATTTTCAAAAACACGATCCTCTGCTCAAAATCACGATTCTCAAAATCGTGATTCTCAAAAACACGATTCTCTGTTCAAAATCGCGATTCTCACAAATCACGATTTTCAGCAAAAACATGATTTTCAAAACACGATTTTGTGAAATCACGATTTTCTGAAAACACGATTCTCTGCTCAAAATCGTGATTCTCAAAAAACACGATTTTGTGCTCAAAATCGCGATTCTCACAAATCATGATTTTCAGCCAAAAACACGATTTTGTGAAAACATGATTCTCAAGGTACAAAATCGCGATTCTCTGATTTCATAGCATCGCGATTCTCTTGAAGTTCACAAAATCGCGATTCTCTTGAAGTTCACAAAATCGCGATTCTCTTGATTTCACAAAATCGTGATTTTTTCCAAAAGGTCCTGTTTGCCTGTTTTGACCCCCAGGAGCCTGATTTGACATAACTTTTTCATCCAAAGTCCATTTTTTGAGCTCTATAGCTCGTTGGAAAGCTCGTTTTGAATCCTACACGGCCTCAACTATTTTTTATAAGAATAACGCGTTGATTTTCAGATAGGATAATTTGAAGTTGACCTTCAAGTGGGACCTAGAACCCAAGGGGACTCCAAAGGATTTTTGAACCATACCAAGGGGAAATTTTGGACTCTTAGCCAAAGCTTATGAACTTGAGATCTGGTAGACACCTAGGCAAGGATAGAAAAAGCATTAGATCTTCTCAATCCAATGTCAACCATACAGCTAAGTCTTGGGCACAACAACTAAGTGGTCATCCTTACGGACTAAGTTCAGACACAAGTGACTCAGAAATGTCTTTTAGCATGGGGAAACCTGCAGGTGGCTCAGGGACTGCCCATCTACAAACACCAGAAGGTCCCTATAAGATGCAATTGGAATATATTCGGACCAACCGATTAGGTGCTCGCATCTATGAGGATGGCCTGAGGCGATTAGTGGTCCAACTCAAAAATCCAGATCAATCCTTTGGACTTGAACACCCGGTGGTCAAGTTCGAAGAGGGTTCATACATTGATAAGGAAGGAACCATGTATGTGGTTACCAACCAACCAGATAGGACCGATGAGTTTGGAAATATCATTCATGAGAATGAGATAGGAGACCTAGAACAAGGAAATGTAGGACAAGGACCCCAGACTCCTAGAGGCAAGTCAGTTTTGACCAAAGTGATCACTCTAGACTGGATACTTCAAGACAACAAAAGCATAGAACTATTTTTGAATAGAGAAACAGAGGAAGCCTTTTGGAGATTCAAGCCAGATCAACCTAGCCAATTGGGCATAGTCATCATCTACGAGTTCAAGGATCCAGAGATACCAGGCAAAGTTGTCTACTTGGATAACACGTCAGAGAAACGTTTCTTGGTAACAGAACATGATAGACATGCATATACTTGGAAGAATGAATTGATTTTCCCTCCAACAAGATCCAATGTTTCCCATGGCCTCCAAGGAGTAGGATCATCCTAAGCTCATGAAGCCCAGAGAGAAAGAACTAGAGAGAGACCTGAGGTAAGTTTTGCACACACGGTGGGCAGAAATAGAGCAGGATTTGAAAATGAAAGACCTGAAAGAGAGAGACATCAAGCACATAGGCAACAAAGAGATGAACATGATTTTCCATTGCCTAGACCTCGAGAGCACACAAGAACCCTTAGACCCACTCAAGTGATCAAGGCAATGAAGAATTATTTTGACGGGTTAGGAGATCCTTATGATCATGTGGCTGAGTTCAAACAAGTGTTAAGAGCTGAACATGTTGAGGATTTATTCACCCAATACGAGGCATTTGGTTTGACTCTTAAGGGCACTGCCTTGGCTTGGTTTCAACAATTGAGTAGTCGCAACTATCGCGATATAGGTCAGTTGCTAGACGAATTCATTGTAGAATTTTCCAAGAGTGGTATCAGGCATAACACATCATCCTTGATCCACAATTTCAAGCAGACACCCCAAGAAACCGTGCGACTAGCAGGTAGAAGGTTCAGACAGTACCTAGAAAGATGCCCTACTCCAGAGTTACCCAGACCAGCTAAACAAGTGGCTTTGTTCTTAGATGGCTTACTGAGCACAAAGTTAAGATCATATGTGTACTTGAAAGAGCCTAGATCCATAGAAGAGTGTGTGCGGACGTGCATTGACATAGAAGATAACTTGGGTGAGGAGTTAGGATTGTCCAAACTCTATAAGGATTCTGATAGTTCTACTAGTCATACTTCGAAAATCTCCACGGAAATAGATGAGATAGTTGAGCAAGTTGCCAAGAAGCTAGGAGTTCAAAATAGACAAATACCAAGAGTCACCTCATTGAATCGATGTTATACCTGTGGAGGGGACCACATGGCTAACGTATGCCCAATGCAAATACCAAAACATTAGAGAAAGGAATGATCCATATTACACTATTGAGAGAAAATAAACGAACCACACGGCTCAAGATTGTCCCTACAATAGGCAGGCTGTTAGACAAACTTATCAGCAACCTTTCCAACAATGTAGATATCAGAACCAATACCAACAGCCATATTATTGACCACAATAGCAATATCAGGCACAATATAGGCCACAACCAGTCTTGGGAAACCAACCACCAACTCCTGCCAACGTGATTCTAGTCAAGTATGCCGTGGGAGAGGAAAATCCAAATAGAGCATTGGTCCCACTAACCCCATTGATACCAGATAATGAATCTCATGCTCATAGTTCAGACTACTCCCATGAAGGTAGTCCACATCCTTATTACACAGAGTCACCTGAACATAGTGAGATTTACCCGTATCAATATGAGGCACAACCTATGGAACAAAATTGGGAGCCTGAATATTCCAATGTCATGTACGCAAATGCTAACCCTAGGCCCCAACTTAGACAAGTAAGACCACAAGCTCCTAGAGGACCATGTTTTAGATGTCAGGGCGACCATTTCCTTTGTGATTGTCCCCACCCACCATCTCCGAGTCAAGGATAGGCTATCACAATACAAGCTTTTTGTCCTGATTGTGGAAAAGACCATCTCCCCAGAGATTGTCCAAGAAACCCCTCCAGTGCACCCAAGATTACACCCATTAATGTGGTAGGCTTAGTGGCGGATTCAAGTTCAAGTAGCAGTAATGTCGCACCTGTACAGGCAGTTACTAGGGCACAAGCATTAAAACAAGATAAACCAGCAGAACAATCGGAGTCGAGTGAATCAGGAGAGCCTAGTAAGAGGAAAACAAGAACATGGAAGGATACCAGAGAAAAGGCCAATCGTAAGTGGAATAAAAAGTTATCGGAACTAGAAGAAAGCTTGAAAGACGCAAAAACAAAAATAGAAGACATTGCATCTCAAAACCCCTCACATGCCGAAACTCCATCCACTCCACCTCATCCCACCCCACCACCCATTGTAAATAGATCGCAACCAGGTTCGGTTCTTGCAGATCCAACCCCAGAAGGCTTGGACATGATGTTCAAGGCCTACCAAGCTCGACTTCAAGAAGGGCCTATAGCTGCAAACCTAGACAAGAGTTACCCTAGAGCGGACTTAGAGATTGAACGGATGAAAATGTGCATGAAAATGGTAGAACAAGCTCAAGCTATACTGGAGACTAGTCAAAAGTTCAATCAGACAAACTCTGTCAAACCGGATTTGCATTTCCAGGGCTTACTAGAAAGATTAGAGAAATTGGTAAACAAACCATAAGTTTCTTTACCTCCACAGGCTCAACTAGTTATTGAGAGAAGAAGCTCACCACCCATGGGAGCTTATGTTTCAAATTCCACGGATGTTGGAATACCTCCTTCAATTCAAGAGCACTCTCAAGAGTTCTTGCGGGAAATACAAGAGGAGAAATGGGCCAAGGAGAACAATAACTCCCCTCCTATTCCTGAGATTGATGATCTTCATGATCAATTTCCCCAAGACATTCCATCTATTTACGGAGATGAAGCAGAACAACAAGAAGATGAAAAATTAGATTTTGAATCTAATACCCTAGAAGAACTGCCTCAATTTCCAGGCCCATGGGAATCTGAATCTCTCCAGATTAGAGCTCCCACAATACTAGTAAGAAATGAAGACTTAGTGGTTCCAAGGAACACTGATGTCGTGAAGAACACTAAGGTTCAGTGTCATCTCACTGTAGAAGAGCTGCTCAAAGCAAAACTTGAGCTTTGGAATCATGTGAACGATCAAGTTCCAGAACTTGATTCCAAAATGCAAAAAGCAGGCTCTAAACAAAAAGTACTAGAGATACCTCTAGACAAAATAGGGGACATGTGTGAGGGTGAATAAGGTAATACTTATCTTCCAATCACCTACCAAGGTTACACAATAGGCGAGAAAACGCATGCACAATTGGATATCCACCTCCAGTGGTCACTTCCTGTAACCTCCCTTTCTTCACTCAACCCCCTCCTTTCACGTCGGGTTCACTCTTGTGGTCCGGTTCTTGTGCGCTTAGGGGTGCACACTGAGTGCCAAGGAAGAGACCTTGGTGGATGAGGACAACTGCTGGGTCTACGGCATACCCCGAGTGCTTGGAGCGATCTCAAGAGTTTTTGTATTTAGCGAGTCAAAAGCAATACTTAAGAACAAAATTTCGGCAACAAACTATCGCGTCTTTTTGTGCTTTATAAAATTAGACTCATATTGATGAGATATTAGTAGTAGCTTAATAGGAAACTATATCCTATCAAACAACTTATGTCAAGCACAATCGGTAACCGTAAAGAAGTAATTTGATTTTAACTTTATTGTTTAGACTACGACATATGTCATTTGATGCGAATGTAATCAGAGAAAAGAACCGTGAATGTTAAGACAGTAATGCCATGGAGTATCTATGTTCATTGGATAAATTAAATTATCATTCTCAATGCATTAACCTTTACCAGATATTTATCGTTGGAAACAGAGTGCTGCAGCGGCATTCGAGTTCTACTTTTGCAGACATCAAAGCGCTGAGCTCAGTGTCCGCATCTGAGTTAGGAGTCTAGTCGAAGCCTGAAGGGTTAGAGCTGAAAAACAGAGCATCCGAAAAAAACAGTGCAGGCAGCAAGTAGAAAAAGGGGTAATCACAATCTGCAAATCATCTGATAACAATGAGCGCGCTCAAGTTTATGATTGATGCCCTCACGATGGGACCATTAGAAATTTGATATCGGAGAGGTTTTGTAAGCATTTGTTTTGCATAGAATTGACTGTAAGTGCCACGATAGAGACATTGGGCATTGGTGCTAACCTATCATGGTAAACTGGCGGAAATTGTAATGATCGCAAAGTTCATCTTCATGCGTTTAATTATACAATCGTCATTCTAGATCAAACTTCATTCGATTTCAAACTTATTAGTTTTGGAACAAAACTATGATCATGATCAGAGTACGAATTGCTACGTGTAAATTTGCATGCAAAAATAACAAAAGTATTATGTGCATCAAAATCAAGCAAAGTCATGTACTTCCGTGCGACAGCAACACAAAAAACTTCACCTTTAATGCTATCAGTAAGATATGAGAGCTTTGACATACACTATATTTTCAAAGCAATGTATTGTAAATCTATTTTGAAAGATGCAGACGCAGGAAATTGAAATTTGTACAAAAGTTCGTAATCAAAACATTAAACCTGAACGGCATGAATCATAGCACAATGGTCAAATTTAGGCGTTCTTGTTCATGCCAGAGAAGGTAGAAGAAATATTCAAATCACAGGCAGCATAGAATATGACAGGGCTCTGTCAGGCTTCTCCTTATCAACTTGAATAATTATCTGCAGCACTTACGATGCAGGATTGCGATCTAAGCATCTATAAGAAAGTGTTACCTCCATCTTCAGATCTTTGAACTTCCCACATATCTGCCATCAATGATTTTCATGTTGCGCCTCAAACTTCAGGAACGATGTACATTCTCTGATGGTGACTTTTGTTAATCAATGCTCTCCAATCATTTCTTTAATGTATATTTCCCCCTTGTATAGAAACAAGACAGAGCTCCCTCTCTTATACAATCTCAACTTCAGCTCTCTTATAAACATCGCGGGACAAGAAAACCAGCGGAGGAGTGCTGTGCGCTCTTCTCAGTTAGCCTTCCTTGCATACGATGGCTCCTACCCCCCCAAAAAATGCCCAGCCGCCCTTATCTGTCCATCGGCGCCCCTCTTCTACCTTTTTTGATAAGGCAATCATTCCCCAGCACTCGTTTTTTTTTTTCAAATCCGAAAAAGAAGCCCCTTTTGTTGTCCTGCATACTCCCAAAAAAACAAAGAGAAGAGAACTGTTTTTGTCCCAACCCTACGGGTACAAACAACTTTGTTACTCCATCCCTTTTTTCAGAGCTGACCAGAAACAGAATGCAACAGAATTTTGGGTATATTACATTCTGCTTTGAACATATCAACCAAGAGTCACCCACGAAGAGGAGAAAGCTATTTTTCTTGACATTCTTTGCCCATGAGGTAGCCCATCTCATCGACCAACAAGTTGTCGTGTTACCTCCAAATAGTTCTCATCAATCATCTAATCAACTCTTCAAGTACCTGAAGTCAAACATATATTCTACACAACAAAAGCATATTAGTGCACAAAATCGACCAGATCATGAGCTAACATACTCCCCTCTTCTGATTTGCAAAGTCGTCCTCGACGAGCCACTCTCACTGCAATATAATCAAAACAGCCATGAAAATATCAGTGTACAACAAGCTTGCATACCTTTCCATTGAGCCATTCTTCAACGGAAACTGCACTCATTGAAGCTATTAGTGCTAAAAAAAATCACTCATGAATACATACAAATCATTCACTTCAAAATGCTCCAAGAACATGCACATATATGCAACTCCAATTCCAACATGTATCAAATTGCTCATGCATTCCATTATGAAAATACTCTCAACCAAAACAACACATGCATACCTTTCATGTTTTACACATGCAACTATCATTCTGAAAACAGAAAATAAAATACCGAAATAAACAACGGCAACTGAAATGAATCCAAGAGGAGATGCAACATACCCAAAATGCATACCCCATTTATTGACCTACTATTCGCTATGTACACACATTCCATGACCAGACACTCCCTAAGAATCCCCATCGTCGTCCTACAAAAGCCATCGAGATCCGAGTACAAGTCAAGACCTACATAAAAAAAACCCTAGAGTGTCCCACACACTGGAAAACCCTCGGATAAAGCACACAAGTTATAAAGCAAACCCGTTGCATTACCTCGCTAAAGCCTCATCCATAAGTACATATAAAGTCTCCATGCCTTCAAGAATGTTGATTCAAAGTGAGCTGGTCCGTCACAAGCCACCATACCAATCACACAAGCAAATAACGTTCCCTTCCAGGCGATCATCGCCCTCTCCTCTCTCTCTCTCCCCCTCAGGAGTGGGGAATAATTTCATGGGTAAATTTTATTTATAATCACACGTTGGCCTGCATTGACATTGGATGCGATTCGTGGACCTGACCACCCGATCAGGTTGATTCCACCCATTTACCAATGCAATGCAGCACACAACACACAAACACACAATGATAACACATAACATATATCAGCTAGCCCATAACGAAGCTGGATGGGGCTCGTGGTCGTGACTACGCAGCCACGATGGCTCCACCTACCTACCGATCCGTTATGGCACGTAGCTAAGACATAAACATATACATCCCAAGCCTATGGTGAAACTAGCTGCGGCTCGTGGTCCTAACCACCCGGCTAGGATAAATCCACCCACCTACTAGCCCACCATAGCGCATTGGTACGATCACAGCAACACAAATTTTTTCTTTTCTTTTTCTTTTTCTTTTTTTTTTTTCATAGTTAATTAATTTACCCAAGTCCTGAGAATTAGGGAGAGGAAGAAAGGGATTTTCCCACTTTTCCACACATGCATGCAAACATATACACTCTAGCCTTTGACAGATCAACCACCTCTTCACTCCATTCTCTCAATTACAGACACTACATATGTATTCATCGAGTTGACTTTCACTTGGTAACTACAGCCGGCTATGCCTTGGTCCCTCGTATACCTATCCTTTGATGCTCTAGAATGTGAGTCTCCGGGATGTCTCATATTGCCTCAACTCGTACTCGCATCCCAACGACTTCCCTAGGGCGAGTCAGGCTCAACTTCAAGAGCTCCGTCATCACTTCCTATCGTCAACACATCTGCCCAAGCCCAAGTGATATCGTTTTCTTCATTAGGCATTTCCCTCGAAGGGTCGAAATAGTAATATCGATCCCCCGCCCATCCTACATGTCGGGTCAGGTATTCCTCAAAACACTCAATATAAAACATAACATCCAAACCCTGGTTTATGAAGCATACCAGCCAGTGCGCTTCCTCCGCATCATATTCCGTCTCAAAGTCGTCGACATCTATGTCCATGTGGGCGAATGTTTGGTCCGAGAAATATATCCTTAGCTCGTACAAATAGAGTTGAGTTATTTGATCTGCCATTTTGTTACTTAGCTCCTAACAGTCTCTACGCAACACAAAAAATAATTAGAAGTCCAAAATTCTTGAGCTAGCAAGGAAGAATATTTATGACACACAAATCATAGCTTACATATGCGCATATATATATATATATATATATATATATATATATATATATATATATATATATATATATATATATATATATATATATATATATATATATATATATATATATATATAACTATACATCTATGTACAAGGAGTCTACGACGTCCTTTTGCTTGGATCCCGTCTGGCTTCTCCCGTCCTAATGCTACTTGAAATATGGTTTAACTCGAAGCGCCTTAACCTTCACTGGAGCACATTCTTCTCCTAAATCTTGAATTTGCATGGAACCATTGGAGTTGAGTTCCACCACCTTAAACGGTCCTGCCCATCTTGTCTGTAACTTCCCCAGGAATTTATAATATTTACTATCATAAACTAGCACCAAATCCCCTTCTTGAATCACATAGGTCTTGAGATTCTTGTCGTGCCTCTCCTTACGTCTTTTCTGAATAGCTTCCAGACTTTGCTGTGCAATGAGTCTCTTTTCTTCTAGCTTGACCAGTTGTATGTACCTCTCCTTCAATGACTCTTCCTCTCCCATCCTGGCCTCAATGGCCACTCTTAATGTCGGAACTTCTTTTTCGATGGGAAAGATGGCTTCCTCGCCATATACTAGGGAGAACGGGGTGCTCTTAGGGTCACTCGGTACGATGTTCGATATGCCCACAAAGCTTCCAAAAGTCTTTCATCCCAGTCTCGCCTATGCACAGCTACTGTCTTTGTCAGAATCTGTTCCAGAACCTTGTTGGTGACCTCCACTTGTCCATTCGCCCTCGGGTAATATGGAGTGCTTTTCCTATGTTTGATTTTATATAAGTCCATTAATTCTTCGATCAGTTCGTTGACAAAGTGCGTTCCTCTATCACTCACTATCTCCAACGGGCATCCGAATCGGGTGATAATTTGTTCATACAAAAATTTAGCTACATCGACAGCTCGGTTAGTCTTCAGAGCTTTAGCCTCTACCCACTTGGTAACATAGTCATTGCAGACCAAGATATACCTATTGGATCTACGTCTTGAGGGAGGATCAATAGGCCCCACAAAATCAATTCCCCACTTTTCAAAAGGCTTAAGAGCCAACACTGGCATAAGAGGAGCAGCATGTGCTAACGTTGGTTTGCCCATTCTTTGGCATTTGTCGCATTTCTTACAGTATGTGTGAGAGTCTTTGAACAGCGTTGGCCACCAATACCTAGCCAATAAAATCTTTCTTGCCGTCAGTTCACCAGCAAAATGCCCACCGCAGGGTTCATCATGTAATGCTCTCAACACTAGGGTTGCTTCTTCTTCCTCGAGACACCTCTGATAAATGCTTTCATGTACAAAATATTGATAGAGCTGCCCCCCAATGATGCTATGGTGCTTCGCCAATGCTAACAGCTTTTGCTTCTCTCTCTTGCTTGCTCCTGGCGGATATTTAGTGGTGCATAAGAAATTCACCAAGTCAGCATACCAAGGTACTTTAGCATCAACCTGAAATAGATGCCCATCAGGAGCATCGTCGGGCACACCAGAGATTGGCTCCTCATTAACAATTCGAGATAAATGGTCAACCAATATATGCGCTTTTCCTGGTTTGGTTACCACTGTGAACTGAAATTCTTGGAGGAGTAGCATCCACCTCATCAATCACCCTGATAGCTCGGGTTTATTGATGATATACTTAAGGGCTTCATGATCCACATAAAACGTGAAATGCTTTCCCATCAAGTAATGCCGATACTTGTTCACTGCAAAGATCATCGAGAGGCATTCCTTTTCTGTAGTTGTGTAGTTTCTTTCCGTGCTATTCAAGTTTCGACTTGCGTAATAAATAGGGTGGTCCAATTTCTTTTCATCGGCTTGGCATAGCACTGCTCCAACCGCAGTATGAGAAGCATCTGTATGCACATGAAATTCTTTCGTCCAGTCGGGTGCTACCAAAATCGGTGCATTTATCAATTTATTTTTGATCAATTCGAATGCAACTTGACACTCTCCAGTCCATTGGTATTGTTGGTCTTTCCTCAAAAGATTAGTCAGTGGTGCTGCTATTGATGCAAAATTTAATATAAATCGTCGATAATAATTAGCATGCCCCAAGAATCCTCTGAGTTGCCGCAAGTTTTGAGGAGGTGGAAGTTGTCCGATTTTTTCTACTTTATCCTCGTCAACCGCAATCCCTCTTTCGGAAATAACATGTCCCAAAAGCAATCCTCTTTGTACTCCAAATGTACACTTTTTAGGATTTAATGCGATGCCTTTTTCAATGCTTCTTCTTAAAATAGCTTCGATCCTCTCCATCATGTTTTCATCATTGCCCCTGATTGCAAAATCATCGAGGAATATCTCCATCCAATCCTGCAAATAGTCTTGATATGCAGCTATCATTGCCCTCTAGAATGTGGCCGGTGCATTGCATAATCCAAATGGCATCACACGATATGCGTATGTGCCCCATTCCGTGGTGAAAGTAGTTTTTGATTGATCCTCTTCATGGATTTGGATCTGGTTGTACCCACTGAAACCATCCAAAAATGAGTACAATTTATGGCCAGCCACTCTATCCAAGATTTGATCAGTAAACGGCAAGGGGAAGTGATCCTTCTTTGTGCGCTCGTTCAACTTACGATAATCTATGCAAATACGGATTTTCTTATTTTTCTTCGGAACAACTACAATTGGTGATACCCATTCGCTGGATGCGATGGGATATATGAATCCTGCTTCCAATAATTTAGTCAATTCGAGCTTGATCAATTCCGAGTAGACTGGGTTTGTCCACCTAAGTCGTTGACATATTGGTCGGGTACCTTCTTCCAAGTCTATATAATGTTGGCAGATTCGGGGATCAATTCCTCTCAGATCATTGTATGACCATGCAAAGGCCTTGCTGAAATTTTTGAGTGCCAATTTAATGCAATCTCGTACTTCATCTGGTAGCTCTGACCCAACACTCAAGAACTTTTCTGGAAAAACTTCCCATTTTTCCAACTGAGCTTCTCGCGAATATTCCTTATTCCTTGATGACACTGTGATTGGAACGTGCTCTCCAATCACGCGTGCATGGTTGGCCAGTAAATCATTGTTTTGTTCTTTTTCAACCGCACCCAATTTCTTTAGTTCAGCTTTTGCAATGGCTTCCCGCACTTTAGTTTTACTTTCCGCTTCTCTGTCTGATTGTCGACTTCTCCTTAGAAGCTCTTCTTCTAGCATTCTAACCCTTTCTCTCAATTGTTGCACTTCCATTGTCGGAGCTAACTCCAGTTTCAACTCTTCTTTTGAAGTTCCCTTCTCCAGGGATTGAGTAGCTTTATTTTCCTTTGCGTCTATACTCAACATGTAGCACTCAAATTCACTTGTATGTGTCAACCATCCTAGCAACTCCTGGTCTGAATCATCCTTGTAACATAGAGGATCTATGTACTCGCCCACTTTCGCATGTTGGAGGTTGGCCAATTGCAGATTAAATCCATGCTGTAAAAGGTCCTTGGAAGTCTCCATGCGCAGGGCAAAGCTTACGTGCGCCATTTCTTGTCTAACTTTTTCCTTTGCTTTTTGCTCCCTTTCCTCTACTGTTGTCGATTTCTTGCCGGTCAAGTTTGGAGACACTTGAAGTTGTATTCGATCAGCCTTCGATCCAATTGTGATAAATCTTGTGTGCCAATCGTGCACACATTCGGCTTGCACCAGCCATGGCCGTCCAAGTAAGATCGAGAAGGTAGCCTCTGAGGTCCTTGGTCTTACTATCAGATAATCAACTTTAAACTCTAGACCGCCCACAACTGTGCTTACATTCTTCAAAAGACCCGCAGGCTTCACTTGTGTTTGATCTGCCATTCTCAAGGACATCGGCGTTTCTTCCATGTGGTTGAGACCCAAAGCTTTCATCATGAACTCAGTCATAAGGTTGACTGTGGCTCCACTATCTAACTGAGCACCGGGGACTGCATACCCTTTAATCTCGACTGTCACAGCTGGAGCATTCGAATCAATTTGCGTTGTAATACTTTGAATGATCCCTTGGACCTCTTTATCTTGTCTCTTTTTATATCGAGCTTTCCTCGGCTTCTTAATATATTCGTTGTAGAATTGTTTCCTATAAGTAGGTGAACACTTCAGCAATGTGCCAATGTCTAGCGTGACTTCCGTGTCAGCGAGCAACTTTACAATATCCACTTCTTCCAAACTTTGTCTTTCCTTCCTACTCGTAGGAGCCTTCAATCTTTCAGGGAATGGTGCTATGCTTGGCACAAACTCCTTGGTCACTGGTGGAAGAATCTCTATCTCTTCCCCATCCTCAAACTCTTGCTGCTCATCAAATCCTCCAACTTGGTTTTCTACCTCTTCATGTTTGGGTATCTTCTCTTGGCTTGCTTTTTCGCTTTCACCTTCTGGATTTTTCTTCAAATACTCTTGAGTTCTTGTGACTACCGCCACAGTTGGCTCTTTATGCAGTTTCTTGGCCTGGTAAGCATCCACAAAGTGCATTGACGAGCTAGAGCCTTCTTGAGAGTTCGGTGTCTTGAACACTACTTCGATCGTAGGAACATGCTCTTGAGCTCTCGATGTGGAATGCATCTGAGTATCAACATAATTCGAGGACCCTACTGGTCCTTTTTCCTTGCCGGCGGCAGCTCTTCATTTTGGACAATCTTCATCAAAGTGGCCCTCTCCACTACAGTACCTACATAGTGGGGTATAATCAATTGGTTTCTTTTCGTTTGGACATCTAGATTGAGTATGGCCAAAGCCATGACATCTCCAGCACTGGATTGGACCATCTCTCCTTTGATCACGTGCGACTCCTCTCAGATAATCTCCTCCTTGACCCTGAGCACCATATCCATAAGTCGGTCTGTTTTCCCAACGAGATGTAGGTGGGACACTTTGAGCGGGCAATCCCGTGTAGGATCTTTCTCTCGTATCTCCTGGTTTCATGGTTCTCTCTTCATAGGCTCTCTTGTTGTAACATCGGTCTTCCGTGTGATTTGTTCTTCCACAAAAAGTGCAACGCATTCTAGGTGGTGATCTATCTGTGAATACCCTCGAGACTGTAGGGCATTCTGAAGCCAAATGGCCATAACCATGGCACTTTCCACACCATGTATTTGATCTAAACACTTGATTCGGGTTTGTAGTTACCTCGGGTTTTACTGTGTATGTTTCCTGGGTCATTGTGGCAGCTTTTATAGCTTGTGTGACCAACTCCAATATTCGTTCTTCAGTTAACGTAGGTTTTACCTCGCCTCGCGTGCTAGTGGCAGCTACAAAAGCTGGGGTCATCAATGCGGGACTTCCTTGGCCAGGATCTTTCATCGGTATGTTTCCTGGGCCTCCCATTGGCTCGTATAAGAGCTCCATCTTCCTCTGTTGGCATAATTGTACTTCCTCCCAAAGCCTTGCTTGTTCCTTAGCATCTATTAAGGTTGCCGGTCTTGTCAGGCTAATATGCTGCTGCACCATAGGATCTCTCAATCCCGCAATGAATCTTCTCTTCAATGTCTCATCGTTCGGGGCATTCGCACCCATCTTTCTTACCAACGTTTCCATTCTCTGAATGTAGTTATCGATGCTCTCATTGACTCCCTGTCACAAGTAATCCATCTGTTGTGCCAATCTATCTTGGAAGCCTTGTCGTCGAAACTTTGCCAAGAAGGCTTCCTTGAGCATTTGATAAGTTCCATGCTCTTGTGGTGTCAGATTCCCATACCAATTGGCTGCCTCATCACGGAGAATAGCCAGAAAAATTCTCAACCTTTGACCCTGGTCAACTACCTCATTGGCCTCGCAAGTAACCTCAAACAGTTGGATAAAACTATCTGGATTTTCGTCCCAAGCACCTGAAAACTTGGTGAAGTCCCCCAAATGAACCGAAATCCGTTGAGCCATTTCGAACAGAGGTGTGATGTCAATATCACTTCGATCCCAGAAATTTAACGCACGTGGCCTCAGGATCCCTCCTTCAAACTTCCGCACTTGATTCGCGACTCTCCTACGGGAGTACACGTTTTTTGCAGATTTCTTTGAGTTAGTCGAGGTAGACTCACCTTGCAACTCCCACCTCTTCTTTTCTCTTTCAAGGGCTCTTCTCTGAGCGCGTTCCTCTCTTTGCGTTTGTGTTGCTCCTGAGGATGAGCTCCCCTCACTCATGTACTAGATCTGGAGTCCGCAAGCTCGGCCAACATGTGGCGCTAGGCGAACCTATGGCACTCTCTTATAGAGACATGCCAAGCTATTCCCGGCAAACGCACCAAAATGTTTAGCCTTTGAGTCCAAGGGAAAGTGCCTTTACACAATGATGTTTTACCCAACTCTCCTGAAACTAGGTCAATTTTGGTTTCCCCTAAGTCCACAATTTCGCCCCAAAGTTTTGTTGGAGGAGGCGAGAAAACGCATGCACAATTGGATATCCACCTCCAGTGGTCACTTCCTATAACCTCCCTTTCTTCACTCAACCCCCTCCTTTCACGTCGGGTTCACTCTTGTGGTCCGGTTCTTGCGCGCTTAGGGGTGCACACTGAGTGCCAAGGAAGAGACCTTGGTGGGTGAGGACAACTGCTGGGTTTACGGCATACCCCGAGTGCTTGGAGCGATCTCAAGAGTTTTTGTATTTAGCAAGTCAAAAGCAATACTTAAGAACAAAATTTCGGCAACAAACTATCGCGTCTTTTTGTGCTTTATAAAATTAGACTCATATTGATGAGATATTAGTAGTAGCTTAATAGGAAACTATATCCTATCAAACAACTTATGTCAAGCACAATCGGTAACCGTAAAGAAGTAATTTGATTTTAACTTTATCGTTTAGACTACGACATATGTCATTTGATGCGAATGTAATCAGAGAAAAGAACCGTGAATGTTAAGACAGTAATGCCATGGAGTATCTATGTTCATTGGATAAATTAAATTATCATTCTCAATGCATTAACTTTTACCAGATATTTATCATTGGAAACAGAGTGCTGCAGCGGCATTCGAGTTCTACTTTTGCAGACATCAAAGCGCTGAGCTCAGTGTCCGCATCTGAGTTAGGAGTCTAGTCGAAGCCTGAAGGGTTAGAGCTGAAAAACAGAGCATCCGAAAAAAGCAGTGCAGGCAGCAAGTAGAAAAAGGGGTAATCACAATCTGCAAATCATCTGATAACAATGAGCGCGCTCAAGTTTATGATTGATGCCCTCACGATGGGACCATTAGAAATTTGATATCGGAGAGGTTTTGTAAGCATTTGTTTTGCATAGAATTGACTGTAAGTGCCACGATAGAGACATTGGGCATTGGTGCTAACCTATCATGGTAAACTGGCGGAAATTGTAATGATCGCAAAGTTCATCTTCATGCGTTTAATTATACAGTCATCATTCTAGATCAGACTTCATTCGATTTCAAACTTATTAGTCTTGGAACAAAACTATGATCATGATCAGAGTACGAATTGCTACGTGTAAATTTGCATGCAAAAATTACAAAAGTATTATGTGCATCAAAATCAAGCAAAGTCATGTACTTCCGTGCGACAGCAACACAAAAAACTTCACCTTTAATCGTATCAATAAGATATGAAAGCTATTTGACATACACTATATTTTCAAAGCAATGTATTGTAAATCTATTTTGAAAGATGCAGACGCAGGAAATTGAAATTTGTACAAAAGTTCGTAATCAAAACATTAAACCTGAACGGCATGAATCATAGCACAATGGTCAAATTTAGGCGTTCTTGTTCATGCCAGAGAAGGTAGAAGAAATATTCAAATCACAGGCAGCATAGAATATGACAGGGCTCTGTCAGGCTTCTCCTTATCAACTTGAATAATTATCTGCAACACTTACGATGCAGGATTGCGATCAAAGCATCTATAAGAAAGTGTTACCTCCATCTTCAGATCTTCAAACTTCCCACGTATCTGCCATCAATGATTTTCATGTTGCGCCTCAAACTTCAGGAACGATGTACATTCTCTGATGGTGACTTTTGTTAATCAATGCTCTCCAATCATTTCTTTAATGTATATTTCCCCCTTGTATAGAAACAAGACAGAGCTCCCTCTCTTATACAATCTCAACTTCAGCTCTCTTATAAACATCGCGAGACACGAAAACCAGCGGAGGAGTGCCGTGCGCTCTTCTCAGTTAGCCTTCCTTGCAGACGATGGCTCCTACCCCCCCAAAAAATGCCCAGCCGCCCTTATCTGTCCATCGGTGCCCCTCTTCTACCTTTTTTGATAAGGCAATCATTCCCCAGCACTCGTTTGTTTTTTTTCAAATCCGAAAAAGAAGCTCCTTTTGTTGTCCTGCATACTCCCAAAAAAACAAAGAGAAGAGAACTATTTTTGTCCCAACCCTACAGGTACAAACAACTTTGTTACTCCATCCCTTTTTTAAGAGTTGACCAGAAACAGAATGCAACGGAATTTTGCGTATATTACATTCTGCTTTGAACATATCAACCAAGAGTCACCCACGAAGAGGAGAAAGCTATTTTTCTTGACATTCTTTGCCCATGAGGTAGCCCATCTCGTCGACCAACAAGTTGTTGTGTTACCTCCAAATACTTCTCATCAATCATCTAATCAACTCTTCAAGTACCTGAAGTCAAACATATATTCTACACAACAAAAGCATATTAGTGCATAAAATCGACCAGATCATGAGCTAACAAGATGCACATACATAGGAGATGACCTAAGTGCAAGAGAAGAAATGGAGCTCGCAGCTCTATTAAGAGAATATAGGGATGTGTTTGCATGGCACTATAGAGACTTGAAAGGGGTAGATCCAAGAATTTGTTCTCATACTATCCCACATGACTGCTGATGCCAAGCCCACCAAACAGAAGCCCTACACATATAATGATACATATGCAGCCAAAATAAAAGAAGAAATTGATAGGCTAATTGAAGCTAGATTCATCTATGAGATTGAGCATACTGAATGGGTGTCCCCCATTGTAGTGGTACCCAAGAAGGAAGTTGCGAGTGTGTATTAACCTTAAAAATGTTAATGCCGCTACGATCAGAGATAGTTATCCACTTCCAATCACAAAACACCTATTGGAGCGTGTTGTAGGCAAGGAAGTTTATAGCTTCCTTGATGGATTTTCAGGTTACAATCAAGTAGCCATTGCCCCAGAAGATCAACACAAAACAGCTTTTGCCACAGAGTGGGGAATCTTTGCATTTCATGTTATGCCATTCGGGCTCACAAATGCACCTGCAACATTCCAACGGCTCATGTGTCATGTCTTCAAAGAGTTCTTGCGAAAGAGCTTAGAAGTATATGTGGATGATTTATGTGCTCATTCCCAAGAAAGAAGATTTCACATCCTTGAACTCAGACAAATCTTTAACAAGTGTAGAGAATATCGAGTGTGTCTGAACCCAGAAAAGTGTGTGTTCATGGTGCGTCAAGGTAAAATCTTAGGTCATATTGTTTCTAAGAATGGAATCTCAACAGATGAAGATAAGGTACGAGCCATAGCAGAGCTGCCACGGTCAAGGAATGTTAAAGAGGTACAAGCCTTTATGGGCCATTGTGGATATTACCGTAGGTTTATCCACATGTACGCGATCATAGCTAGACCCCTTTATGCCTTGTTGTCTAATTTTGAGTGGAACGACGAATGCGAGAATTCTTTCAATGAACTGAAGAAACGTTTGTGCACAACACCAATACTGACCACTCCTGATTGGAATAAAACATTCCATGTCCATGTGGATGCATCCAATCATGCCATAGGATGTGTGCTAGCACAACCCACCGGTGAGGGAAATTTAGATTTACCCATAGCATATGCTAGCAGACAGCTAACCGCAGCGGAACGAAACTATACCACAACTGAGCGAGAGGGCTTAGGCATGGTATCTGTTGTGAAGAAGTTTAGACACTATTTATTGGCCAACAAGTTCAAGTTTTTCACTGATCATCAAGCTTTGTTATATTTGGTCAATAAACCTTGCAATACTGGACGCTTAGTAAGATGGTTCCTCTTACTAATGGAATATGACTTTGAAGTTGTTGTCAGGAAAGGTAGAACCCACCTTCGGGCAGATCACCTTTCTCGCATCACTTCAGGAGAGTCACCGCAAGGAGTGTCTGAGGAATTACCCGATGCTTATCTGTTCAATTTAGAAGTTGTTCCTAAATGGGCAAATAAGTTGGTACCAGTCCTAACCTTCGGCCCTGCAAATAAGAATGTGAAAACATCACAAGAAGAAATTGTAAAATCACAAAAATATCACATATTGGCAGGGAGCATGTACAAACAAGATACTGAGGGTGTAGTAGCTTGTTGTGTCGAGGATGATGAACATAGTAGTTGGTTGCAGCAAGCTCATGAAGGATTGCTATGAAATCACTATTCTAAACAACGAACATTGCAGAATATGAAGCATTTAGGAGTGTATTGGCCTAGCATGGACAAAGAAATACATGAGTGGATTAAGAATTGTCCAATGTGCAAAGAGAGACCCCTAGTGGAGCATGCGACCCTTTATCAAGTGTCATTAATTCCAGATTGGAGTGCTCCATTGGTAGAGTTTATGAGGTCGGGAAGATTACCCAAAGAGGCTAGTCTAGCAAGAAGACGAAGCATGGAGCAAGAGGCTCAAGGCTATGCCTTAGTAGGAGAGAACCTATACCGAAGAGGCAAAGATGGTTACTTAAGACTGTGCGTTCATGAATCAGACTATTTAAAGGTCTTAGAGACTGCACACAAGAGCATGAGTGGAATGGACATGAATTGTCTTCTAGGATCTTTGATCTAGAACGCTTAGGTGAGACAAGGCTACGCGCGGCGGCAGGTATCTATGCTGCAAAGAAAAGGCAAAAGGCATACTTTGATGCACACATCAAGGATAAGGGACTGAAAGAGGGAGATCTAGTGTTGGTTTACACACTAAAGCAACATGCTTGTAAGTTGGAAAAAAGAGGATACGGACCCATGATCATTAATAGAATTTATACTAGTGGTGCAGTTCAGTTGGCCACTCTAGAAGGAGATATCTTGCCAAACTATATTAGTGGATGTAGAGTCAAGTTATACCAAGAACCTCTTACAGAGGATATGCTTACGAGACTCAACACGGCTAAGAAGTGAAAAGAAGAAGAGTTAAGAGTGAGAGAAGAAGCACAGGCAGAGGCCAGAGAGCGTATTAGGCGAAATAAGTTAAGGCGACTAGGCATAGATGTCAACTCAAAAGCCCCAAAATATCACATGGATATGTGCCAAAAATCAGGCATAGCGACTTCTCAAGTCATTGACCGAAGACCCTTTGTGACCATAGAGGTCGGACAAGGGAAGGGTGTAAGGACGATGAAAGCATTGATTGACTCAGGTGCAGCAAGTAGTGCATTTAGACTTTCCTACTGCCAAGACTCGCAGTTGAACATCAATCCCATAGAAGCTTATCTCATAGGATTGGGAGGTGTGGAAACCCCTTGTTTGGGCGAGGTGGAACTTCCCATCTACCTTCAAGATGTTCCAATGAAAGTCAAAGCGCTAGTGTGTCAAGATGAGAACCTTACAGAACCATTTGTCTTAGGACAAGATTGGATTTATGACAATGCAGTCAACTTGAACCTAAGAAGTCAACTTCTTCAAGTTTGGGTCCAGGGACAATGCTTTACATTAGAACTAGAAAATGGCATACTCACAAATCCAGATGTCACATCTTGTAGTTCTCTTAGGACTAATCTTAGCAAAAGAGATGTTGTATGCATCAAAAGATCTATGTTGCAGGAGAACTCAATCATGGAAGAACAGGCTCAAAGACAAGCGGACTCCTCCTCTGGTGCAAGGACTAATGCCGCCACTACAACTCAACCAACAAGGCAAGCACAACAGAACAGGACCACTGCTATATCAAATAGACAATGGGATTTCCAAAGGAAAGTAGTATTCGGCATGAAGTAGATCTGGATACGAAAAGGAGAGCAGCCATCACCCTTGGCCCCACAAACCCCATCCAAGCAAGTCAACCAAGCCAGAAGACGAAGGAAGAAGATCAGACAAGCTCAACCACAAGATCTTTGACAAATTTGAATACCTAAGAAATTAGTTGCAGCTCAACAAGGGCGATTACACATGTGGGTACCCAGGAAGCTCTTACGTCCGCAACAACCTATGCTCTCCCATACGCAAAAAGTCTCAACAAAGAAGCCAAGGCGAGGCAAAGTTCGGAACCAAACACCAAGAACAACAGTAGACCAAGTAACCTCTTCAACGCGAGTCAAGCGACTAGCCACAGAGGTATGGGTATGGAAGCCAAAAGCACCGGTAGGCCTCACAGAACCAAAGAGCCAACCACGAAGGATCAAACCCTCAAGAAACCATCCAAACATGAAGCAACCAAAGGAGATTGCTACACAGTCGAAGACCGTTCTCAAATGGATCCCTATAAGGAGGAATGATCAGCTACCATCTCTAGATACAATGGATACCTCCAACAAAGATGGCGTCAACATCTGCAAATGACATTAAGCCTCGACGAGCGACAACCATGTGCTCCCGGCACAACCCTGTCTTTTGCACCATTCACGCCATGCATTTCCAAAGTATGCATTAACATAGGGCCACATTACATGGCCGTGCATAGACACAACTAAGAGTCCCATGCACAAGAGCACATTGACATATGTCAAATATTTTTTTTGATACTAACATCTCTCTTCTTGTGTGTGATATTGTTTCCAAAAAAAAAAAAAGAGAGTCAAAACTTGTTCCCAGGTTTCGCTCATGGAACATGAATGAGACATGCTTAGTTGAAGATGGAACTATTGATTACTGGGCATTTATCAGTTTGGATAAAAGTGTGTCTCGGCTAGTAGGTGTGAAGAACTTGAAGGTCCACAACTTGAGTGATGCTTAACTACTGCATGTACTATAATCTACAGGGAGCTATCTGCAAGAGGTAGTTTGGTATCCTGAGAATTCTTGTCCGTATACTGGGTGAGAAGACTTCTGCTTATGGTGAGCTAAAGAAAATGTGTGAAACTAAGCTTGGTGTAGTTACCCAATATTGTTTGCCAAGGAATATAAAGAAATTCAATTCTCAGTATTTGGCAAATGTTGCTTGAAAAAAGGAGACAGGACCAGGCACTCAAAAAAATTCATCGATGGACCATCAAAACGGACATTCATCGACAAGGTTCCATCACAAATACCGGGTGTACAACACGAAGAGATGAACATCGATCGAACCTTCACAATGGTAAGTATCTTTACTTTGGCAACACCATCACCATGATAGATTAGGAAACCTCTTCGTCGGCATACCCTTGAGCACTTAGCTCAAGACCCCCAATTATTGCACCATACTTCTTCCGATGCATTTTCCAAGTAAGCATGCATAGGGCTACATTACAAGGCCGTGCACAAGGCACATATTTTCCTCAACCCATGCACGAACACACTTACTCATCATCCATTAGGGGTTATGAGTACTTGGCATCACTACTATGAACATCATCCTTGGACGATCTGAGGTCATCAATGGAGACTCACAACGACACAGTCATGTTGGAATCCAAGGCTGAAGCACATACCAAGGGACTACAGCTTGCAAAGGCTCGCAGTGACAAATGAAGAACCAGAGAACCAACCTTGCCACTCTGGTTCATCTGAATGGACACTCCCTCTCAAAGCAACCTAGAATAACCATTACAACAAGGGTCTGTTAGGGACGACAGACTCGAGAGGGGGGGGAGTGTTGGAACTCAAGGTCAAGCATAAAATATGGAAGCACATCAAAGAAGTGGACATAGAAGAAGAGAGAGCAAGTAGGGAGCTCCAAGAAGTGTATGTCAAATTTTCAGAAGAATCCCCTACAAAAATAGTGATTTTCATCACTAAAAACCATTGTAAATACCATTATCTAACTCCATTTTGTTCAAGCCGAGGAGTCCTTGAGCTTGAGGAGTATTAAAAGTACCATCGTACCAATTTTCATAACTTTTAGACTTCGTTTGAGCCCTCAAATAAACCCTGGAACCTAATTTTTAACTAGGCTGGACACTAGGTCTGGATAGGGCCAAAACTACTCAAAAAACTATAAAAAGAGCTAGAGAGCTCATTTTTGAGGTTAGCTTGTTTAGAGAATAGAGCTTTTGTAAGAGAACTCTTTTGCAACCAAAGCTTTCCATTGTTCCTTTCTTTGATCTTACATACCGGTCCTCACGTCTCCGCGGATTGACAAGTAAAGGAGGTGGTGCTTACACTTGAGCTATAAGCACTCTTTCAACTGATAGATTTATCTAATGGCACAAATTCCGAGCCTAAGGAAGTGCAATTGTGCAAATACTCATAACTATAATCAAAACGGTTCAAAGTTTCGTGGTGCCATCTGACACCTCCACTGCGGAGAGAAAGAAATGGTGTAGAGGGGTGGTCCGTCAGTGTGGGGTGGGCTCTGAGTGGTTGCAATGGCACTATGTAGAGATGGTGCTGGTATAGTCCATAAGTGGGACCTACTTACGCTGGCGCGACTGATTCAAGGGCTAAACTTGCCCATGTGCAGATTCCAATTTTAGTGCAGACTATTCAATGTGTTTCTCCAAGATTAGAGCGATAAGGTGCTGCCGCCGCCCGCATTAGAGTGGTCCAGAAAGATCTCTCTATCACTCTCTCTCAATCTCCTGCACGTCCTCTCTCGCGCTCGCTTCAGACTTCTGGAGAAGTTCTATCTTCCTCGTCTTTCTCTTTGAGACCCAAGCTTCACCTGTCTGAGCATCAAAAATGGCATGTGTGCGTTTTCTTCGTTGCCTTTCTCCTCCCCCTTCTTTAAGTTTCCAGATAAGCCAGCTCGTACCAGATTGAGCTACTAGATGTATTTCCAAACCAGGTAGAGAGTGTATTCTCCAAGAACGAGGCTGGCAAAGTATGCTACTTTGCAAAGGACAAGAGCAGAGGGTGGTTATGTCAAAAACATTGTAGATCAGGTTTTTTCTATAGCATATAGTCTGCATAAATGCTACTATGTTTCCATCGACATGGTTTTCAAGACGGAGGGCCATGAAGGGGCAGCGGAATCAATCGGTATCCTCATTCCAGTTTTCTTCTCCAAGCTCATATCATCAATGGTGCGAGGATGACACCGATCCTCCTGTGAGCTTCGCACAGGTGCTTAGCCTTGACAAGAGTATAAGCAAGGTCCGAAGTTCACTTCTTGAGTCCAAATTAGCTGAATTTCAATCCAGGCACAAGGATCTCGACTGCAAATGCCTCTCTAACATCAATCGCCCGAACGATGCATAACGCAAGTCTACAACCAATTGTCTGCATATGAGTCCTTCACAAACATTCCAACGTTGAGGAAGGTCACTGTCAGATGCGCGAAACTATCTCTGTTTCTCTCTCTCACTATCTTGTTTCCACAGAAAATGGTGCATGTGTGCTGTTATAAAATGATGCATGTGTGCTGTTATAAAATACAACAGCAGTAAAGAAGTTCTTCTTGTACGTTTCAGACGGGTGCAGGTGAACTTGTCATTCGATCACAAGAACTATGTTACTAATTGTCCTCCTCGAGAATGTAATCCGTGATGTTGTGACCTACACCGAAGAAAGCTTCTCTTGCAATCGAATGCAACAGATCTATGATGCCTTGATCATCTAGTGCAGAGCTTCAAAGGCTCAAACTATTGCACATGGTGCTATACAGAGCAACACATGAACGCCACCGAGAGCATAACAAGAGTGTGTATAGGCACTTTTGAACAATGAGATGCATCAATAATAAGTGTTTATAAACACTTCAAAAACTGAGATAAATGCAGCGAGCTCAAGAAATTTCCATGTTGTATGACAAGACAATATAGTCTCCACACGAAAGTTACAATAATGAACCACAAAATGAGAACAAAAAATACCACCAAATGCAAGGGTGGGAGGGACGTAAAGAGTGATAAAAAGGGTGGGAGGGTGGGAAAATGGGCAAAACGAGGCCCCAAAGAGTAACTATGATGGCAAAAGCCTCTCTAAATGAGGAGAAAGCAAAGCCACCACCACTCAAGCACCACCACCACCAAAATGACCACCAAACACACCACCAAGACCTCCACCTAGTGCTCTGATACCATGTAGAGAGTACGCATGCGGAAGCAACATGAAAAGTAAAGTACTCTCACAAAACAAAGAATGTGTGAGACACAAAATGAGTAGACCATGAAATGGGTAAACTCATGTGGATTAGAAATGAGCTTGCCAAAAGCATGGAGTAGGCTCCTCAAGCTTCTAACCAAGTACAAATGAGGGGACAGGTCCTCCTTATATAGATTTGGGAGGGGCTCTCAAAAGTACATCATATGTGGGATAAGTCTCCTGAAAGGAGAATGAATACAACTGGTAGAAGCACATGGCAAGGTACCCAAACATAAAGGAAATACAATATAAAATGGAAATAGACTAGAAACGGAGTGCCTCCTGGATACAAAATGGAGATGCACTCATGTAGATACAAATGTAGATGAAGTAGGAGCGATCATGTCGTCAACATACTCATCATCTTGTCCGTTAATGGTTCTAAATATTTCTTCACACAACAATTGCTTATATAATTTGGTAGAATTTCTCCATCTAGGGTGGCTAGGTTTACTGCTCGAATGGTAGAAATACGGTTGATTACGAGCGGTCCATGTCCTCGCTTTTGCAATTTTTTTGAGTGTTGCTTCAAAGTGTATACCAGGACTAAATCACCTTCTTTGAGTCCCTTATCTTTAATGTGGGCATCAGAGTAGGCTTTTTCTCGCCTCTTGGTGGCATAAATGCATGCTACGGCTTGTAATCTAGCCTCATGCAATCGTTCAATCTGATCCAATTGTTGGGAAAATTTGTGTTCACTCCACTCATATCTTTGAGCTACTCGAAGAGTAGGAATCAAGAAATCAATTGGTAAGATGGAATTCTGACCATACACAAGATTGAAAGGTGTTGTGCCTATAGCATTCTTATAAGAAACTCCAAAAGCCCAAATGGCAGGATGTAATTGTTTATCCCAATCTGATCGTCTATTATTCACAATCTTGGTTAAAATGGTACATAGCACCTTATTACAACTTTCTGCCTGTCCATTGGCTTGTGGGTGATAAGGGGCTGACTCCTTATGAATCACTAGGAATTCATTCATCAAAGTTTCTATTACCTCATTAACGAAGTGTGTTCCTCGATCACTCACAATTTCAATGGGTAACCCAAACCTTGTAAATATATTTTCGAAGAGAAACTTGGTAGTAGTTCTTGCATCGTTCTTCTTTGTGGCCTTTGCTTCTACCCATTTGGTTAAATAATCCGTGGCTAGTATATATACTCAGCATGAGACCCTTTATCGGTTGGTCTAATTGGTCCCATGAAATCTATACCCCATTTAGTGAAAGCTCTAGCACTAATCATAGGTCACAGTGGCACTTCATCTCTTCAGATAGGGTATTTTGTTTTTTGATACACATCACACCTTTGAACATATGTCATCGCACCTTGATACAAAGTTGGCCACCATAATCGGGCAAAGAGAATAATTTTTGCAGTCTTGTCAGCCAAAAAATGACCTCCTGTTGCTCCGCTGTGGGCCATCTCCAACACATAGATATATTGATCATGTATGCATAATCATAGTTGGTTGTCTTGGCCGCGTTTAAAAAGTTGTCTCTCTATAAGGGTATAATCTTTACTCTACTCCTCTAAAGCTCACCTTCTTGCTAGGCTTGCCCCTTTCGGGTATTCACATGTCTTCAAGAAATTCAATAAAGGCAGACTCCATCTAGGTGCTATTGTGGAATAGCATAATGTAGATTTCTCCTCATGTCTTTCGTCTTGATATGTGGGACAATTCATTACATGAGAGTGAACATCTTTATGCATTCCTGGCCAATACACTCCTAATCTTTTTAATTCTTGTACTCTACCAATGATACTTCTATGTTTCTTCCATGGGTTTATGTGGTCATGTCTCAACCAAATTTCTTGTTCATCCTCATCTACACACCTCAGTAGAAGTCCACTAGGATCTTGGTTGTATAGACTTCCTGCTACAATGTGAAGATTCCTAGTCTTCCATAGTTGTTGGGCTTTATCTGAATTAATCCGATGACCAGGTCCATGGGTGAGTATGGGTATCAATTTTTCAGCCCACAGATGAAAAGTTTCTAAGTTGACCAGGTCCATGGGTGAGTATGGGTATCAATTTTTCAGCCCACAGATGAAAAATCCGATGACCAGGTCCATGGGTGAGTATGGGTATCAATTTTTCAGCCCACAGATGACTTGCTTGAAAAATTTCAAGCAAGTCATCCACTACTCCAATTCGGTATTATCCATGCATCAATCGAGATAGATGATTAGCTCTAACATGCGTGTTTTCCTTTCTTGACCACGACTTCAAAATCAAAATCCATTAATAGAAGAAACCATCTCACTAGACTTCTAGTGTTACAAGGTTTATTGACTAGGTATAGTAGGGCTTGATGATCAATAAAGAATTTGAATTTGTTTGTCAATAAATAGTGTCAGAATTTCTTTACCGCAGATACCATTCCTAATCCCTCCTGCTAGGGTAGGCTATAGGGTGATCAAGTTCTCCTTCATCTGCAAGTTGTGCTAAGATGCATCCTATGGCAAATTTGGAAGCATCCACATGGATATGAAGTGGCTTATTCCAATTTTGTACTTTTAGAATAGGTGTTGAGTAACGGGTAACTATCGAATAGTGAGTAACTATTCGAATAGAATAGGTGTTGAGTAACTATCGAATAGTGGCTGCACTAACTTTCTTGAGGTTGATGCACACCCTCATGTTGCCACTTTTCTTGGGTACTACTACCAAGGGTGACACCCATTCTATGTGTTCAATTTCATAAATGAATCCTGCTCCCAGTACTTTGTCTATTTCTTCCTTGATTTTAGCAGAGTATACATCATTATATGTGTATGATCATTGTTTGGATGGTTTAGCATCAAGGGTCATGGGAATATGGTGTGAGCAAATAGAGGGATCTATCCTTTTAAATCCTTATATGTCCATGCAAATACATCCCTATAATTGCAAATCAACTCTATAAGTTCTTGTTCTTTGCTTTCTGACACATCGTTCCCTATGTAGGTGCATCTTTTCTCTTCTCCTTCTAAGGTCACAGTGACTTTTTTAGTTTTTTCTTTATTATCATATGCTATTCCTTCTTGTGCTTGTCGTTTAGGCATTTGGATGGCAATTTTCCTTTCCTCCACTTCATATTTTTTAAAATGTTGAGGAACTTCGAACTATTCTTGGGGGGTGTTCTCTTCCCTACTAGTCTCTTTTGAATTGATATTTTCGTGATTTCCTTTTTCCTTTAGAGTGGAAGGGCTTCCAATGCTTGTTTCATAATGTTCCTCCTCTAAGTGATGTTTTTCATCCTGGGTCTCAGGTTCCATTTCTAGGCTTTCATAATCTTCTGTCCAGTCTTTCTCTATCCTTTCTCCTTCCTCTCTCTCTTGTAGTACAACCATGCATAGGCTTACATCATACCCATCCTTGTCTATGCACTCGTTCAGGGTGAAGACTTCTTCATTCACGCACACATCTAATGTGGCCAATATCTCCATCCATTCGTGGGGTTCGAACTCTTTATCCGGAATCATTTATGGCATATATGCTGGATCATCTACTGGTCTAGAGATTCCACAACCTAGTTGCCACATCCGTCTTCTTTCTTCTTTCTTTCTTCTTCTCTCCTTGCTTCCTTATACATCCATAGTTGGGTGTCCTCATGCATCCAGGATTGGTCTTCAGATCCTGCACTATGGGCTGATAGATTGTCCTCCTCTTTATGTATAGAGTTCCATTATAGAGGTGGGACATCTCAATAAGCATATGTATGGAGGTTTATCCTCATGGTTGTGCCCCTATATTGTAGATATACGACATCTCTGCCCCACTCTTGTACTACCCTTAGTTGTCTCATAAAAGGTCTTCCCAAGATCATTTCATAGTTACTCACTCTCTCAAATTGACAAATAGCTAACGTGTGCTCAAAATCTACTCCATATGTTGTAAGTACAACATTCTCTAGCAATCCCAAAGGTTTTTCAGTGTGACCATCAGCTAATTGTAATTTCACTCTTGTGGGTAATAATGTTGGTTTTCCCCACTTCTCCCATATTTCTTTTGTGGCTATTCCTACTCCAGCTCCTGTTTAGGATTGCTTTTGTGGTGTACCCTCGGAATGTAATGGGTAGACATGTGTTACCTTCATCTCCTTCACTGAAGTCTCCCACTTTATCTACAAGAAGTTGAATTGTATGTGCATCTTCATTGGCCTCCTTATTGACTGCCTTTACTTCTTTTTGCCTGCGTTGCTTGGCCAATTTAGTCCATACTTGTGGTTTGATTTTCAGTAATTCCTCTGAAGCTATAAGGCACTGCACTTTTGTATTCTTCAACTTTCATGCTATGTATGAAGTTGCTTGAGATTCCTTTTCCTTTTGTTCTTATTGTTGGGCCATGATAAAGTTTTGAATTCCGCTCGTATTTTCCTATGTAGTTAGGTAGTGTGTTTATGCTTTCTAATTCCTTCGAACATCCCTCACAATTTATCTGTTGATTCATCATTCCTTGGTTCTCATTTGCATCCAACTCTTTAAAAGGAGGATTATTGCCCTCCGTTTTTCTCCATCTCTCTTCTTCAACTCTAGCCCATAGATCCTCAAGCCAATTAGCTTCTACTTCCGAGATCACCAAACTTCTTTCATGGTTTTCAGTGGCTAAGCTTTCAGCTTTCTCTACAATCCTTTTGTCTTCTGAAGGGTCATGTGCTCCTAGTCCTTCTTGAAATTTTCTATCAGGTATTCTTGTTTGTGGAAGGTTTTGTATAGGTTTCTCCAGCGTATTTTGAGCTAGTTCGATCTTTTTTTGCAGATTTCTAGCCTTTCTTTTCCCAAATATCATCTCAGACAGCTTACTTTGTTTTGTTCCACACTCGCTACTGCTTTGATCCTAGATTGATATGCGTTTATCCACATGGCTAGATTTTCAGGTATTGGATTAGCTAAAACCAACCTAGCTTGTTGTTTATGTTGCTCTTTCTCTGTTGTAATAAAATCTTTTCTAGTTGTAGGATTTACAGATTGATTTGACTCCTGTTTGCTCTTCTCTTCCTCCTTCTTTTGAGTCCACTTGTTTCTCAGTTTCTCTTGTCAATCTTTCCATCCTTGGCATTGACTTGGTGGCATAAGTCGATGCCACGCATCAACTTATGCGAGAGATCGATTCCAGGCATCGACTTTCAGCAGAAAGTCGATGCCTGGCATCGAAACAGAGAAGAAATCAATGCCAAGCATCGATTCCTCATGTTTCAACTTGTTTATCAAAGAGCTCATTTAACTGTCTTTCCACTTGTTTCTACAAAAACCAAGGAAAAGTAAGTCTGCAGAGGTATTAGATGATTCTCCCCCTGCATTCCTGGCTCACATTCAAAGAGCAAGGCATGAGAAATCTAGCTTGAAAGCCAAGGACATAGATTTTGATCATGAACCTGATCTGAAATGTTTCTCCAATCCCCTAGACCCACTTAGGCCTATATATTACAATGTATTTTTTAGTGATGTAAATAATATTTGTACTATTGTGCCTAGAAAGAATTTCTCCCTTCTTATAGCAGACATACCCTATGGATTTAGAATTTTGGGATCAATGAATGATGACGAGCCTTCCAAGCACCCTCACATTCGGAAGATGGTCACTGATTTTGTAGATTTGACTATGTCTCCTCTTTGGAGGATAGTAATTTTCCATAGCAGAGACCAATCTTTCTCTGTTTCAATTGCTCTAAAGTCACGATGTCATGCTGTGGAGTGCCTCACATGGTAGGTGATCTTCTTTCTATCTGTGGACTTAATGATGCTCTCTCTCACTTATAGTTCTCGTTGGCAGGGTGAAGACAAAAGTGAATCATACTCCTTTGCATAGATTTGTGAGCTCGACTGAATGCATTGCAGTTGGCTATTATGATGAAGTAAGCAAAAGGAGAGCCAGGGAGCATTGCAATGAGAATGGGATTTCCAATGTGCTCATGTTCCCAGCCATTACCAAGAAAGTTTGTCATGTAGCTGGGGACAGGACATTAGTTAACCCCTATCAGAAGCCACAAAAGATAATAATGAGATTGATTCAACTATTCTCCAATGATGATGACAGGGTCCTAGATCTTTTTTCGAGCACAAGTAATTTCAATTGTAACATTTCTCATTAGCTATAATGTTGATTGTTCTCTAAGTGGTTTCAGGCATTGCATAGCTGTGGAGAAGGATGATGCTCAAGTGAGCTTCATTAGAATGAGAATCAATGGGATGAATGAATGCCCAGATGAAGACCAAGAGGTTGGAAGGAAGCACATTGCAGACACAGAGAGATTCCAACCAGCTTCAAGGGAGTCTGTTCCCCCACTTGCAGATGAACCGGGAGATATGGCTAACCTTGAAGTGCCAATCTTGGAGCAAGAGAGGTAGGAGATGTGTTCTAGGGTTCCAGAGGATCCCATTATGCATGAGCCTGAGGAAACCTATGATCAGCTTCTATTGTAGAGTCTTAGTATTCTTTTAAAACATACATGAAATGTAAACATCATTTTAATAGAAATATAATGCCAAGTTTTGCTTCAATTTTGTGCAAAGCTATACTTATCTTGATCATTTCTCTGATGAATGTGTGAATGTTTCTTAATATAATTTTGTTGATTATAATCTTCTCTTGGGAATGCTTTTGTGATGTTCATTTGATAAACTATGAATATGGCCCAACATTCAATGAGGATCTTAACTATACAAAGGGATGATCTTAATTGCCTTGTTAAAATATTGGACTTTTGCAACACATGTACTGCGAATTTTGAGTAGCTTTTAATCACCTATAATCTATGCTTGTTGAGGTTCTAGATGTAATCAAGGAGTTTTGCCAATTCTTACTTGTACCTTTAACTCTGACCTCTTATGTCAAAGGTCATGATGTGGGGTTCTTGATCATGCTGAACAGTTAGTTTTCATGGAACCAAGCATTTTGACATATCTATCTTGACTACTTGGGTTATAGGATCAAGCTTCTACTCAATATTTACAAGCAAGAACAAGTGATTCTTACTAGATATTGTGAAATGACCACTTTATTGCTTAATATCATGGTCTTTAGGTAAAAAGGAATAGAGAACATGTCTTTGCTCTCCTTTGTTGTGGCTCAATGTTCAAAGCTTATGAAGAATTTAAATAAATCAAAAGGTAATCAATCCTCTACCCTATACACATATAAGAAAAAAGATAAAGATTGCAAAGGGAGAGGTAAAAAGTGTGATGATGAAGGTAGTACCTCTCAAGAAAAGTTTGCAGGTCGAGGTAGAGGCTCAAGAGGAGGAGGTAAAGGAGGAAGGCAAGGCAAGGGGAGATCTCAAAGTCAACCTCCATGTGCCATATATGGCTTAATTAATCATACTTATTGAGAATTGTTTAAGGAATCTTAGAAACCAAAGAGGAGGAGGTTACAACAGAGGAGGGTATAGAAGCTCAAGAGGTAGATTCAACAACAACAATGGTTACTAAAACAATAATTATCAAGCAGGATACAAAGGAAGGAGAGACTACAAAAACTATGCATATGATCAAACTCAAGAGGACTCATTACTTGTGATTAATATGACCATGAAGCAAGGTAAAGCAGATGAACATGTATTCTATATAGACTTAGGTTGCTCAAATCATGTAGCAAGTAGCTCTACTCTTAGACTTGGAAGACCTAAGGAATAGACATGAAGTCCAAACAGAAGACGACACAAGGCATCCAATGGGGAAGATAGGCAATGTGAAGATGCTAGAGGGTAATATGAGCCTATTGTGCACGGTATTGTATGTGCCAACAATCACCAAAAATCTCATAAGTGTAGGTCAGGTTGTTAAGAAAGGATTGCAGGTCAGATTCACAAAGAATGGAGCATTTGTTGAGGATCCACATCAAGGATTCAAGAGGATAGGAAGAGGAGAAAATTCAGGTAGACTATTTAAATTTGAGCTCCAAGACACTAAGAACATTGCATTATTAAATTGTGGTAGTAAAACCTTATCAAAATTGGAAATTTAGCACAAGAGGTTAGGTCATATAGGCGAAAAGCCTCAGAAGCAAATCGTTGGGATCAGAGCCTACTTGGTCTACCAAATAGGCATTTTCTTCCCTCTTTAGGAGGTTTTTTTTCCCAGCTTGTATATACGCCTATTGCCCTAATGAGCTACCTATCTTTGTACCTTCTAGTGGTAATACATTTAGTATTGTGTGTTGTGCTCCAAGCTTCTTCTTCTTCCTTGTGTTGTTCGCGTGCTTCGACAGACATCTAACTCCACAAATTGGTATCAGAGCAGGTCGTCGCTTCATCTAGGGCGTCATCGACACCTCTCGAGTTGTAGTCTCAGAATCGCACGAGTTTTGGTGAGCATACTCAGCGTGTTTTCGAGATCAAAACAGCTTCACTATGTGGTTCCGAAATCGTGATCTGAGCTTGTTTTGGCCTCCGAACGTACTATCATAGTGCTTGTGCAGGCTATTTCATCGGCTATTTCATCTTTTTGTGCCAAAGGTATATACCAGTTTCGGTTCGCCAATATAAGCATCTCAAAGTCTGCTCCAAGTTCAGTAGAATTTGTCTAGGCAGTTCTGTTCAACTTTTCTAGGTACAGTCAATTTTCTGCATCAAGGTATTTTAGTCACTGGCCATGGCTGAAAGCAATGATGTATTTTGTATGTTGGATGTTGATGATAAGTTGGATGGTACCAACTACCCATTGTGGGATTATATGATGCGACATGTATTGGTTGCAAAAGGATTGTGGAACATTGTGCACGGTGTTGTAAAACATCCTATCACACCTACAACAGTTACAACTGCAAGTACTGAAGCTGATGCAGAAGGTATCGAAGATGATGATATTTTGCATATTCTTGTTCGTGCTACGATTTCTGCTGCATCTACTATAGGTCAAATTTGCTAGGATGGGAGAAATGCCCAGGCACATGCATTGATAGCTTTGTCTGTCAAACGTGCCATTATTTCTCACGTTTGCTCTTGCAGAACATCTAAGGATGCTTGGTATACACTTACAACATTCTACCAAGCTAGGAATGAGGCTCATGTTGCTTACCTTCGAAAACAATTGGAGAGTGAGCACATGAATGAAGGTGATTCTATGGATAGTTTTCTAACAAAGATCAAAGACTTGAAGGAACATTTGATTTTTATTGATGAGGTTATACCAGATAGCTCACTTGTGCAGATCGTTCAGAATGGTCTTCGTGATTCATATCAGAGTTTTGCTTCTACTCTTTGGTTGATGATGAAAGGCAATCCAAATGCCTTGTCATTTGAGGACTTAGTCTCTATTCTATTGCAGGAAGATCAGTCTGGACATAACAGGTCCATTATGCATGTTGTAGATCAAGCTTTCTTGGCTAGTCAGAAGGGCAAAGGAAAATGGAGCTCTTCAACTAGTGAGCAGAAATCTGCGAATTCTGCATAATCAAAGAGGGAAGACAAAGATGAAAAGAAACGAGAAAAGCATAAATTGTTTTGCAAGTACTGTAAAGGAAATGATCATATCATAAAGAACTGTCCAAAATTGGCTTCTAAAGAGCCAAAGAAGAAAGAGGTTGGATTGGTTGTTGTAGAGGCCTCTACACCAAAAATAGAGTCTGCTAATCTTATGCAAGAAGAAGAATGGGTGTTTACTATTGTTTGCAATTTTGACCTATCTTCTCATGAGCAGTGCATGCCTACAATAGGCTCAAATGTTTGGTACTTTGATAGTGGGGCGACCAAACATATTACCTCGTAGCGCAGTTTCTTCTCTTCACTCGAGCTTGCCCCTACAGGGAATATTATTACATGCGCCAACAATGCCTCCTATCCTGTTATGGGAGTTGGTAAGATCATTTTTATTACTATTGATGGTAGTTCTTTCACTTTGTCAGATGCTTTGTTTGTGCTAGGGATCAAGAAAAATCTGTTATCAGTTTCTGCATTAGCCAAGATTGGCTTGGTTGTGAAATTTGTTGATGACAGATGTACATTTCATGATCTCTCAAATGGCGATGTGATTATTGCTTCTGGCATTTTATGTCGTGGGTTATATAAGCTCATAGACTATGAAATATATCTAAATGATTTGGCATGTGCAGTACATGATTCTCAGGCTATGTCAGATGCAAAGTTTTGGCATGCACGCTTTGTTCATCTAAATTTTGCTAGTTTGTTATGCTTGCAAAAATCTAAAATGGTGTCCTCTTTGCCTGAACTTGAGGCACCTAGAAAGGATGTTTGTGAAGGCTGTATTTTGGGCAATATGCAATGTTCCTTCTTTCCAAAAGATGGTTCAGTTCAGGCTACTCAGAAATTGCAGCTTGTACATAGTGATGTCTATGGTCCTATGCAGACACTTACTTTTGGAAATTATCTTTACTTCGTGACTTTCATCGATGATTTTTCTAAGCATGTATGGGTATATCCATTGAAGGAAAAGTTCGAAGTGTTCATGTGCTTCAAACAGTTTTTGGTTTTGGCTAAAAATATGTCAGCATGTAATCCATTCTAATTGGGGGGAGGGGGGGGGGGGTATATGTCTTCTGATTTTTATGCATTTGTAGTTGAACGTGGGATAAAACACTAGTGTACAGTGCCATATACACCTCAACAGAATGGAGTTGCTGAATGAAAGAAAAGGTCACTCATGGAGATGGCGAGGTGTATGGTCAAGAGTCAGGCTTTACCACATAGTTTCTGGCTTGTGGTTGTCATGTGTGCAGCATATGTACTTAACAAGTATCCCACTAACGCGCTATAGTCTATCACTCCGTATGAGGCTTGGCATGATTGCCAGCCATCTGTTGCTCATTTGCGTGTTCTTGGTTATTTGGCATATGCCTTAGTGCCTGAACAACATTGTAGAAAATTGGATGATAAAGGAGTAAAATGTATTTTGGTTGGGTAGAGTTCTAAAAGTAAAGGATATCATCTGTGTCATCCACAAACTAAATGCATTCTGGTTAGCCGTGATGTTGTTTTTGTGGAAGATGTTATTCAACCATTGCTTTCATGTACCAAGGAGACATCTGTTAGCTCCAAAGACATGTATGATACTTTGCTTCCTCTTTTTATAGGTGGACAGTCTAGTGCTGGTCCTAATGAGGCAACTTCTCAACCTTTGCAGGTTTCATGTGATGATGCAGATCATCCCATTTCTGATCTAGATTTACATGATGCACTTATTGATGAGAGAGTTGATATTGAGGAGGCAAAGACTATGTCAAAATGGCTGGTGCAGACTTTGCGTGACAGCAAACTAGATGCACCTCTATCATATCGTACTCGATCACGCTCTCATAGTGCCTCTTTTGCATCAGATTGCTATGCTATGGCTGCATCTAGTCTCTATGATGAGAATGAGCTTGTTTCATTTGATGAAGCACAAAATTCAGAAAATTGGATGTTTACTATGCAATTTGAATATGACGCTATAATGAAGAACGATACCTGGTCTTTATGTGACTTGCCTCCTAGCAAGAAGGCCATTGGCACTAAGTGGGTTTACAAGCTAAAGCATAAGCCTGATGGAATAGTCGATAGGTATAAGGCTAGGCTTGTTGCAAAGGGTTATGCACAAGAAAGAGGCATTGATTTTGATGAGATCTTTGCACCTACATGCCATATGACTACTGTTCAGAGCATCTGTGCACTTGCAGCCCATCATGGTTGGAATGTACATCAGTTGGACATCAAATCTGCATTTCTGAATGGTGACTTGCATGAAGAAGTGTAAGTTTTTCAGCCCCATGGCTTTGTGCAGAAAGGGCATGGACAACAGGTGTGCAGGTTAAAGAAGGCATTATATGGTTTAAAGCAAGCACCACGTGCTTAGTATGAGAACATACATGCCTATCTGATTGCACATGGTTTTAAGAACAATCCAACTGAAAGCACCTTATATGTTAAGCGTGCTCATGATGTTCTTCTGATCATTGTTGTCTATGTTGATGACATGCTGCTCACTGGTCCTATTGAGAAGCATATTGCTGATTTTAAGGCCGATTTGCATGCCTCATTTGAGATGTCTGTTTTGGGGGCTTTGCATCACTATTTGGGCATTCATTTTATACAAGTTGATGGTGGAATGGCTTTGTGTGAAATGAAATATATTGACACATTATTGCAGCATTTTGGCCTTGAAGACTGTAAACCTATTGCCACTCCTATGGAGACAGGTTTACGACTGAGTCTTCATGATGCTGGAGATGCATTTGATTCTATTCTCTATCAGCAGGCTATTGAATGCTTGATTTACTTATGCGTTACGCGGCCAAATATTCAATTTTTTGTCTCCCAGATGAGCAGGTTTATGCACTGCCCAGGAGTCAAGCATTGGCAGGTAGTTAAGCGCATCTTTCGCTACTTGAGTGGTACTCTGCTACTTGGGTTGTTTTATCCCAAGGGGGAATCACTACCGCCATATTTTCATGCTTTTTCTGACTCTGATTGGGTTGGTTGCTATGACACTCATGTGTCCACTAGTGGCTTTTGCTTCATGCTTGGTAGCTCATGTATATCTTGGTTGAGCAAGAAGCAGCCTACTGTGGCCACTTCCAGTTGTGAGGCTGAGAATTGGGTAGCTTTCATAGTGACTATTGAGTGTGTGTGGCTCAAACGCCTTATGGATGATTTGGGTGTTGGTGAGTCTTCTGCCACCACCATCTTCACTGACAGTCCGAGCGCATTGACAGTTGCGAGGAACCCTGTGTTCCATGCTCGCACTAGGCACATTGAGATGCATTATCATTGTGTCATGGAGAGGTTCTTTGCTGGGGAGATTAGCTTGGCATATATTCCCACGCAAGAGAAAGTTGTAGACCTTTTCATGAAGGCTCTGCCTACGAAGAAGTTTGAAGCTTTCCACAAAGCTTTGGGCTTACTTCCTTTTGTGGAGTGATTTCCACATAGCTTGGCACTTCCTTATACATGAGTGCCAGCTCCTTGTTCACCGCATCACTCCTAGGGGGGATTTGTTGATATATTTAGGTAGTGATGTGTGTGAACACTCTAGGACTGCGGGGACAGTCTTTTCCCCTCCTTAGGAGGTTTTTTCCCCTAGCTTGTATATATGCCTATTTCCCTAAGGGGCTACTTATCTTTGTACATTCTAGTGGTAATACATTCAATATTGTGTGTTGTGCTCCCAGCTTCTTCTTCTTCCTTGTGCTATTTGCGTGCTTCCGTAGACGTATAACTCCAACACACACACACACACATACATACATATATATATATATATATATATATATATATATATATATATATATATATATATATATATATATACAGAGAGAGAGAGAGAGAGAGAGTTACCAAGCATAAGGTGTTCCCACATATGCATGTCTTAAATGGGAACAAACAAGAGTGATCATCTCACTCTGTTGTCCAAATAGCGGTAAAAATATGAGCAGAAATATCAAACAAAGTTGTTATGACCCAAGTATAGGCTTCATAATGCCTGGCACTTCAAACATGAAGTTATTAAAAGAAGAAAATCTAGTTGTTGCCTGTGTTGCTAGGTAAAGCGAACCTTAGGCAGATAAATTAGAGCTCTATGTCTCTCTTTCTCTCTCATGGAGGGGTCATGGTCAATCATGAATTAGTTGGGAGGAAGTCATGGGTTCAATCATGATCTTTAACTTTGAGAAGTGCAACTGTACAAGTGAATGGACGTAGTACCCATAGGACCCCTTGTATCTCAGAAAGCAAGGGCTAAACAAGATTACAACATTACAACTAGTCTGGTTTAACACGCCAATTCCATATATATCCAAATGGGGACTTGAACCCTAGACCTCCTCCTCAAGAGGTCAAAGCTCAACCAAGTGCCCTATGGGATGTGCTTTGACTTTTGATTGAGTATGTACCACCAGATTTCAAAGCTATTCTCCCCTCTTGGAACAAAAATGTCCCAGGCTGAGAATAGCTCTTTTTTATTTTTTTTTTTAATGTAAAGGAAGTTCGGCAATAGCCTACTCTCCCGGACTTGAATTAAATTAAGAAACAAAGGTACAATAGAAGGGGACTAGTGGTTAAAGTGCATATCCAACCAATAAAAAGTGTATATTGGTTAAAGTGCATATCCAACCAATAAAAAGACTTCAATAAATTTTTTTTACTTTTAAGGGTATCTAGGGAAGTCTAAAGTGAGGAGACTGTGCAGAGGAAACTTGTGCTCTCCGGAAGTATAAAGTGACACAGCAATTGGATGGTAAATTGATGGATGGTAAAGCAACTTGTATGTCGTAAATTCATCTACCATGAGGTCCTCTGAACGGATATATGCTGGATGCCGAACTTTCCAGTGGTTGTTCTCTCTCTCACTCTCTCTCTCTTTCTCTCTCTCTCCATCTCTCTCTCTCGCTCTCATGATAGCTAGAAGGTTGTAGGCATGCACAAAGTACATAATGTAAGAGCCATTCATCTCCGCATGAGAATAGGTTAAATTGCACTCTAGATTTATGGAAGATGACATGCACGGAAAGCATGATCTCTGGCTCAAGCATTTTTGTTATCTTTCAGCATGTGACGTAGTGTAGTAAGCCGTGAGCTTTTCTCTGTGTAGCTGGAGATGAAGACTCATTTCCAGAACTGATGTCCGTAGTGGGGAGTGAAGAGCAAAGCTTTTCCTGCTGTTCTGTGTAGCTGGAGATGACGAATCATTTTCAAAGCTGATGTCCGTAGTGGGGAGTGGAGAGCAAAGCTTTTCCTGCTGTTTTGTCTCCTCACGGCGTCGTTGCGTTACAACCCCTCCAGCTTCCCTCTTTCTCGCCAAATTTAGTGCAACTTTTAGTTCAAAAACTGACCTCTGCTTATTTCGGGGGAAATGGATATGGCATAACGTTGCTTTGCCTCGCTCCTTGACGCTGGTTGTCTTCATCATATACAGTCATAAAGCTGCATAAAGTTCGTCTTACCCCATCGCTTCTGAAAATCAGCTGTGGGGATCAGTTCATACACATTCTTGTCGCTCTCTGTGTGTGTGTTGTCGCGGGGATGGCGCATCGTTGTCTATCTCGTGCATGGATGAGGGACAGATCAATGATCTTGTGTCATAAACGACGAAAACAGAGATATCGGAGCACGCAGAGTACCATTATCTGTACTGATGGATGATTCATCCAACTTTCCGAGGGGTCCATGTAGAGAGAGGAAATAAGTGGGGGAGAGGCAGGGCGGCCCCGAGGGTACAGATATTCCACTGCTCATCCGTAAAGGAGGAAGAAGTGGTCCATCGCTAATGCTATACGTGTCTTCAATAGCTCACCGGGTCGCAGCACATCATGCACATGAAGTAAAACAGTCATAAAGAACCTCTCTCTCTCTCTCTATCTCACACACACTCACTCTTTCACACTCACTCTTTCACACACCTTGGGCTAGACATATCTTTAAATTTCTCAAAAATAGGTGCCTCTACCTTACTAGGTTGAATGTGTGAGTGTGTTTCCAATTCATTGTACTCTCAAAGAAAAAAAAGGAAAAAGACAAGTACGAGCCCACATAACCTAATGGTTTGATGCCTTGGGTCTCTGAGAAGAATTCTTAAATTCAAATCTTGACTGGATATAAGATGACTCTCTCTACTTTACAAGGTAGAGTGTGTGAATGTGTTTCCAATTCATTGTACTCTCAAAAAAAAAAAAACACAAAACAAAACAAAGATGAAGACTCGAGAGGTCTCCTATCAAAGCAAAATTCAAGACCAAAAAAAGGCAGTGTATGCACTGCTTCAACGTGACATTTTTTGGCGCCCCTTACGATATTCACTTATGTCTTTCTCCTTATATGCATCTTAATTTGACAATTTCAGTCCCCTTCTTAGGACATTCACTTTTGTCTCTCTGTCTCTCTCACATGTACACACACAAATAGAGATAGATAACAACGGACTTTGGCATGGTGCAGAAGACTTTGTACCATAATTACATGCTTTAAATTCCCCAAAGGTTCCGTCAAGGCAGGGCCAGAAACATGAGAGAGAGAGAGAGAGAATCACACGATATAATACATGTGTGTGTGAGAGATAGAAATAGAGAAAATGAATGAAAATAAAGCAATCGGAATCAACAGAAAAAGAAGGAAATAATTCAAATCGACAAAACGGTACATGACTGAGAGAGAGCCAACAAAAAACATGGAGAAAGAGAGAGAGAGAAACCTTCACTACTCATCTATGTGAAATATTACTTAACAATTGAGAGAGATATAGAGAGAGAGTCAGTGAATGAAAATAAAGCAATCTCAATCAACAACAAAAGAAGGTCAAGTCTTCCATCTCCTCGGCATTCCGATAGGCTTTGACATCACAATGGACCAATGATGGAACTGGGTGCTAGCAAAGCTGGATAGCAAACTAAATCATTGGAAAGGTATGCAAGTCAACTTGGTAGTGTGTGCTATGGTTGTTAACACATTTATGCTTGCTATGACTATTTACTTTATCTCGTGTTGGGGACCTAAGGAGAAAGAGCTGGCCAAAGTGGAAAGAATCTGCAGAAACTTCATTTGGACTAGGGACCCCAACAGGAGGGGGATTCCCAAAATCAAATGGGAAACTTGCATTAGCTCGAAAGACTCAGGGGGCTTGGGTATTTTGGATATCGTAGGGTTGGCTGAAAAGCTGGCGGCAAAGTGGCTTATCAAGGCTTGGAGCAATAGTGAGTCCTCTTGGGCTAAATTGATTTTTAGAAACATGGGAGACCTTACCTTAGTTGGCCTTCCTAGTTGGAAGGACATAGGGATTCTCATGCTTTTGTTCTCCCCCCACCAGGTGTCCCCTAAAGGCTCTAGCCTCATGTGTTCTTTATGGAAGAGTTGGAACAAGGCCAAACAATTCATCAGAATCAGTGATGAGTGGAAGTGGGCGGCTGGGATAAGACAAAATGGCTCTATCTAGTTCCCGATTAGCGGCATTAGGGGGGTGGAGCATTGGAACCTCCAAACTGCAAATTGGTTATGGAACAAGGGGTTCAAATAGTGGAAACAGCTCTGGAAACAAGAGACCAGCCAGTGGATTAGGTTCGAAGACTTAGACCCAAGACATAGAGTTACCATCGAGAAATGGACTCTTCTTCAAGGTAGGTGTTTAGCGTGGGACTGCTCAACTACGCACCTACTCTGCGGTCAAGACCTTCCTTGCCAAGAGGGCCTCAAATGGAGCAATGGTAAGAAAATATCAAGAATCCCCAACTTTAAAGAGAACTTAGATGTTCATCACACCCTCAACAAGAGGTGGTGCCTTTCTTGGACCAAACTTCGATGGGAACTAAAGTTCATGTCTATTTGGCACCCCCTAATTGAGATCAAAAAGTCCGTTCTCATGTGGCAGATCTTGCATAAGGGAATCTGGTCCAATGCAAGGGCTAACAAAATCTGTGATGTGCCGCCATGGTGCAAGTGTTTCCATCGATGCATCGAAGATTTAGCTCACCTGTTCTTCGATTGCCCTAGGTCCCGTGTTATCTAGCATCACGTGACGCAGGTATTGAGACTCACGAACCAAATCAATTGGCAACAGGCACTGTTGGGTGAGGCAGTCAGTTGCTCATCCAGGCTGTGGAATGCCATCAAGGGTGAGACTCTTTCGAAGAGGGAACGATGTGCTGTCAATTTTGGCCAAACTCTTAAGGAATGGTCGATCAAGAAATCCTTTTTCTTCTAGGTAAAAGAATCTCCCGATATAAGAGATCTCCACTGTTTAGGCATCATTGTATTTATCTCCTCGAAAACAATAAGTTGAAACCCAAATGGGTCTGACATGAGGGAAATGATAAATTTATCTGCCTCATTTGTAATGCCCTCTAGCTTGTCTTACTCTGCCCCTGCAGTGTGGGATTTGGGGAGTCCCATGGGCACTAGTCCCATTCACTTATAACTTTTCTTCTTTATTTTAATTAAAGTCCGGGAGAATAGGCTAAGGCCGAACTTCCCTTAAAATAAACAACAAAAAAAGGAACAATTCAAATCGAGAAAACAATACATGACTGAGAGAGACAACAAAAAAGATGGAGAAAGAGAGAGAGAGAAACCTTTACTACTTACCTATGTGAAATATTAGTTAACAATCGAAGTAATGAAAAGCTTGTAGCTATGTGCAGTTGACATTATTCCACATCATATTCATCACGTTGAGCTGTGTAGGTCTTATTGTTTCGTTCTTTCTCTCAATTAACGCAAAACTCAATGCTGAAAGATCATAGTAGTAAAAAAGCGTAGATTGAAGAATCATGACATGTCCGTGTAGCCTAATGGCTGACGTTTTAAATCAGCGAAAGGAAGTTCCGAGTTCAACTCCCGAGTTCTATTCCTCGCTTGATATATTCATGAGTTTCCCAAGATCAGCGCCTCTACTTTATGAGGTCGGTAGTGTGTGTCTCTTAATTCATTGTACCTTAAAAACAAGGCATAGATTATATATGCAGAGAACATAATAATAGAAATATCAAAGATACTATTACTTTGTCTTCAAAATATATCGTAAATATTTGAATTTAACTATGCATAATAATAGAAATGATCAAAGATACTACTACTTTGTCTTCAAAATATCTCACAAATATTTGAATTTAACTATGCAGATACTATGCTTTTCTGCGTATAAAGAACGCGCATATGAACTATGATTGTACGTACGAATTGAAAATATCAAATTAATTACCCAATGAATGAAAGAGGCGTATGATAGACAAATAATAACACAAGTAAGTTTTTTTTTTCTAATAGCTATTAATTGCTGGAGAGTCTCAAATGTTTTGAAGAACATCAGGGGTATAATCAAGCAAGAACATCGGTCTTTCTTCTGGATGAACTCAAATGCCATGCAAAGCTGTGAGCACATACATGGACATGTAAATTTTTTTTAAGGACAAAAAAAAATCATTTGGAAATTCGAAAGGATACATGGGCAAAGTATTCTATTCAGACATGTACTCATCGAATGTGGATTGTAACTCACAACCCTTCATAAATGTAGAGATAGATGATTCACCAAGTGAATATACGTCAAAAAGTTTTTTGATCCATATGTTCAAGAATGTAATTCCAATAGGATTCACTAGATCAATAAATTTCTAATGATAAGGATCTTATTTTCATGAAGGTCAACCTTATTAGAAATGCATGTAAATATTCCATATATATCTTTTGAATTGAATCGTAACTAATAAGCAACATGTCATAAAATATAAATACTTTCAAGAAATTTATCTTCTTTGACATATGGTTTGAAGACCCTTTATACTACTATACATAGCTTTCAAAAATAATCCAAATTGTGGATAATAGGAGCTTCTAGTACAAGAAAACACACAACGGACCCTCTCTAGGATCTCAGAAATGGCTATCATAGTGGCCAGAATCTCAATTTCTCCTAGTTCATTAAGGAATGACTCCAACGAGTTTGCATAATCAAACTAGACTATATAAGATCTCTAACAAGCTTCGGATCACTTTAAATGGAGGCTTAGAGTTGGACATATCAAGCTCACCAAGATAGGCTATGTACTATTCACACACAATATGTAGGTGGGTGTATACTTAAGTTCAATTTACATGCATGTATTGTACAGATAGATATAACATGAGAGCTATGATGATCTCTACAAACAAGCATAGATGAGTTATATAAAGATTCAGAAATAAATTACTCTACAATATTATCAGGTTTTAATTTGCCATGTATTTCGATCGCAAATGTGGCAAGTCCCCTCTAAATATGCATCGCTTTGACAATGTCAATATACTTATAGGTGTTGCACACTACAAGGAATACGGCCGCATAGCGACGGTTAAGGCGACACAATTTCGTTGCTATAAAATTGCAAAAAGCATCATAAGAAGCATTGAGGGTGGACGGTTAGTTAAACAATGTGCAATATGATGTTTTTATTGACGTGTGGCACGAGGGGATGTGCCACACTCACATTGAGCGTCGCTAAGTGTTGATTTAAAAAAGTGTCGCATAAGTGATGCTAATTTGCATCGCATAAGTGATGGTAATTAACATTGCTTATGCGATGCCAATTGCAGTGCTTTTTACCATGCCTTACCATTGCTTATGCAATGGCTTTTTGAAGAAAAAATTAAAACGTTGGAGGCTCTTCGATCGGCATCTTCATGCATCTGATCGAAGAGCTCTCCAACATTTGCAATTGTGCTACGCTTACGAGCTGAAACAATCGCTTGCAGAATTCTTGTTTTGTCTAATCTCTATCTTATTGTCTCTCTCTCTCTCTCTGTTTCTCTCCTTCTACCTCTTTCTCTCTTTGAATTATCTCTATCTCTCTCTCTCTCTCTCTTTCTCTCTCTCTCTCTCTCTCTCTCTCTCTCTCTCTCTCTCTCTCTCTTTCTTACAAGTTATTCAAGAAGTTAACCAAGAAAAAAATATGGCTAACTATTGTAAGTACAATTTCCATTCTTTGTATATCATTTGAATTATGTTATTTTCATTAGTTAGCATACTCACACTTATTAATATGCACATATACACTTATACATGATGAAGATGCACGTTCACACATATACACATATACACATGCACATACACACACATATATACACATACATACATGTGCACATACACTTACACATACACACACATACACATGCATATGCACAAACATTACTACAACCACATAAAAAGACTTGCATGCATGCATTATTGCATATATACATACACATACACACATTAACATATACTTAAATACATGTATATGCACATCCACATGCATTCACATGGATGCAAATGGAAATGCATCCACACGCACATGCATGTTTCATGCATATACACATGCATATACATACACTTGTATATGTTTATACACATACACATGCATATGCACATATGTATATATACACACACATACACATATATACACATATATACACATATATATGCACATACGTACACACACATATACACATACACACACATGCACATACATGCATATACACATATACATGCATATACACATATACATGCATATACACATATACATGCATATACACATATACATGCATATACACATACACTTACATATATACATGCACATACATATACACACACATACACATGCACATGCACATACACATATACACTTACACATGCACATGCACATGCACATACATACATATACACACACATACACATGCACATGCACATACACATACATACACATATACAGTTACACATGCACATGCACATACATGCATATACACATATACATATGTACATACATTCATATACACACACATATTACACACATATACATGCACATACAGTTACACATGCACATGCACATACATGCATATACACATATACATATGTACATACATTCATATACACACACATATTACACACATATACATGCACATACGTACACACACATTTTACACATATATACATGCATATACATACATACATATACACACATACATATACACACATACACATGCACATGCAGATACACATACATACGCATATACACTTACACATGCACATCCACATACATGCATATACACATATACATATGCACATACATACATGTGCATATATACATAGATACATACATATACATGCATATAGACATACTTACACATATAGATATATACGTACATGTGCATATATACATTTTATATACACATAAGCACACATAAATATGAATGAATTATATAATTAAAGTACTAAAGCACATGCTTAATATAAACAATAATAACAATCAATACAAAAAGAATTTTCATTACTTAATACCACACACACAATTCAAAACATAACTGAAATGAACAATACGTTGATATATTTAGGTAGTGATGTGTGTGAACACTCTAGGAATGCCGGGGCACTTTTTTCCCTCTGTAGAAGGTTTTTTCCCCCGTCATGTATATATGCCTATTGCCCTAATGGGCTACTTATCTTTGTACATTCTCTAGTAATACATTCAGTATTGCGTGTTGTGCTCCAAGCTTCTTCTTCTTCCTTGTGTTGTTCACGTGCTTCTGTAGACGTCTAACTCCAACAATTGGTATCAGAGCAGGTCGCCGCTTCATCTAGGGCGTCCTCTACACCTCTCTGGTTGTAGTCTTAGAATTGCACGAAATTTGGTACGTATACTCACGGTGTTTCAGAGATCAAAACCGCTTCGCTCTATGGTGTCGAAATCACGATATGAGCTCGTTTCGGCCTCCGAACGCACTATCAAAGCACTTGTGCAGGCTATTTCATCCTTTTGTGCCAAAGGTATATACCAGTTTTGGTTTGCCAATATAAGCGTCTCGAAGTCTGCTACAGGTCTAGCAAAATTCGTATGGGCAGTTCAATTCAACTTTTTGAGATACAATCAATTTTCTACATCAAGGTATTTTAGTCACTGACCATGGCTGAAAGCAGTGATGTATTTCGTATGTTGGCTGATGAGGATACATTGGATGGTACCAACTACCCGTTGTGGGCTTATATGATGCGAGATGTGTTGTTGCAAAAGGATTGTGGAACATTGTGCAGGGTGTTGGAAAACGTCCTATCACACATGCAACTATTACAACTGTAGGTACTAAAGCTGATGCAGAAGGTGTCGAAGATGATGATATTTTGCATATTCCTATTCATGTTGTAGTTTCTATTGCACCTACTATAGAGTAGATTTGTTGGGATGGCAGAGATGCTCAGGCAGATGCATTGATAGCTTTTTCTCTCAAACCTGCCATTATTCCTCACATTCGCTCTCGTAGAACAACTAAGGATGCTTGGGATACACTTACCACATTGTACCAAGCTAGGAATAAGGCTCGTGTTTCTTACCTGCGATAACAGTTGGAGAGTGAGCACATGAACAAAGGTGATTCAATGGACAATTTTCTAACAAGGATCAAAGAATTGAAGGAACAATTGATTTCTGTTGATGAGGTTATACCAGAGAGCTCACTTGTGTAGACCATTCTGAATGATCTTCCTGATTCATATCAGAGTTTTGCTTCTACTCTTCGATTGATGATGAAAGGCAATCCAAATGCCTTGTCATTTGAGGAGTTAGTCTCTGTTTTGTTGCAAGAGGATCAGTCCACGTAGAATAGGTCCATTATGCATGGTGCAGATCAAGCTTTCTTGGCTAGTCAGAAGGGGAAAGGAAAATGGAGCTCTTCTACTAGTAAGAAAAAATCTGCAAATGCTGCACATTCGAAGAACCAAGATAAAGATGAGAAGAAATCAGAAAAGCAAAAATTGTTTTGCAAGTAATGTAAAGGGAATGATCATATCATAAAGAGCTGTCCATAACTGGTTGCAAAAGAGGAAAAGAAAAGGGAGGTTGGAATGGTTGTTGTAGAGGCCTCCACATCAAAAACTGAGTCTGCTAATCTTGTGCAGAATTAAGAATGGGTGTTTACTACTGTTTGCAGTTTTGACCCATCTTCTCATGAGTAGTGCATGTCTGGAGTAGACTCAGATGTTTGGTACTTTGACAGTGAGGCGACCAAACATATTACCTTGCAGCACAGTTTCTTCTCTTCACTCGAGCCTGCCCCTACAGGGAATATTGTTACATGTGCCAACAACTCCTCTTATCTTGTTATGGGAGTTGGTAAGATCATTTTGACTACTGCTGATGGTAGCTCTTTCACTTTTTCAGATGCTTTATTTGTGCCAAGGATCAAGAAGAATCTGTTATCAGTTTCAACTTTAGCCAAGATTGGCTTGGTTGTGAAATTCATTGATGATAGGTGTACAGTTCATGATCTATCAAATGGACATGTGATTCTTGCTTCTGGCATTTTATGTTGTGGGCTGTATAAGCTTATATACTATGAAAGATCTCTAAATGACTTGGCATGTGCAGTACATGATTCTCATGCTATGTCAGATGCAAAGCTTTGGCATGCACGCTTTGGTCATCTGAATTTTGCTAGTTTGCTATGCCTGCAGAAATCTAAAATGGTGTCCTCTTTGCCCAAACTTGAGGCACCTGGAAAACATGTTTGGGAAGGCTGTATTTTGGGCAAAATGCAGCATTCCTTCTTTCCAAAAGATGGTTTAGTTTAGGTTACTTAGAAATTGCAGCTTGTACATAGTGATGTCTGTGGTCCTATGTAGACACCTTCTTTTGGAAATTATCTTTACTTCGTGACTTTCATTGATGATTTTTTCAAGCATTCATGGGTATATCCATTAGAAGCAAAGTCTGAAGTGTTCATGTGCTTCAAATAGTTTTTGGTTTTGACTGAAAATCTATCAGCATGTAAAATGGGCACCCTTCGTTCTGATTGAGGGGGGAATATATGTCTTCTGATTTTAATGCATTTCTGGTTGAACGTGGGATAAAACACTGGTGTACAGTGCCGTATACACCTCAACAGAATGGAGTTGCTGAACAGAACAATAGGTCACTCATGGAGATGGCGAGGTGTATGGTCAAGAGTCAGGCTTTACGACATAGTTTCTGGCTTGAGACTGTCATGTGTGCAGCATATGTACTTAATAGGTGTCCCACTAAAGCGCTGCAGACTATCACTCCATATGAGGCTTGGCATAATTGCAAGCCATCTGTTGCACATCTGCGTGTTTTTGGGTGTTTGGCATATGCATTATTGCCTGAACAACATCATAGAAAATTGGATGATAAAGTAGTAAAATGTATTTTTGTTGGGTACAGTTCTGAAAGTAAAGGCTATCGTCTAAATGCATTCTGGTTAGCCGTGATGTTGTTTTTGTGGAAGATGTTATTCAGCCATTGCTTTCATGTACTAAGGAGACATTTGTTAGCTCCAAAGACATGTATGGTAGTTTGCTACCTCTTTTTATAGGTGGACAATCTAGTGCTAGTCCTAATGAGGCAACTTATCAACCTTTGCAAGTTTCATGTGATGATGCAGATCATTCCATTTCTGATGTAGATTTACATGATGCACTTGTTGATGAGAGAGTTGATATTGAGCAGGCAAAAACTATGCCAAAATGGCTAGTGCAGACTTTGTGTGACAGCAAAGTAGATGCACCTCTATCATATCGTACTCGGTCAGGCTCTCATAGTGCCTCTTTTGCATTGGATTTCTATGTTATGGCTGCCTCTAGTCTCTGTGATGAGATTGAACCTGTTTCATTTGATGAAGCACAAAATTCAAAAAATTAGATGGCTGCTATGCAATCTGAATATGATGCAATAATGAAGAATGGTACTTGGTCTTTATGTGACTTGCCTCTTGGCAAGAAGGCCATTGGCACTAAGTGGGTATACAAGCTGAAGCGTAATTCTGATGGTATAGTTGACACGTATAAGGCTAGGCTTGTTGGAAAGGGTTATGCATAGGAAAGAGGCATTGATTTTGATGAGACCTTTGCACCTACATGCCGTATGACTACTGTTCGGAGCATCTATGCACTTGCGGCTCATCATGGTTGGAATGTACATTTTTTGGACATGAAAACTGCATTTCTAAATGGTGACTTGCATGAAGAAGTGTATGTTTTTCAGCCCCATGGCTTTGTGCAAAAAGGGCATGAAAACCAAGTGTGCAGGTTAAAGAAGGCATTATATGGTTTAAAGCAAGCACCATGTGCTTGGTATGAGAAGATACATGCCTATCTAATTGCACATGGTTTTGAGAACAGTCCAACTGAAAGCACCTTATATGTTAAGCGTGCTAATGATGTACTTCTGATCATTGTGGTTTATGTTGATGACATGCTGCTAATTGGTCCTCATGACACACATATTGCTGATTTGTATGCCTCATTTGAGATGTCTAATTTGGGGCATTTGCATCATTATTTGGGCATTCAATTTATGCACATTGATGGTGGAATGGCTTTGCGGCAAACGAAATATATTGACACATTATTGCAGCGTTTTGGCCTTGAAGACTGTAAACCTATTGTCACTCCTATGGAGACAGGTTTACGACTGAGTCTTCATGATGCTGGAGATGCACTTGATGTTGTTCTCTATCAGCACGCTATTGGATGCTTGATTTACTTATGCATTACTCAGCTAGATATTCAATTTTCTATCTCATAGATGAGGAGTTTCATGCATTGCCCAGGTGTCAAGCATTCGCAAGCAGTTAAGAGCATCTTTCACTACTTGAGTGGTACCCAGCTACTTGGTTTGTTTTATCCCAAGGGGGGATCACTACCACCAGATTTGCATGCTTTTTCTGACTCTGATTGGTTTGGTAGCTATGACACTCGTGTGTCCACTAGTGGTTTCTGCTTCATGCTTGGTAGCTCATGCATATCTTGGCTGATTAAGAAGCAGCCTACTGTGGCCACTTCTAGTTGTGAGGCTGAGTATAGGGCAGCTTTCACAGTGACTGTTGAGTGTGTGTGGCTCGTATGCCTTATGGTTGATTTGGGTGTTGGTCAATCTTCTGCCACCTTCATCTTCACTGACAATTAGAGTGCATTGGTAGTTGTGAGGAACCATGTGTTCCATGCTCGCACTAAGCACATTGAAGTACATTATCATTATGTCAAGGAGAGGTTCTCTGTTGGGGAGATCAGCTTGGCATATGTGCCCACGCAGGAGAACATTGCAGACCTTTTCACGAAGGCTCTGCCTAGGGAGAAGTTTGAAGCTTTCCACAAAGCTTTGGGCTTACTTCCTTTTGTGGAGTGATTTCCACATAGCTTGGTAGTTCCTTATACATGAGTGCCAGCTCCTTGATCACCGCATCACTCCCAGTGGGGATTTGTTGATATATTTAGGTAGTGATGTGTGTGAACACTCTAGGACCACCAGGGCACTTTTTTCCCTCTTTAGGAGGTTTCTTCCCCCCCGACTTGTATATATGCCTATTTCCCTAATGGTCTACTTATCTTTGTACATTCTCTAATAATACATTCAGTATTGTGTGTTGTGCTCCAAGCTTCTTCTTCTTCCTTGTGCTGTTTGTGTGCTTCTGCAGACGTCTAACTCGAACACAACACACACACACACACACACACACACACACACATATATATATATATATATATATATATATATATATATATATATATATATATATATATATATATATATATATATATATATATATATATATATATATATATATATGTGTGTGTGTGTGTATGTATGTATATATATATATATGTGTGTGTGTGTGTATGTGTAAATACATATCCAATGTCATAATTAAGAATCCTAATCATCATCATCATCAGCAGCATCATGATCATGATCATCCTCATCCTCATCATCACGATCATCCGCATGATCTGATGTATCTGTGTGAGCACCCTGTGATGATCCAGATCATCCCTCATGTGTCTGTCTCTCCACCTCATCCATATTTGCCTCTCCATAATACTCTTGTATTACATATAACAAACATAAATAAGTAAAACAATTAAAACATCCATAAGAATAAAATAATTATATAAAATGTAATAATACTCACAAAGGCATTCGGATGATCTCGCATATACTCGCTCAAATGTTGATATCCAAAATCTGTAGATTACTTGATCTCATGTTTCATACGATATCATCCATAATCCTTTCACTGCATTGAAACAAATAAAAAAGATTAGTGTCTTGCATTTTAACTAAAATAAAAAATATAGTCACAATAACACATATACTTACAAATGTAGCTACAAAACCATGATGGAGCATTTGGCCTAGGTGCGATGTGTGACTGGACTCAACTCTCTTCTTTGCAAAAGCCTGTTTATTTAAAGAAAAAAGAAATCCATAAATTAAATGTTAAAAATTAATAAAATATATGAGAATTATAAATATAAACTATTAATTTGTATACCTTTTGCTGAGGAATGACTCTTGAAGGTGTAGCTGTCTACGAAAAAACTACCACGTCTCAGGTGGTATGTTAGGTGACCTCTTAATTTTTTCCACCATACAATATCTCTTGTTAATTTAATCTCAAATAGAAAAAAACGAATTAGAATACATATAGATATATACACACACATATACACATACACATACCCACATACACATATACATGCAAACATATACACATACATATATGCATACATATACACATATGCATACATATAACATAAACACACATATACGTAGCCACATATATATGTACACACATACACATGCATGCATATAAACTCATTCATACAAAATGCATGCATTTATCCCACAATAATGTGTATTTGTGTATATGTGAATATGTGTGTATGTGTAAATGTGTATATGTGAATATGTGTGTATGTGCAAATATGTATATGTGAATGTTTAGGTATGCAAATAATCAGATTATTAATATCAAATACCATTACTTGTAGATTCCGATCAATTAGATGGAACTCCACCATGGTCTCCTAATCATGCAAGGACTATAAATTGTAAGTATATCAAACTTTTAATTTTAAATATATTTGATTGATACATAACTGATATATTTTTTTGTTTCATGTTATAATCAGATCCTCATCAATTAGGGGGCACTCCACCACCTCCTACCCATGCAACGATTTCACATGTCCTCTGATAGGAATTATGATAAATTTTACTATTAAGAGCATATTATATGTTGGTGTAACTCTTGCTATGACATGTATCCAAGGCCACGATTGGAATGTATTGATCATGAGGTAGAGTATGGTATGTTTGACTGTGCACCACCACTTGATCAACGTGATAATGCTTGGGTATGTAATTTTTCTATAAACCAATGTCATTATTTTATTTAAAAACCATATACAAAATCAAATTACTGTTGAAATACAAGAATACTTGCTCGATGATGATGATGATGATAGTAATTCTCATAATGTTAATATATCTTGTGTATGTCATGGACTTGTTGTTCATGAATTACAAGCAGAGGTTTCTAGAAATCCTCTACCTCCTAGTTTAGAGAGTGAAACGGCTGGAGATTATCCATTGCCAGCTCGTGATCGTTCTCTAGTACAAACATATGATAGAAGAAGATGTGGATGGAATAGAGGACCACTTCCCTTAGATGGAGAGGTTTTCAACTTTTGGGGTAATCGCTATATGATTGCTCCATCCACTATTACTAATGATGGTGGTGGTCTCTTTATTGTAGAGGATTTGTATGTGCCTCCGAACTCTGGAGTGACTCTTATGTCATTTTGTGGTCCTATGTATGGATGGGGAGATTGGCATCAACTTGCACGTTATGTTCAAAGCATGGGTACTTATGGAATATGCTTGAATACAACATCCCTTAGTACTAGAAGGATTTCACATGCTAAAAATAAAAGATTATATATTGATGGAAGAGCTTAGACGCATGGAAATATAGCAAGTTTGATAAATAATAGTCGATGGTTATATACTAGTTCAATGACTAATTGCACATTTGAGGAGTGTGAAAATATTCATGAATCACGATACATGAGTAGAGATGTATCAAGATACATAGTTGTCAATGCTATTACTACATTACATGCTAGTGATGCATTATTAGTGAATCATGGATGACATAGACCTCCAAGAGCACCTTTTAGATAGAGAGAGAATGAAAATTTTATATCCATATTTAATAACTTATATATTTAATTTTATGTTTAAAGTTTACTTTTTATTCATTTATGGAATACTAATGATTTTTATTCATGAGTGTAGATTCCAACGTATGATGTTGATGATATTCCTCCACAACCTCATTTTTCAGAAGCTTGTATGAGGAGGCTACGCAACAGTGATCCTGTGGAATATGCAAGTTTGAAAGATCTATATTCAAAAGAAGATAAAGTACAAGATTTGTGGGACAATGATGAAGATGATGACATGGCAGATTTTATTGAGGATTGGTATCCAAATGATAGTGAGAGCATTGATATTTCTAAAAATGATAAATATCTTCGAGAGGAATGTCTAAAGCATGTATATGAAGGAAGTTGTTTGACACGACTAAGTGCGAGCTTAATTATTCTCAATCTTCAAAACTGTTCTGGATGAAGTAATGTATCTGTTTCGGCACTATTAAGGTATAATTCTCAATTTTCTATCTATTTATATATATACATGCATAAATATATACATATAAATACATGCATATATAGACCCACACATAATTATAAATGAATGCATACACACATATAAACATACACACACATATAAACATATAAACGTAATAATGGTTTTTCATTTTTATATATTTTGATACATCATTTTGAAGGTTGACTGGTTTCGAGCCGAGTATAAACGTAGTAATTCCACATTAAGAAAGGAATTATCTGGGTTTTGGGCAATTGATTCTTCCAAGGTAATGTGATCTACTAAAGAACCATATATTCTTCCCAGGCATATTGAACAAGCATTCTTTTATAAAAACCCATATGCTCATCCTTGGTGGCAAGTCATTCATGTTCAACCTAGAGGTAGGTCATTGTTTGAACGGTTTATTGTTAGAGAGCTCAAAGAAAGTCCTCTTGATGATTCACTATCAGATACTGATACATCAACATCTGAAAGAGAAATTAGAATCATTATATATGATAATGATATTAATCTTTTTGATGAAGAGGATAATACTCTACATGATGATTCTACTGATGATGAAGAGGAATTACCAAAAATCAATATTAATCCATCAAAAGATGATGTGACTCATGAGAACACAGATTTAACAATAGAAGAAATAAATGAAATCACTAAGGATAATGAAGATGTTACCAAAATGATGGCAATAATGAAAACATATGAGGAGATTAGATAGTAAATTCTACTCTAGTTATCGATCAATAACTTGAAGCTTCTAAATGGATATCAGATAATAGATTTTTCTTTATTCAACTAGAATATCGATGAATCCTACTAGAGAGATGAAATCATGTCATTTTAAGTTAGTACACAATGCTCGGGGGTATGCCTAATTATTTTATATATAGCTTTAGCTTCGAAGAGCAAATTTTTTTCATGTATGTATGCATATGTGTGTGTATTCATGTGTATTATATGTATACATGTGTGTGTATGCATGTATATGTATTTCATGTATATGTATGTGTGTGCATGTGTGTGATATATGTATACATGTGTTAGTATGCACACCTGTATATATGCATATGCATTTGTGTAATATATGCAAGTGTTTATAATTGTGTATGCATGTATAAGTATACATGTGTACATGTAGGCATGTATATGTGATGTGTACATGCATATGTGTCTATGTGTACATGTAAATGTGTATGCATGTATATATATTTATGTGTGCATATAGGCATGTATGTGTGATGCATAATGTATCTACTCCATTTTATATTTATGTATGTGTATCTACATTATGTGTATATATCTTTATATATATTATGATCCTAGTTGATTCGAGTAGCTATATATAGAGGCATAAGGTTGGGAGGAGAGACATCTCTCTAGTAGGACGTTGGAGGAATAGATGCAATGTGTATATATACTTCAATCAAAATTAGTGTTTCTGAATTAGGATTTTTGAAATAGTATTTTTGAATTAGAATATTTATAATAGGGTTTTTGAATTAGGATATATATATATATATATATATGTGTGTGTGTGTGTGTGTGTATGTATGTGTATCTATATGTGCGTATGCATGTGTGTGTATGTATGTGTATCTATATGTGCATATGCATTTGTTGTGTGTGTGTGTGTGTATGCATGTGTATGTGTATATATGTATGTAAATATGATTATGTGAGTCTAAGTGTGTGTACATATGATTATGTATGTGTATGTGTATGTGCGTATGTGTATGTGTGTATGTGTGTATTCATTATATGTGTCTAATTGCACGCATGTGTATGTGTGTGTAAAAATGTGCATGTATGTGTGTATATATAAATGTGCATGTATGTGTTGTTAAAAGTGCAGACTACCGTCAAGTTCGCCTTTTAATCTCTGTTCGGGTTCTTGGGGATGGTAGGGGTCTGATAATTCAGAGGCCCTGTATCTTATTTTCCTAGTTAACTTATCAAACAAGCAGTACGTTATTATCCAGTATAATGTCTTCTACATAGTATTAACGTTCATATTCCAGTTAGGCTTTTCACAGTATGTAACGCAAAGAGTAATAATTATCGTCGCACAGACTTATTATCACCAAGGAACATTACTGTGTTAATAAGAAATTAATGTAATTCAACAAGGTAAAGTGTCAATACTCAGAATTACGAAAATCTGCACTACAATGTCTCCGCAGGGTCGCAAATCGCCCAGACAGACAGTCTGGTGATCCCATCTCCTCTCTACCGGAGAACCACCGTCTCTTTGTTGATTGATAAAAAGGGTACAACACTTCGCTACGACCTTTCGGTACGTGCGGTATAGGAAAATATAAATTACATGATGCCAATCCGGCGGCCTTACACTGACACGCACGGTGGACTTGAACCCGCAACGCAAACAAAATTAAGGCTCGTCTACGATGCCTTGTATATACATAGTTCTTGCTAATTTGAAGGTTCTAGAGATTTTCTGTTTTAAGGAATCCAACATCAGCTTTAGTGTCTCCGGCTCTACCAGTCGTGCGTCAGTTCGAACGGAACTTGCCGCAATGACTTGGCTTATCAACATATCAGTCTGCGTCTGCAAAAAGGCCTCTTGCAAATAAAAGTCATTGGCAAGGGCTGCATCTCGGCTCAATCTCATATCATTAATTTGATTATCAATTCTTGATACGCGCTCTGCTTGAAAACCTAACTGCTTTTCTCTTCGCTCCAACTTGTGAGCTTGATATTGAATTGTCTGATAATAAGCATCTCTTTCCTTCCGAAGCCCAGCTATCTCCTTCTAAAGTTGAATTGTAAGACTTGTCTGTGATTTTAGGGCAGAATTTGCTTGAAACAAATTGGTAGTTACGGCTTGGAGTTTTGCATTAGTCTGCTTAGCTAAAGTAGCCATCGCTTGTTCTTTCTGCATGACTTCATCAAGCTGGATTTGAGTTTCTTCCAACAAATTTCCAATTTCCACTCGAGCATCTTCTTTATCCTGTACCAGCTGATTTAACTGCTTAATCTCTTCATCACGAGCAATTAACAAAACATCCTTGGCTTTTAACTCTACCAATGCTGCATCGCATTGAGCAATCAATGTATCTTGTTCTGCAAGCCTAGCTTGAAGATGCTGAAGTTGCATCTGCAAAGCATGGTTTTTTGCTTTAACAACATCTGCTTCTTCCTGTAGTGGGGCAATATCAGCCTCCAAAACATCAACTTTATGCGGCAACTCTTGTCGGATATTATCAGTGGCCATCTTCAATTGCATTGGTAACTGCTGCGAGAATTAGATCAACAGTCAACCCATAGATTCGAGTTCATGAAACATCGGGGTTGGAGCAGGAAGAGTAGGAAGGGATTGGGATGTAGAAGCGGAGAACATATGAGGGGAAGAGGGTGGAGAATAGGCGGGAGAAGAAGATGGGGAAGGGGGTATGTCAGGAACAATAGGTTGGACTGGAACAATTGGCTCAACAATGTTCATGGTGGAAGGAAGTGGGTTAAGAAGATTAGGCACCAACACCATTCCAGTGGTCAGCTGCTTTGTTGCTTCAGTTCTGGCAATCACAGCGTCAATCAGAGCAATCACTTCATTGAGAATCTCTCCAATAATGGCTTGAACAACATCTTGATTCTACTAATGAGAATCCTCTCGAGAAGAAATTTCTTTAGAGTCGGTGGTGGAAGCACTTTGTTCCTGCTACTGGATTGGAGAAGAATGGATGGAAGAATCAACATGGATGGAAGTGGCGGTGTCGTGGAAGACCTCTTCTTCATGTCCGGCGTTGGATCCTTGCACGTGGCTCTCAGACAGACTTATACGGCTACGTTTTCGGTGAAGAAGTTGAAAAAGATCTACATCATCATCTTCCTCATCTTCGAGCATCTGAGTAGACTCTTCATGCAACAGGAATGGAGCATTTGGCGGGGGTTGCACGGCTTGAATGGCTGGAAAGAGGAAAGTGAGGATATGGGGAAGACGTGATCGTGGAAGATCACCCTTATTAACTTGTTTAATAACTTTAACACATTCACGGTGAATGCGCCGAAAATAAAAAGATCCAAAATTGACAGGCTCGCGAGAAGCCATGTCTATCATTGAGTAAAAGGGACGCGAGATCCCGTAGGTACGTTTTTGCAAATTCAGTATAGCAACTAAAAACTGCAATACGGTACGCTCTGGATTAGGTCGACACAGAATGACGTACTCATTAGATGAGTGTCGTGGGAATAACACGGTTATGGTGGCTACCGGAAGTAGAGGACCATTCTCTAATCCATCCCGAGGAAGTCGGAAGGCATCGGCGAACGAAGCCAAAGTGATCACGACTCGTGACGGTAAACAAAGGATAGGCCAACTCTGCTCCGTAGCAGGTGTGGCAGTGATAGCGGAAATAATCTGCGCATAAAATGGTTGACACTCCATTGAATGCCAAGGCAATTTAGCGAAGCTCAAAAGACCATGGATACGCAAAAACTCACTCACTTTAGGGGTGAATCCTTCACGGAAGGTAGCGAGATTGGCTAGTGCTTCCATGACGCGCACGTGAAAGCACAAGAACACAGAGAACATAGAAAACAAAGAACGCAGAAACACACAGACACAATAGTGATTATCAATAAAAGGAACAAGATTAAGTAGACACACAGGCAATAGGAGGCGATCGAAAACCCTAATCATCGCGCGGTATCGAAATGATAACCTTCATAATTACGGTGTGCATGCATGAGCAGACACACTAACACAGGGTGGCGATTAATCATATTTAGATATCAAAACGAGGAGACTTACGGTCTATATTCAGTCGGAACAAGGAAATAAAAAGAAAATAAGTGACACGCGAAAAACCGAAGAACACGTCAGCGATGATCAGTCGGTTGGTGATATGGGCGTAGCTTTGAACCATTAATCGCTTTGGGAAGGGAAACTCCGATCAAGGTAGTCAACCGAAAAGTAGCTGGTCCCACTTGCTCACTAATCTGGTAAGGATCGAACCACCATAATTTAAATTTTCCAGCAGAACAATTTGCTTTAGCATTATAAGATAACACAAGCTGGCCCACCGTAAACACGAGTTTTGAGGAAATGATGATGGGTATGGGTTTGCCACAACTGAACTTCTTGAAGATCCAGCAAACTTTCACTACTATCTCTATCGGCGCGATTGCTTCCAACCCATAAGCAAGCTTGAATGGGGTCATTTCGGTTGCCACTTTGTATGTAGTCCGGTATGCCCATGAAACTGCGGGTAGTAACTGGTCCCATCGTTCTGGAGATTCTAAGATCAACTTGCGGAGCATATTCAACAGTATCTTGTTGGTGCTTTCAGCCAAACCATTAGCACACGGATAGTATGGTGAACTGAATTTATGCAAAATTTGAAAAGTGTGAGTTAGTACTCGCATTAAATTGTTGGCAAAATGTGTTCCTTGGTCACTCATAAGTTCCAGAGGTAATTTATAATGCGGGAATACGTTCTCATCAGGCATTTTGCCACCAAAACAGCTGTGGCGGACCGTAATGCCCAAGCTTCCGCCCACCTGGTGGCATAATCCGTACAAGTTAGTATATATCGATTGTTGTTAACGGTTGCTGGTGGTGATATTAGTCCAATAAAATCGAGCTGCCACTTCTAAAAGGGTTCCAAAGGTAAGACAGGTTGCAGAGGAAAGAAGTGTCACTGTAATGGCTGTCCAGACCGTTGACAGGTATCACACTGGTGCACAAACTGAGTCACATCTTTGTACATGGTAGGCCACCAAAGCCCACTTTGCAGAATTTTACGATGAGTAAGGTCAGCTGCGAAATGTCCACCCGAGGGTAAGAATGAGCCATAGCAATAACCAATTCTGCTTCATGTGGTGGAATACATCGAAGTAAAACACCAGTATGATCCATGTAGTATAGTTGACCTACAATCAACCAAAATCTGCGATTGTAAACTGCAAACTTCCGCTGCAAAGCAAGGGGAGTATGAGGAGGAAGACACCCGTCAGTTAGAAAAGTGAGTAACGTATCATAGTATGTAGGAGGAACAAGAGGTTCGGTAGATTCTTCAACAATTGGCTCAGTAGCGTAAATTGCCGGTGTAGTGTCATCAACCTCCACCGGGGCTTCACCGAAATCTAACCGAGATAGAAAATCCACCAAGGCATGTGCTGCGCCAGGTCGATGAATAACTTCATAGTCGAACTCCTGTAGTAATAAAACCCATCGAGCCAAGCGACCACCTAAATGTTGCTGCCAGACCAAATACACAAGTGCGGCATGATCCACGTGGAAGGTGAATTTTCGGCCCAACAAATAATGCCAGAATTTCTTCATAGAGTACACCAACCCGAGACATTCTCTTTCGATCACTGAATAATTTCTTTCAATAGGGGCTAATCGGCGACTTGCATAATATACAGGCCAAAACCATTTGTCAGTTTGTTGCATTAAAACACTTCCAATGGCTATGTCCGATGCATCTACAAAGACATGGAACGGGCGTTCCCAATCAGGGGGTTGCAAAATTGGGGCCTTCGTCAATAATCCTTTTAAACGATCAAAGGCAGTTTGGCATTTTGAAGTCCATTCGTATTGCCGTGGAGTACTAGTCATGAGCCGATTAAGTGGTGTTGCTAAATGAGCTTACCATTGTAAATGTCTGCCATGCCACTGGATTTGACCCAGGAAGCGCATAACTTCTTTTGGTGTTGTAGGGACTGGTGCCTGCAACACGGCTGCAACTTTATCCGGATCAACTTCTATGCCTTGCTCAGAGATAATATGGCCGAGGAGTTTGCCACAAGAGACCGCAAACACAGATTTTGTCGGATTCAAGCATAACCGGTATTCACGGCATTTTTGAAGGCAGCACCGTGAATGATACAGGTGCACCGCAATCTTGCCAAATAAGGAAAAGTCGTCCAAATATACTTGCATAAAAGTAGTCAAATAGGGTGAAAAGACTTCTTGCATACATCGTTGAAATGTGCTTGGAGCATTCCTTAACCCAAACCACATTACCGTACAAGCATAAACACCCCAGTTTGTGATAAAGGCTATTTTAGGTATGTCCTATTCTACCATCCTCACCTGGTTATAACCACTGTAACCATCCAAAAATGAATATATCTCGTGCCCTGCCACCCGGTCGAGCATGGTGTCTAGAAAGGGGAGAGGAAATGGATCCGGTACAGTAGCAGCATTCAGTTTCCGGTAATCAACACAGATGCGCAGTTGTTTATTTCTCTTCGGGACGATTGGTATGATGAATCCCACCTTCAGTAACCGATCGAGTTCTTCTTTGACCTGTGCTGCATGATTCGGGTTCATTCGGTAACTGGACTATTTGATTGGCTTCATTTTTGGTTTGAGCACTACCCGATGTTGATAGATCCGCGAGTCTAGACCTTTCATATCTCGATAGTCCCAAGCAAAAACATCGGAGAACTCACACAGGAGTCGTATAAAATCCTCTTGAAATGTCTCTGACAATCCTGCCTTAATCTTAACTAGTCACGGATTAACCTCATCACCCAAATTATATGTTACTAACTGATCTTCCGGGACATAAAATTATCGAGGTTTCACCAAATCGTCAACTGATGGTAAAAGTTGATGTAGGGTGGCTCCATCCATAGCAACACTATCATCTGCGTCTACATCTCCGATCACTGGGACAACCGTACACGCTGCTGGACTCCACTTGTCCGCTACTGATTGGAGATCGATAGTACCTAAGGAGATGAGATCTTTATGCATATGCATATGCATGTATCTATGCATATGCATGTGCATTATGTATGCATATGTGTGTGTATGTGTGTGTATGCATGTAAGTATGTATGTATGCATATGCATATGCATTATGTATGCATCTATGTGTATGTGTGTGTATGTCTCTCTCTATGTGTGTGTGTATGCATATGTGTGTGTATGTCTGTGTGTGTCTATGTGTGTATGTGTGTGTATGCATGTAAGCATGTATGTATGCATATGCATGTGCACTATGTATGCATATGTATGCATGTGTGTGTATGTGTGTGTATGCATGTAAGTGTGTATCTGTGTGTATGCATGTAAGTGTGTATCTGTGTATCTGTGTATGTATCTGTGTATGCATGTGTATGTGTGTGTGTAAATGTGTGTGGATTTATATGTGTGTGTAAGTGTGTATGTGTCTATGTGTGTGTGTATATGTGTGTATATGTGTATGTGTGTGTGTCTATGTGTGTATGTGTGTGTGTCTATGTGTGTATGCATGTGTCTATGTGTGTACGTGTGTGTGCATGTGTTATGTGTGTATTTAAATTAGTGTGTATATGTGTGTGTGTGTAAATTTGTGTGTATGTGTGTGTGTGTGCATGTGTATGTGTGTATGTAAATTAGTGTGTATATGTGTGTGTGTAAATCTGTGTCTATGTGTGTGTGTCTATGTGTGTATGTGTGTCTATGTGTATGTGTGTGTGTCTATGTGTGTATATGTGTGTGTATGCATATGTATGTGTATGTATGTGTGTGTGTAAATCTGTGTGTATGTGTGTGTGCGTACCTTGCTTCAAAAGATGTGCGTGTGCTAGTACCATGTCGATCTCTCACTCTTTCTCTCTCTCTCTCTATCTCTTTTTGTCTCTCTCTCTCTCATTCTCTCTCTCTCTCTCTCTCTCTCTCTCTCTCTCTCTCTCTCTCTCTCTCTCTCTCTCGCATCCTAATCCCGACACAAATGTGCCGAGAGAAATCAAAATTTTTTTTTAACATTCAAGCATGTCGCTTATGCGATGCTCTAATACCAGAACGTCGTGTATGCGACGCTCCAGCATCGGAGCCAGTTTGCCAATGTCATTCAAAGCATCGCTCGCTAGCGACGCTTTTTGTGATGCATATTTTTAGCGTTACATAAGCAACGCTATGCATCGCTTATGCGACGACCCATTTTTTTTTAAATAAAAAAAAGGTCATCACTACTCCGATGCTAGCATCGCATAAGCGACAAGACCCGCTTTTGTTTTCATTCAAGGGCATTGCTATGCCCCCTATTTCTAGTAGTGACAATACATGTCTAAATATGTGTGAGTATTCTTGAGGAAATATCAAAATGGTGCCACTAGTTTAAATGTGCATCATATATTCTTGTTGGTATAGAAATCGTAATGATGGTCCATACAGAAGTGAGAATTTGATCAATAAAATACCATCTTTTAATGAAAATGCTGAAAAAAACATCATTGCAATCACTATGTGCAGCACTATATGCATCAGAATAGCCATGAGTGACAAAAAGAAAAAACATTTTCCCATGCCCGTGGAGGCCTATGTGTGCTTGAAGAGGTTTGTGTATGCAAAAGTCTATACAAAGAGAACCCGCATAAGCAAAAAAAAAAAAAAAAAAAAGAAAATTCTTATGCCTCTATAGGTTACTATATGTCTATTTTTGCATAAGCGTTTACAACATGAACCGGTACAAAACTGCACATAAAAATTGTATCCATAAACCTTTACGAGAATTGACATGACACTTGTAGATAAATAACATAATGCTAAACTTACGCATAAACCTATGTATAAACATGATAATCATCAACCTGTACATAAACATCATAATCATAAACCTTGACCAAACAAAAGTAACCATATTTTTTATTGAACTTGATAAATCTGAACATAGAAGACAAAATCACATGTATAAATGATAAATAGAGATACACTGCATTCATATGATGCCTAGAAAAATGTATGTTTGTTGGTATACAAAAGTTGCAAAACACAAAAATGTCTATCGTGAGGTTGAGAATTGGATGGTGCAAAATGCAAGAGAGTATCTTGTGATAGAAAATAAAATTTTTTGAGTGACCTTTATGTATGTTAGAAAAACATATCAAACTAAACTAAAAAATATATACCATCGAGTGATATATACATGCGCATGTGCATCCCAAGGCATCTCAAGTGTGGTCAGAGTAGCTGGCTATGAGATCACCACCACAACATCCACCAACCACAACATCCACCAACCACCTGAACATCTATCTCATGATCATGGTGGTGTAGATGGAACATCACCACCACAACATCCACCAACCACCTGAACATCTATCTCATGCTTACTATGACGAGCTAGATATGGTTGATGAGGCTCTAGATTATCCAACAAATCTACAAAGCACTTGAGAACTAGCCCCCTTGTAAAATTGTGGAGAATCATCATGTAATAAAGATGAAATGAAATCCAATAGTGATTAGATTTGGCTTATCTTTACTCAAAATGAAGTAATCCCTTTGCACTTAGCATGCATATTTTATACGCTAATTTGCAAGGCACATCGTTTATGATGGATGTTGATCTTTGTTTTAAGTATCTTTATTATTATAAATCCTTAAATCCTAATTTCTAATATATTTGAGTGTATATACTAGCATTAATTCTAAAACCCTAGTTTGTTATATATTTTGACGATATATAATAATATTTCGAACCCTAATATCTTATACATTTAAGCATATATACTATTATTAGCCCTAAAATCCTAAATTAGGTTTTCACTTTATTTACTAGTTCTTATATTGAATTCTTATTTTTTATGCATTTCAACATATATAGTATAACTATCCGTATAGCCCTAGTTTTTGTTGTTCTTCACTTTATTTTCTAGTATTTATATTAAAACCCTAATGTTTTATACATCGAAGCATAACAATTAGTGTCTCTAAAATCCTAATTTTTTGGTGTTCTTACCATATTTGCAAGTATAAATCATAAAACCCTAGGTTTTTATGTATTTAATTATATATGTTTAAGCATATGTACTATTATTTAGCCCTAAACCTTGATTTTTTAGTTTATCACTATATTTACTAGTTTCTTTTAGCATTTGTTATTTGTTCAAGTTACTACCATTCATGGATCTTCTTTTCTTCTCAATCGGATATGCCTTGCGGTGCATGCAAGAAGAACATGTTAAAATATTGAAAACATTTCTTGTTGAATAGCTTGAAAAGCGTTGGAGTCGAATGCATGTATGTATGTACATACGTACGTATGTACATACGTACGTATGTACATACGTACGTATGTATGTACATACGTACGTATGTATGTACATACGTACGTATGTATGTACATACGTACGTATGTATCTATTTTTGTATGTATGCATGTATGTATTTCTATATGTGTGCATGTATGTAAGTATGTAAGAAAGTAAGTATTTTTGTATGTATGCATGTATGTATTTCTATATGTGTGCATGTATGTAAGTATGTAAGAAAGTAAGTAAGTAAGTAAGTAAATAAATAAATAAGGTCTCCCGCATCCCCCCATTTGTCATGCCCCCCCTATTTTTTTTTTATAGAGTCATAGTTCCTTTTTTTTTTAACTAATGAGCATATCAAATTATGGGAAAAGAAGAAGATACAAACGATATACAAATCAAGCTAAGAATCAATTTTCGAAGACATAAGATAAAGACTAAAAGAGAGTTGCAAGAGTAGGTCATTGTAGCCTTGAGATATTTGGGAAGTGAGAGTTATATCTCCAATATCCTACTTTCAAACGATAGCATCAACTTTCAAAGATGGCTTAGATGGTTAGTGTCTGATGGTGTAACAATTCTCGGCCTTGCATGTCCATTGAGCTCTTCACTTTTCATGGCCAGGATCTCCCACTTAGTGGTGGTGAGTAATGTGGGTCTACAATTGGAGGACAAAACTTTTGGTGCCTCTCTTGAGCTTTTTGTTGTTAAACCCCAGTTGTCTTCCTTCGAAGGGAGGATATTCTGGCAAAGAAGGAAGAGCTAAAGAGAACCTACCTCATGGGTCACTTGTTTGGTGCTAAGCCCCCTCTTGAGTCCTTATGAAAATGATTCCATACGGAGTGGTTCCATCATACCTTATTGTCAACAAGTTTCAATTCTTGCTAGCTAAGAAAGTGCTCTTGGTTTTTGAAAATGATGACATGACCTTCGAGGATCTGCTGATTGGCACATGGCAAGTATGGAGAACTACATTGTGCCTTTTGAAATTGTTTCTTGAATTCGTTCCAAATACGTCAAAGCTGCTCTACTATCGGCTCTATATTGAGCTCCCGAACTTGCATAATTTCTTATATGGATTCATATGGGAAATTGTATCGTCCATCAGTCCGCCTCTAGCCTCAAGAGAATACATCGGGGTTTCATGAATCACTATGACTATGGCAATGATGGGAAAGCTTAAGAGGATTCCACTTGCAAGGAAGACAACCAAGAGGATGGATTCACCACCAACAATGATGATAACTAGGATAGTGAAAGCTCAATCATTGAATCCAAAACTCTTGAAAGGATACTAGATTCTTTTTCAAAGAGGACTTTTCGCAAAGGAAAATAACTGGCTCAAATACCGTGGAAGAGGGCCCTTGAGGGTAAACTCCTATTTCAAGACCCCTCCATCTTGAAGAAAAAAGATGAGGAGAACAACAACAAAAAGAGCTACAAGGCCCCTCCCCCCCTAAGAACTTAACCTCTAATAATGATAATTGTTTCTTTCAATGTTATAGGTTGTTTGATCCCTCAAGAGTGGATATTATTGTCTAATGGATTTGTCCTCAAAGCCTAAACTTGGACTTCATCTATCTTCAAGAGATCACAATTGATGGGGAGGACCTTTAAAAGAGACTAAAAGGTATTTCATTGTTCTATGTTTGGATCTATACTATGTACTGCAGGGAAAATGGAGACATGGCTATCTACAATAATAGAAGTTGGTATGTTAGACTTTTGGATATCCTGGCAGATTGGAACCGTTGGTGGATTGATGCTCCTTCGGGGGTCCTTTGCATTTTTCCATATTCTCTATGTATGCTTCCAATATCTATTTGGAAAGAATTTCCACTTGGCAATCATTAGACTCTTTGCCCCTCAAGGTTGTTCTTTGTGGGGACTTTATATGATGAAGGTTCTTTTTGGCAGATCAAGGAAACAAGGGCAAGTGATTGATGGTCATGAGAAGGATGTGTGGGATAAATTTGCTTCACCTAGATCTTGTGGAGATAAAAGATGAGGCTGATTTCTCTTGGTCAAACCTCTAGTCTAGAGTTGACTTTTAGAAATCTAGACTTGATAGGAGCAACATTACGTAGAATATCATCAATAAGTGGGGCACCCCTTCCCTCTCCCAATGTGCAGACCTTGTTGTCTCTAATCACTACCCAATTTTACTTACCATCAAGCCAGCCATCAATCTCAAGAAAGCCCCCTTGTTTTTGCATGCCAAACTGACCGCCTTTTCATTCCCTTCAGTCTAGCATGAGGGTTTCTTGGAGCTCGGCCTTTATCACTAGCTCCTCACCGGCCAGGTATTGGAGGATGGTGGTCATGAAGACTCAACACACCTTGGGCACGACTCACAAGAATCTTCAAAACATTCATTGAGCTAGAAGGAAAAATCTTTATCAAAGGCTTAGACATCTTGAGGAAGAAGTAAACAGAGGCCACTCTCAATACTAGAAAAGGCTCTGAAAAATCAAAAGCATGCTGAGATACGAAGAAGAAAGTCAAAGAAAGAATCTGTAGGTATACTTTAAAGAATGGTGGACAAACCTACTAAAGATATGTGCAATCTCCTCAAAAAGAAAAATCTAAGGAACTGATCCCTTCACTAATGGATATCGATGGGGTTGAATGCAAGATGGATGAAGAAAATAGAACATTGATTTTTGATCACTTTACCCAACCTCTAGGGGTTTCCATGCCTCTTTCTCCTCATAGACGTGATTGCATGGCGACCATCTCTAGAGTAAGAACCAAAATATTTCCACAAAATATGAAGAATTTTTTAAGCTTCCATTTTTTATGATGAATTTTGGAAGTTATTGACTCACTTCCTAATGGAAAAATCCCAGGGTTGGAAGGCCTCACCAATCTTTTTTCAAGCCCTCTGAGCACGTGATGACTACTTCATTACTTCGGGTAGGGCAAGAGGCCATATCTTTCGATGCACTACCCGAATATCTCAATGAAGGTGTTATCAAGTTTATTCACAGAAAAGGAAACTCGTGGATCTTTGAGATTTCCCACGAATCGTTGTGCACATGAGTCATGCAAATTTTCTAGCCATTTGATGCTCCTTAATCCAAAGGTCGCCTGCATTTTGGGATAATCTTAAAATGGGAGCATGTGTGAGACATTATATGTGTGTCGGTACATGCCAAAAGGTGCAATGATAAGCTAGATCCAAAGGTGGTATTAAATTTGAGTGATAGGATCCACATGTGATCCAACATCTAGGAATTGAAGTCCCAAAACTCACATGAGCTTGATTTGAATCATCCAATGAGAAGATGTATCCTATGGCCTATAGTTAAAGGTGCTTTTTGGAGGATTTCCAATATATCTGCCATATATATCAAATAAATCAAAGGGCCCATATGCAAGGGTGCCTTGACATTTTCCATTTAACCTCACCCTTTGGATCTTTGAGCCAATCTAAGAGAGCTAGCTCATTTGCAAACCTTTCAAAACCATTCAAATAACTAAAACCACTACTTCTAGGTGGTTTTTCCTCTTTGAATGCACAAAAACAAGGGAATCCTATGGCTAGTGTTGAGCTGGTCAAAGGTCAAATTAGGCAAAGGTCAAAGTGCTCACTTGTGGAATCAATCAAAGGTCAAAGTGATGACGTTGCAAGTGATCTAGAGTTGGTGGAAAAGTGCAAAGTGGTGCACAAGTGTGCACAAGTGGCTGAGAACAAGGGTACATAGGTAGTGCACAAACAGTTTGCTCATAATAGTTTTCTAGGAAACGTTGAACATAGGTTGCAGAATGGTCTTTTTGAAAGGCTTTCAAGGTTTTTAAGTGTTTTGGAAGATTCAAGTTAACCCTCCCTTATGCACACATTTTGAGGAATTGAAAGTCAAAAGTGGTCATATGAAGAGAATTGGTACACAAAAGTATATGTATGAACCCCATTTAAACTTTTTTCTCCCCCTAAAGAAACATAGAGAATAGTCTACACTTGAGAGAGCAAGAGAAGAGCAAGAGACAAATTGAACTAGTGCAATGAAGATAAGAAAAGTGAGAGATAAGTGTGCAAGGAAGGTGATCAAGTGTGCAGAGCGAGTGCACAGAGAGTAATCAAGGAAGCCAACCAAGGTGAAACAAGGTACAAGTGAGGAGGTGTTGCACATCGACAGAAGTTGGCCCTTCCTCCAACCCTATTGGAAGCTTGAGTGCAAGGTGTGTGCAAGGGCAAGCTACTAGAGAGGGTGGAGGCCTCGTAGAGAGGAGGTTGATTGCACAAGGAATTTGCGTATCTTCTATACTTGCGTGTGTGTGCTTTTTGGGTTTAAGCACTATGCCGAAAGAACATTTTGTCTTACTCTAGACAGATCCATTGTATTTTTCATTGTAATGAAGTTACAAAAAGGCTTTTGGTGAAAGTGTTTTAGTTCTTCTTCTTCTTCTTCTTGAAGTTACAGAAAGGCTTTCTTGAAGTGTTTTAGTGTTGACAACATTGAAGAGGTAATCTTCCCTTTTCTTGGAATCATCTTAGCCTAAGGAATAGGGTGCATAGTGCATGATCGTAACCCAGTCACAAACTTTAAGAGTACTTGGAAAAACAACCAAAAGAAAAGTCATTCAAAGGTCAACGAACACTCTGTTATCAACACCCTCAGTAAGAAATATGGTGGTTCAAGCAGACCTAGAAACTCTACTTTCAAGGTTAAATATCAAATTTCCCTCTTTTAGAGGATTAGCGCATGAAGACCATGGTGAACATGTTATAAGAGTTTTGTCCTTATGAAAAAAAGGGGCTAATGGGAAGGGAAAATGCACTTTTAATTCTTTTCCCAGCGATAATTCTTTACCTTGTGGAACCTAAGGACCTAGTCACATAATTGAGATTGAAGAACTTGAGAGTCTAAGAAGAAACAAGCCTCATGAAAAAGAATGAAATGTAGTAAGTCAACTAAAGTAGGAAATTGAAGCATTAAAGTTACAAAAAGAAGAAGAGGCCCATGTAGAGGAGTTAGCACAACTAAGGCAAGAACTATAGGAACTTTGTGGAGGGGCATCAAAAATGGATTTTGGTGCACCATGTGTAGCAAACAAGGCCATGTGGTAAGTGACTACCCTCTTTTAAGTGTGCCTTGTCAGTTATGCAGGAAAGCTGATCATGAACCCCATGAATGACATTCAAGAGGGATGTGTGCACATGCACATGCATATTGGGGAAAGCTGATCATGAACCCCATGAATGACATTCAAGAGGGATGTGTGCACATGCACATGCATATTGGGGACAAGGAGGGGTCCAACCACCAACAACTATAATGGTGCCAACCCATGACCAATAGGTAACTTTCAAAATGGGCCTAGGAGGCCATTCATTTGTTTCAGGTGGGAAATGTGGGCATTATCAAAGCAAATGCCCTCTACTAGAAAATGCCCCTCCTTGTAGAAATTGTCCAGAGGCTATGGATCATTATATCGTTTGTAGTATAGAGGATTCTAATCTTAATATTCTCTAAGGGACATTTTGCATGTGGTTATGTGGAAGAATTCTTGCAGTCTAACACGATTAAATTGGAGGTGGTTGACTCGCAGTGCTACTGGAACATTCTTGCAGTGAAAGAATTCTTACAGTCTAACACGATTAAATTAGAGGTGGTTGACAAGGATGTGAAAGAATTCTTGCAATCTAACACGATTAAATTGGAGGTGGTTGACTCGTAGTGCTACTGGAACATTCGACTTCGAGTCAAGCTCATGGTGCTACTGCAACATTTGACTCCATTTGGTTTGGAGAAATAGGGATTGGAAGCACTTGAATTGTAGCCTCTGCTTTGATTCAAAACCCTCCACCATCCCGCAATGCACCCCCTCACCTATAACTTATACCCTCGCATTCCTCCCTCCACCATCCACAGTCCATCACCCTTCATCTCTCTCTCTCTCTCTCTCTCTCTCTCTCTCTCTCTCTCTCTCTCTCTCTCTCTCTATATATATATATATATATATATATATATATATATATATATATATATATATATATATATATATATATATATATATATATATATATTCCTCCCTCCCTCTCTCTCTCTCTCTCCTCTCCCTCTCTGTCTCTATCCTCTCTCTCTCTCACGCTCTCTCTCTCCCTCTCTCTCTCTCTCTCTCTCTCTCTCTCTCTCTCTCTCTCTCTCTCTCTCTCTCTCTCTCTCTCTCTCTCTCTCTCCCCCCCCCCTCCCCCCCTCCTCCCCCCACCACCCACTGTTTGCACCCTTCATCTCTCTCTCTCTCTCTCTCTCTCTCTCTCTCTCTCTCTCTCTCTCTCTCTCTCTCTCTCTCTCTCTCTCTCTCTCTCTCTCTCTCTCTCTCTCTCTCTCTCTCTCTCTCTCTCTCTCTCTCTCTCTTTCCCCCCACTGGTCTGTCATTCGCAGTAGCACCGTGCTCTAGCTTGGCCATTCGCACACTCCACCATCTCCAATTTTTGCCACCCTTCACCTCTCTGCCTTTCAGAACTTCTCTCAGAAGAAAGCACCCACTAGCCCATAGGCCGCCACACCTCCACCTTAGTTCCCCTCCACCCCTTCGTAGTCCTCTCCGTGCACTACTTTGCAGTCGACCCCTCCATAGAGCTCTAGCTCCACTCCCCACAGCCTCCTCCACATAGCTCCAGCTTTGATCTGCACAGCCTGGAGAGAGAAAATGAAAGGCATGTGCTCCGAGGGGGGTTCATGGAATCCTATGGGGTCTTTCCATTCTAACCAAAGTTGTGCTTTTGCTGGGAATATGATGCTCTTGGAGCTAGAATCTAGCAGTTTGAACTAGGGAAGAGTGGAATATAGCTGCCAAAAAGAATAGAGAATATAACTGCCAAGCCCTATCAGTTTTAGAAGCAAATTTGAAGAGCCTAATTAAAGTTGTCCACTAGAACCATATTTAGCCTACCACTTCAATTTTCAGCAATTACTTTGGTGCATAGTGAGTGTACATTGGGATTCACCTTCTGGCCTCTTGGAGTCTATATAAGCAGATGGCTTGCAATCTTGATGGAGATACATATATACACTTAGAGGAGGTGGGATCATCATCATCATTCAGAGCATTAGAGTGAAGCACCACCTTTGGACAACTCTTTGCACTCTATGTATGAAGGTAGCAAAAAAGGTGTATGAAGGGACCTAGGTATTGGGTTCTTTTCACTTCTAGTGTGCAAATATAAGGGATTAAACTCCATTAGTTGGTATTAGAGTAGGAAACATTCTTTGAAGAGTTTAGGAGAAGGGGAATGAACTCCATTCTTTGAAGAAGGGTAGTGGTCAATCTATTGTTTACTCCACCTTGAGGGTGAAGGATTTGACGGTGCGATTGGCATCCATTAGCTGCAAACTAGATGGGGAATACCTTGTGCAGATTATTCTCAATGGGTTGAGAGGGGAAGACAAGTGGAAACCCCTGATTACTACCATCTTGTATAGAGGTCCTCTACCAAATCGTGAGGAGTTGATCCCACACCTAATGGTAGAAGAGGTTGACATAGGAGACACATCCAAGAAGGATGGTCACTCAGAGGTCTTATATGCTAGCAAAGGCAAAGGAAAGAGTGGCAAGAAGGGGAAAGGAGGAAAAAGCAAGTGGAAGCAGTCCAAGGAAGAAGATTCAGATTCAGAAGGAGATAGCAAGGCATCATCTTCAAGGAAGGGCCAGACTGGCAAAGGGAAGACCAAACCTCATCAAGGTAAAACTTGTTTTATATGTGGTAAGTAGAATCATATTTCTTCAAATTGTTGGTTCAAGGATGAGAAAGGCAAGATGAAGAAGAAGCAAGTGAATTATGCTAAGAACTTCAAGTAGGATGATGACATGGAGACCCTTCTAGCCATGAGACATGGCTACACTAGTTATCCCAAGGACACAAAGTGGTGCATAGACTCTCGATGTTCTAATCACATGTCATGTATGGAGGAATGTTTTCTTCATATGCAAATGTCGAGCTCAAAAGGTTGTGTGGAGACACCAGATAACATTGAGCATCCCATTAAACATGTGGGAGATGTGAAGTTAGGTGAAGGTAAAATCTGTCAAGACTCTTAAAAATGTGCTCCATGTTCCATCTATTTCCAAGAACCTTATCTCTGCAGGAGAGATGGTAGAGAAAGTTATGCAGGTTATATTTGATGCAAAAGGGTGCATGGTGAATGAAGGAGGCAAGCTCATTGCCAACGGAAGGAAAGAAGGCATATTGTTCACACTAGATGTTCCTCCTATACACAAAAAGGTATGTTATGAGATTACTGGTTACAAAAGGATTGCAGAGATTGATATTTGACACAAAAGGATAGGATATATCAATATCCCAAGTTAAAAAACATGTGCAAAGCAGGTTTAGTGTAGGGACTACCCAATCTTTAAATCCAAGGTCTACATGAGCTTTATGATGCTTCTCAACTACGTAAGCATGCAAGGAAGCCATTTCGAAAGAGTTAGTACACACCCTCTAAGCTCTTGGAACTTATACACTCAGATGTATGGGGCCCTAGCAGAGATGATTCATTGGGAGGAGCTAGATACTTTTCACTCTCATTGATGACCACTCAAAAAAGGTATGGCTATATGTTATCAAGGAAAAATCAGAAGTGTTTTCATGCTTTCAAAAGTTTAGGACCCTTGTTGAGAAAGAATGTGATGCATACATCAAGACAGTGAGGTCAGATGGAGTGGGAGAGTATTTCTCCAAGGAATTTACAAAGTACTTGTAGGACAATGGCATAAAGAGGCACTTTACATATAGGTACACCCCTCAACAGAAGTGTTGAAGAGAGGAAGAATAGGCAGAAAGCTAGATGTCTCATAAATGAAGGTATGTTATCATTCTCTTTTTGGGCTCAGGATGCGAATACAACCTGTTAATTGATAAACAGGGTTCCGATAGGTGGTGTGCACAACTTGACTCCACACAATGTCTATTATGGCAAGACACCAACCATGGAGCACCTCAAGGTATTTGGATATGTATGCTTTGTTCATGTTCTTAGTGAAGTGAGAAAAAAGTTAGAGCCCAAGAGTGAGCAATGTGTGTTCATTTGACTGCTACATCCCTCTATCGAAGAATATATATATGTCAAGAGATGTTGTGTTTGATGAGTCAAGGTCTTGGTATGGAGACAAGGGCAAGGCAAAGTTGGATGAACAGGATCAATAGGAGTATGCGGACTTTGATGTGCAAATTCAACCTCAAGTGCCAATCACAATCACTGGATGAGAGGTTTCTACATCTAAGTTACAATCATATGATCACTCTTACACTTATGATTATGAAAGACAATCCCCTACTTCAAAGTATAGAAGGCTGCAAGCGACAAATTATGACACTAGGAAAGCTCAAGAGGAGCCAGAAGAGGAAGAGCTTGAGGATGTAAAGATCAATAGACTCAAGAAGTAATATCCCAAAGGTCAAGAGATGAGGTCTACAAGGAAGAGGGCACCCCCACAAAGGTATATGTATGGTTCTTTCATGGCAAAGCACTATGCATACATGATGAATGTCATTGCCGATAAAGGGCTAGAATCTTTGGAGGAGGCAAAGACCAAACCAAAGTGGAGAAAGGCTATGTATGAAGAGTTCAAAGCTCTTAAGGAGAACAACACTTGGGAACTAGTAGCCAAGAAGGAGGGCATGAAGATAGTCCAAAACAGATGTGTGTACAAGACCAAGAAGAATGTAGATAGCAGCTTGGCAATGTACAAAGCTAGATTAGTAGCCAAAGACTTCACACAAACACAAGGATAATTTTAGTCATGTGGCAAAGAAGTATACCATTAGAGCTTTCATAGCCTTATGTGCAGCAAGGAGATGGCCTATCTACCAGATGGACATAAAGAGTGCTTTCTCGAATGGTGAGTTACAAGAAGAGGTGTTCATGGAACAACCTCAAGGGTATGTAGATCCAGACCATTGTACCTATGTTTGCACGGTAAAGAAGGACTTGTATGGCCTAAAGCAAGCCCCAAGGGCTTTGAATTAGAGGTGAGTGGACATCTTGAAGAGATGTGGTTTCTCTCTAAGTGATGGAGATCCATCCTTGTATATGAAGAAAATGAATGACAAGATATGTTTGATATGCATATATGTAGATGATCTCCTTGTGATAGTGATGATGATGTAGGGATGAGTACCATCAAAGAGAATCTTGGAAGAGAGTTCAAAATCTTAGATTTAGGTGTGCTAAAGTACTTTCTGGGCATTGAGGTGATCTTTGGGAAAGAATGTATCTATCTCTCTCAAAAGAAGCATCTAGTAGATGTGTTGTTTAGGTTTGGCATGATAGATTGCAAACCAATAGCTCAACCTATGGATTCAAATGTCAAGTTAAGCAAGGAAGATGGTAAGAATCTAGAAGACCTTACACTATATAGGGGCATTGTGGTCATGCAAAGTTCACTATTCTGAGTAGTCATAGCAGAGAAGTAGATAGAGATGCTCAATGGAGTATATGTATTATAACACATGATTATATAGGATCATTGGCATTGTAATGATGCCCAATGATGATGATGTAATTGAGCTATGATGTAAGTCACTTAGGTTCTACAAAAGATCAAGAATAGGCTCAGAAAAAAGGCACAATGGCTGCAAGTTTTACATAGCTTTTATAATGAGTTCTTCATTCAAGTTTGAATTTGAAATTCAAACTTGGCTCCATCTAAAACGTGTTCACTATGATTGAGGATCAATTCCTTCATTGAAAACTCATAACTTATCCTTATCCTAACTCCACGAGATATATGGACTTACAATATTCTCTCAAGAATTTATCTTTTACAATTGGTAAATAACCAATTGTAAAAGCAATTGTAAAAGCAATTGGCAAGGAGTGTTGATGATAGAAGGTCAACTTTTGGCTATGTTTTCATGCTACGTACAAAAGCAATTTCATGGATGAGAAAAAAGCATCCCATAGTTGCATTGAGTTCAATAGAGGTTGAATAAAGAGCTTTGGCCCTCATTATATGTGATGCAATGTGGCTTAAGAAGCTCTTCAAAGATTTTGGTATACAAATTGGACCAATTCTAGCTTATGGAGATAACATTACAAGCCTACATCCTGCTAACAATCCCATGTATTATGCAAGGAGCAAGCACACTAAGGTGCATTACCATTATGTAAGGGAAAAGGTTGCAAGTGGGGACATTAATGTTCATTTTGTAGGTACAAAGGACCAAGTTGCAGATATCTTTACCAAAAGCTTGGTTGTGAACAAGTTAACAAAGTTTTCAAAGGCTATGAGCTTGCTTGATATGGGCACTACCACCTTAAGCTTCAGCGGGAGTGTTGAAAGTTTAAACTATGCAAGCTCTAGGTGGATAAAGAGTTCAAAAGACCTTAACATGGATGAAAGTCATGACAAGCTATAAAAGAAGGTGAAGAGTCATCAAATGCATGGAAGTCTTGTACATCATTGAAGAATAAGAGACATATACTCAAGGAGGCTCAAGGAGGCTCAAGGAGGCTCAAGATGAGAGTCATCCAAGGCTCAAGGAGCCGAAATGTAGATGTCCAAGCTAGGAAAAGTGCAAAGGAGGGTGTTATATGCACAGAGGAGGAGCAAGGAGGAGCTATCAAGCCCACACCCCCTCTAGTCTCTTGTAGGTATAGACATAATCTACTTGTAATAGTTATAACTCTTTGTGTACATATCCAATTCAAGAGATTTATGTTGCATTCTGTAGCTTATGTATCTTACTTTTCCATAGAGAGCTTCCTGAAATCAATTTTATGTGTAAAGAAATCAGTGTATCGCTCTAACCCTCTTTTTGCATATCCTACATCTTTGCATAGTCTATTTTGTATAGAATTGTTCACTAACCTAAATAGATCCATTTTTGAGGTGTTCTATAGCATTTTTGAAAGCTTATGAATCACACTAATGTTGCTAAAATCTTAGGTCATTTTGGTTAGTTTAATTCATGTGAATCAGAGTTTTCCAGCAGGGTAGTAAAAAAGGTGTATGAAGGGAGCTAGGTATTGGGTTCATTTCACTTCTAGTGTGCAAATATGAGGGATTCAATTCCATCACTTTGTACCTAGAAATACTTCTATCTAAAAGTTTATTTACCTTATAAACCCACTTATTTCCAATTACCTTAATATCTTTCTTCCTCGGTATAGGAGTCCGAGTATTATTTTCCTCCAATGCCTTGATCTCCTCTTGCATAGCTTCTTGCCACTTCTTGCATGTGTTGGCTTCTTCAATACATGTGGGTTCTTCAATGACCTTACTCATATAAGCATAATTTCTAGCCATAAATGAATCATAGGTAAGTCTTTCAACTTGATACCTCACCCTATCAAACTTTCTTATCTCACCATTCCATTGATTTGGATATTTGTTATTGTTGGTCTTTGAGTTGTCCCCCTTCTTCCCATAATGGTCTATAATGAGCTCAATCCATAATTCTTCATCTTCTTCAATTTCTATGATTTGGCCTTTACCTTTACTTCTTGCATCATGTAATTGACTTGATGTAGGATTGCTTCTATCCCAGATTTTAGAACTCAAATCTTTTGGTCCACGCAAAACCATGCTCTCTGGTTCATTTCTTGTTATCCTCCTTTGTTCATCTTCATTTTCATGCATAGATACATTTGATGCATACCAAGGTAACAATTGATCAAATATGATATCTGTTTATTCTTTTAGTTCTTTTGTTGTAGCTTTATAGCTCCTATAAGCCTTTTTCTCACCTTCAAACCCTATAAAGGCACACCTTGTTGATCTATCATCAAGCTCCTTCATTAATTCATTTAATGGAATAAATACATAGCATGTACAACCAAAGACTCTTAAATGTGAAACATCTGGTTTTCTATTGTACCAAGCTTCATAAGGTTTAGTAGCATGTACACATGATGTGGGGGCTTTGTTCATTATGTATATAGCTATGGTTGTTGCATTATCACCCCAATAACAATTTGGCATATCCATTTCCCTCATCGTTGCCCTAAGACAGTCTGCAATATACCTATTTTTCTCTACTACACCATTTTGTTGTGGTGTGTACTTGCATGTGATTTGGCTTTTGATACCACTAGTCTCTAAAAAATTAGAGAACTGATGAGAGATGTATTCTTCCCCTCCAGCTAACCTAATACATTAATGTACTTGTCACATTCTCTTTGAACCATATCTTTAAACTTCTTGAAATAATATAAGACATATGCTTTATGTCTCATACAATAGAGCTTTGTCATCCTTGTACAATCATCAATGAAGCTACAAAGTATCTATTATCTCCAATTGCATTTTCCTTTGTTGGTCCCCGAACATCCATATATATAAGGTCAAGTGGATGGTAGCTCACATAATTGTTCTTCTTGAATGGTAATGTGGTCTACTTTCCTAATTTACAAGCGTCACAATAGATTCTTAAGATTTTGATTATAGAGATTAGGTAACTCTAATGCTAACCTCTTCTTCTCCATGTCCTTCAATGTTTGAGTGTTTATGTGTCCATACCTTTTATGCCATAGATCCAACTTTGCCACATTCTTGTTTCCAAATGTGAAGTAAGTTGTGTGATTATATTGAAGTTACGACTCACATCCAAGGCAAACAACCTTCCCTTCTTTTTGCCTTTGCCTATCAATATGTACCCTTCTTTAGGGTTTTCCACAAAGCATCCTTTCTGATTGCATTTGACTTGCAATCCTCTCTCAACCATTTACCCCACAAAAACTAAATTCTTTGTGATTGTAGGAACATGAAGAACATCTTTAAACCACTTGGCTTTGTGAGAACCTTCCAACATAACATCACCTACATGTGTAATAGCATGAGGAGTGTCATCACCTGTTTCTACATGTCCTTTGGTTGATGGTACTTGAATGTTTGAGAAGAACTCCTTGTTGCAACTCATGTGGTTACTACATCCACTATCAATATACCATGTACTTGATACTTGTGTCTTGGACTCACTCATTTGCATCATAGCTAGCATACTCTCATTTTCATTTGATGTAGATGTGTAATTACCTTGACCTTTGTATGTTGAATTTGTCTTGTCAAGCTTTGATAGCAATCTCTTGCATAGTGTCCATACTTGCCACAAATGAAGCATCCTTCTGAATTTTGATTGTCTCTATTCTGATTTGATCTTCCTCCTCTTCCTCTGAACTTGCCTCTTCCTCTAGATGAAGAGTATTTATTCCCTTAGTCTTTGATCAGAATCACCATTTGATCCTCTACCTTATTTGCCTCTTCCTTTGCCTTGATTCCTTCCTCCACCTTTACCTACATAAAAATCCTGTGCTTCATTGCCCTTTGACTTTAAGCCTCCAATATTCATCTCCTTGGTGACCATCAAGGCCAGCAATTGCTCAAAATCTAGAAGATGTTGAAAAACCCCTCCACTCCTCATCATCTCTTACTCAATTTAAGGTGTGTGCAACTAGTTCATCATAATCTATGTGACAACCTATGGAACCCAATGCATCACTCACCTCTTTGATCTTCAATATGTAGTCATTTTTGTTGCTGTTAGGGGTTTTCCTCAAGTCGTAGTTCATTATTCAACTGAATCTTCCTAGCTTTGGTTGAAGTAGAGTAGACCCTCTCTAGAGTTTCCCATACTTTCATGGAAGTATCTAAGTCTTGTATATGCCCAATCATGGCATTTCTAATATGTTGTGAAAGTATGAAGATGAATCTCTTATCCCTTTCATTCCACTCTCTGAAATTTCTTAATAGATTTAGGTTCTCTCCTAATCTAGATATTGCATCTGTGCCACTAATGAGGTCCCATAATCCTTTTTCTATAAGATAGCTAGAGATCCTAAACTTCCATGGCTGATAATTACTCTTGTCCAATTTCTCCATTCGAGTGCTATACTCTAACATGATGAGCTCTAATGCACTCTCTTAGAGCCATTTAATGCAGAGGAAGTGAATAATAACAAAAGGTTTATCTCTCATCTTCAAGGTGTATCCAAGAGATGATGCTTGTGTCTTCCTTCTTCACTCGTAGGTTCCACCCTGCTTGGTGTGTCGCTTTGAGCTTGATCCACAAACTCTTCTTCCTTCAAAACCCTTGAGAATCTCCTTAGAATCCTCTTGAATGCTCCAAATGTGTTGAATAGCTCTGGTACCACTGTTGGGAGAATTCAAAGCTTCCCTATGCAACCTTGAAGCTATAGTGTCTTCATAGGCAACTTCAGAGGCCTTACCAATTCAAGCTTTCTCACTTGAAATGATCACTCCCACTAGGAGAACCGATACCTCCAAGATAGACTAAGTTTTATTTTCCATAGGTGTACACAGATAGACACCTGTTCACTCGTGAACCTAGTTCTCTTAGAATATGCAAAGAATTGATCTGATTCTTTAAACAACTTTAGATAACATAATTAGCTTTTTGAAAAACAAAACATTACAAGAATTGACTGAGGTATGACAAATGAACAATGCTCAACACCTAGAGCAATCTAGAGTGCTCACACAAAATTCTGTGTGTTAGCTATGGCTACACAAAACCTTACTCAAACTCACCCAAGCAAGCAACCAAGGGACTATCTTAGCTGAGGGGCCCACTAGCTTGCTTCCAAACTATCTACAAGCACACACAAGCGCAGGATCTCACTAATTCGAAGTTGAGTGTGTGTACATATAGAGATGAAAAGATTCCCTATAAGTTAGGAATCACTTTTCCTAGATCGTAGGCAATTACTCACACCTAAGTGTGATTCAAATTTTGGCTATTGAGGGGGCAATACAAATTCAAATTTGACTCGTGATATCTCATGCTTGAAGGATTTCTCCATGAGGCTCCAAGTGGTATCCATCTGATGCTCACATTGAGACTAAGGTTTAAGCTTGTATTTCAACAAGATCACATGTATATTTAACAAAAATGTAATCATAAAACTATTGGAACTAGCTTAAAAGCAACTCGATGGATGACTAGGAGATTAAGTGAACAAACCTAAAGCCTTCTATTAAGTGAACAAACCTAAAGCCATTCCACGACCTAGAGGGGTACAACATCTTCTAGTAAGACCTGATGTAATCAGTGAGTACGAGCTCCTCCGTTCACGGAAGTCTCTCAAATTTATGTGGTCGGCACTAGCCTACTCTCTCAAATTTATGTGGTCGACTCGACTGTGGAGTTGATTGCCAAATTGCCAATTCTCTCTCTCTCTCTCACACAACAGCTCCAAGAGTCAAAATGCCATGACAGACGGTCTCTACGCAGTCGCTGTCCCTATTATGATTTCTGTATTCGTCGCCTCTAGCCATATTATCCCGCACATAATTACAGACGTTACACTCTTGAATGGACTCAGCTGCCTATTAAAGCATCACATGGACGCTGGCAATCTCAAGGGTCTTTCCTTACCTCTAAATCAAGGCCAAATGGTTGTGAGACTTTTTGCTGATGACATGAATGCCTTTGTGCATAACGATATAAACAGCATTGAGGTGTTTTGGTGGTGCCTCCACACCTTTTGTGTGGCATCGGGCTCAAAAATCAACCATGCTAAAACTGCTTTTAGAGCAATCAGCGGACCTACTCCCCAATTGTTGGTGGATCGGGGGTGTCAAGTTATCCCTAGCGGTCAAGTCTTCCGTCTCCTTGGCATTCCGATGGGTTTCGGCATCTCAATGGACCAACGCTGGAACTGGGTGCTATCCAAGCTGGATAGCAAGCTGAATCAGTGGAAAGGTATGCAAGTCAACCTGGCAGGACGTGCCATGGTTATTAACACTTTTATGTTGTCTACAATTATTTACTTTATCTCGTGTTGGAGACCTAAGGAGAAAGACTTGGCCAAAGTTGAAAGAATCTGCAGGAACTTCCTTTGGACTGGGGACCCCAACAGAAGGGGGATTCCCAAAATCAATTGGGAAACTTGCATTAGCCCTAAAGACTCAGGGGGCTTGGGAATTTTGGATATTGCTGGATTGGCTGACAAGCTGGCGGCAAAATGGCTTATCAAGGCCTGGAGCAATAGAGAGTCCTCTTGGGCTAAATTAATCTTCAGAAACACGGAAGACCTTACCTTTGTTGGCCTCCCTGGTTGGAAGGACATAGGGATTCTCACGCTTTTGTTCTCCCCCCACCCGGTCTTCCCTAAAGGCTCTAGCCTCGTGTGTTCTTTATGGAAGAATTGGAACAAGGCCAAACAGTTCATCAGAATCAGTGATGATTGGAAGTGGGCGGCTGGCATAAGACAAAATGACTCTATTTGGTTCCCAATCAGTGGCATTCGGGAAGTGGAGTCTTGGAACCTCCAAACCGCAAGGCGGTTATGGAACAAGGGGTTCAAACAGTGGAAACAGCTCTGGAAACAAGAGACCAGCCAGTGGATAAGGTTCGAAGAATTGGATCCGCGACTAAGCGTTACCTTTGAGGAATGGACTCTTCTTCAAAGCAGGTGTCTTGCCTGGGACCGCTCAACTACCCGCCTTCTCTGCGGTGAGGATCTCCCTTGCTCGGAGGGCCTCAAATGGAGCAATGGTAAGAAGCTTGCCAGAATCCCGAACTTCAAAGGGGATTTGGATGTTCACCACACCCTTAACAAGAGATGGTGCCTTGCGTGGACCAAACTTTGATGGGAGCTAAAATTCATGTCTCTTTGGCACCCCCTAATTGAGGTCAAAAAGTCCGTTCTCATGTGGCAGATCTTGCATAAAGGAATCTGGACCAATGCAAGGGCTAACAAAATCTGTGGTGTGCAGCCATGGTGCAAGCGTTGCCATCGGTGCATCGAAGATTTAGCCCACCTGTTCTTCGACTGCCCCAAGTCCCGTGTTATCTGGCATCACGTGTCCCGTGTTTTGAGGCTCACGAGTCAAATCAACTGGCAACAAGTGATGTTGGGTGAGGCGATCGGATGCTCATCGAGGCTGTGGAATGCCATCAGAGGTGAGGCTCTCTGGAAGATTTGGCGAGAGCGCTGTGCCGTCAATTTTGGTCAAACTCCTAAGGAATGGTCGATCGAGAAATCTTTGTTTCTCCTTGGTAAAAGGATCTCCCGAGTCAAGAGATCGCCACCGTTTAGACATCACTTTATTTATCTCCTCGAAAACAACAAGTTGAAACCCAAATGGGTCCCGCATGAGGGTGATGATAATGTTATCCGCCTCATTTGTAATGCCCTGTAGCTTGCCATACTCCTCCCCTGCATTGTGGGATTTGGGGGGTCCCATGGGCACTAGTCCCATTCACTTGTAACTTTTTCTCTTTATTATAATTAAAGTCCGGGAGATTAGGCTAAGGCCGAACTTCCTTTATTTAAAAAAAAAAATATGGGCGCGCGTGTGTGCCTGTGAGAGAGAGAGAGATGAAATTACGAACATCGCATTGTACAGCACCGGCTGCATCTGTGAGTATGTAAGAGCCAGAGAGAGCCTGCATGGAGAGAGAGAGAGAGAGAGATGAAATTACAAGCGATACAGTACAGCGAGGCACGAGCGTATGTGCGAGAGAGAGAGACCCAAATGAAGCGTATGTGCGAGAGAGAGAGACCCAAATGAAGGGGGATGATCATGGCAAAGCTATGTCAGATATGGAGCCGATCACAATCGCAACTCAGTCCGCGCATCATGCTCGCGAACGAGCTCCGAAAGATAGAAATCGTGAGAGAAAGAGAAGAGAGAAAAGAGAAAGTGGAAAAGAGGTGGTCCTGCTGATCGGGGTTGGCGAAAGCTGATCTCTGTATGGACCATCACGTCCATGCATATGGACACCACCCCCGGTCACTTTCCATCCCCAGCTTTTCGACACTCCCCTCTCCACGCGAATCATGCAGCAGAGCTTCTGCCGTCCACCCCGCGAGTCGCGACTCTTTCTTCCAGCCCAAGACACAACCGCTTTTGTTGAAAAAGCTCGTCATCTCTGCGAATTTCTTTACGCCTCAGAAACGCGCATCTCCTTGCACACCCAGAAAGACGCGTTTCGCCCTCTCCGCCCCTTCCTTTTCCACGCAGAATGCCAGCCAGTCTGCCAAGGACGTCACCATCGTCTGGTTGCGTGGTCCAACCTCTGCTCGTGCAAGATCGCTTTCTCTCTTCCAACCATTCAATTTCTCCGTTACTGCCCAGCTTGGTTTCTGATCGCCTGACGACATGAGCTGGCGCCTCATGAGCTGCGCTGCAGAGAAAAGGATGTCTGCGTGATGTTCTGTGTAGTGAAGCAGCGTAACTCCATCGCACTTCATGCTCCATGCCCGTTTATCTACCCTTCGGAGTCCTGGGGTAGCGCGATTTCTCGGTGTTCTCTGCTGCTTCTTCATTTGACGGCTTCCGCTTTCCGACAATCCTTTTATCGAGCTTCCAAATGAAGATCAAATGTGAAGGCCATGTCCACAGAAATTGGCCTTGCTCCCTTTGACACTGTGATGGCAGTGGTGAGGACAGTTTCGAATACCAAATTCATTCAAGTGGGATTCTTGCAATCTCTAATCATTTTTTTCCTAGGTCCCATAACGGAATTGGTTTGGCTTTGACCTCTTGAGACGGAGGTCCAAGGTTGTCTCCTTGTCTAACCCCTCTCTAGGATTTAACTGCCAGGTTGGACATATTTAACATTATCAAAATTCAATATGGATTTTTCCTTCCATATTTTCTAGAGCGTTTCAATTTTGATGAGTTTCCAAAGAGTACTAGAGAAGCATGTAGTCCCTTTTCTAAGAAGAGTCTTTTGTTCAAGTCTAAGATATTGTGGACTCCTTTCCAAACTTTGGCACTCCATCAAGGGGTGCCACGTGGCTTGATACTTCAACTCCTTTTTAATCCAAGGCCAAGAAGCGCCCCATTTTTTATTAATCTTTTGCTGTAAAAGAATTCCATTATGTATCCTCCGAATGCTTTTATCCTACTAACATTGTTCCATCTCATTTCCTTCGAGTGCGAGTTTCTATTAACTTGAATCAACCTCACTTCATCTTCTACCCATGCATGGATATGATGTAAGAAAATAACAGCACAATAGAATACACCAATACACAGAGTTGAGAGAAAAACATAGACAAAAATAGATGTTGATTGAGAGATAGAAAACTCAAATTCTCAAATTGCCACGAGTAATACAGCTACAACGATGGTGTTGTCTACCCATGCCCAATGTGGAGCTTAGATGATGATCCTGACAAACTCTTGATGAAGGGCTTACTAGTGTGCAATGCTATGTAAAGCTCAACATGGTCCATGCTCATATAACTTTTACAAGGGGATTGACATAGATAGACATAGTTCGGAGATACAAAATAGTCAAAAAAATATAGACTCTAACAATATCTCCATGATGAGAACTCCTACCATCTCAGCCTTATGGGGCAGGGGGATAGGCCCCTTTGACCCTGTAGATGGGGGCAAGCCCCCATCTGCACTCCTCCCATTAAGCTTTTATGGGGAAATTATGCGGCACCACAAGGTCTTTATTTTTTCCTTGAATGGTAACACAATGGCTTAGAAGTTTATGCCCGACCTAACCTAATGGCTACACAAAGATCATCTATTACCATCAATGGTCAAACATAGAACTCATCTAACTTGGAAGTTAGGGTTCCACAAATGTTTAGGCTCTCACAATGGCTTCTCCTCATAATAGAGGTCTTACAACTTAGAGCACCATGGATCATTTGTGGTCACTTGAGGGTGGAGTATTGAGTATATCTAATGCCCCCCTCAAAGTCCACCCTGCGGTGAACTACCTCCTTGGTTCAATGCCAAGCTTTGAAAAGTGTTGATGAAGTTGCTCTCTCCTAAGATCCTTGGTGACGATTTCTGATCCATTTTCTTCTTTTGGACAATCGCTTATCTCCACGACCCCATCCTCAATCAACTCATGCACATAGTGATACTAAATTTCTATGTGCTTGGTATGTGCATGAAAAAAAAGAATTCTTGGTGATGGCCATGCAAGTTTGGTTGTCACACTTCAACCATGTAGCCTCTTGTCCTTGTATTCCTATGTTCTATAGGATCCTCCTCAACCGTACTGCTTCACATGTTGTTACACATGCAACTTTATACTCAGCTTCAGTAGAAGATAATGCTAGAGCCGGTTGCTTCTTACTGATCCAAGAGAAAATCCTTGATCCTAAAGATAAGCAATATACAAAAATTGATTTTCTAGTATCAATATCTCCTCCCCAATCTAAGTCACAATATCCAACGAGAGATGATCCTAAACCCTAAACCATAATTAGTGGTTCCTTTCACATACCTGAGTATCTGCATGCTTTCCTTCCAATAAGTTTGGCATGGCTTATTATGGAACCTTCTTACTACTCCAATAGAGTAAGAGATATTTGTTCTTCTATTTCACAAGTACATGAGACTCCCAATTAATTTCCTCTATCTTCCAATCTCCACTAGAGTTGAACTATCTTCAATAGATAGTTTTATGTTGACCTCCATAGGTGTAGAAATTTCCTTGCAATCCTCCATGTCAAATGCCTTCAATATATATCTTGCATACTTTTGTTGAGAGATGAAAACCTTTCCTGGTTCCTACCAAACTTCAAGGCATAAGCAATAATACATTAAGCCTAAGTTTGTCATTCCAAATTCTAAACTCAAGGCATCTTTGGTTTGTTGAACAAGAGCATCATCATTTCCTATAATCCCAAGGTCATCTACATAGAGTACAAGCACAATTGTATTCCATCCTCTATCTAGAACATAGAAGTTAGCATCAAAAGCACATCTTTTGAAACCTAGATCCAAGAGATACTTATCTATCCATTGGTACCATGCTCTAGGGGCTTTTTTTAGCCCAAATAATGCCTTCTTCAACCTACATACCTTGGGAAGCCTCAAACCCTAGTGATTGAGACACATATAATGCCTCCTAGAGGTCTCCATTCAAGAATTCTGATTTGACATCCATGTGATAGATTGGCCATCGCTTATGTGTAGCCTGACCTATTGCTCCTAAGATAGTAGTCATTCTTGCAATTGAGGTAGATGATTTAAAAAATTAAATGCCTTCAACTTGTGAATAGCCTTGTACAAAAAGTCTTTCCTTGTACTTTTCTAATGTACCATCGGCCTTGTACTTTATCTTCTACACCCACTTGGTGCTAATCACTTTATGATTAGGGGGTCGATCCACTAGCTCCCAAGTTCCATTCTTCATGATATTGTTTTATTTTGTTTGCATGGCAGCCCTCCAAATTAGATCCTCGAGTGCCTCTTCCACATTGGTTAGTTCCCTTTCTTGTTCTTGGATGACCTCAGGCATCAGGGTTGTTTTTACAATGTGGGCTCTTTCCCATCTTTGTTTCTTTATTCTTTGTGATCGCCTTGGTCCATTAGTAACCTATTCTAGTGATTGTGGGATGGGATTTGTAGAATCTTAGAGCTGCCACACCCAAAATGGCAATGATTTTTCCGCTTGGGTGATGATAGGTTGGTTACTTTTAGACTCATCATCTGAAGATGATGCTTCCTTCTCTTGTCTAGAAAGGATAACTCGGGGGCCATGTTCATATTGTATTGCCACTTCCCCTGATGATAAGATGAAGCTTTGTTTTCCTCAAGCAGTGCATGCGACTACTTCTCCTTAAACACATAAATTTCGGTTCATAAAGCTCGTAAGCCTTCTTATCTTCACTATATCCTAAGAAGATACATTTGATGCTTTTTGGTTGAAGCTTGTGTCTCTCCCTATCTGGAACATGTACATAACATTCACTTCCAAATACTTTGAAATGAGAAATAGATGGCTTTTTCCTATTGTAGGCATCTTTTGGGGGCTTTCTATAAAGCTCTTTGGTGTAGCTTTGATTCAAGATGTAGACAACAATGTTGATAGCCTCTCCTAAAAATTGATTAGGTGAAGCCTTTACCTTCAACATGCACCTTTCCATCTCCATGATGGTTTGATTTCGATGTTCTACAACATTATTCTCTTGAGGGCTATGTGCCACTCTGAATTGATGCTTGATTCCTCTACGTGTGCAGAAATATTCAAACTATGTTGATTTGAATTCACCGCCACCATCTTTGCTCAATTTCTTCATCTTCTTCCCTACTTGAGTTTCAACAAGTTCAAGCCATTCTTTACACTTACCAAAATTTTGAGCCTTTTCATGAAGGAAGTACACCCACATCTTACTGCTATAATGGTCGATAAGTAACACGAAGTAGGAAGATCTACTAAAGGCTTGTGTAGGAATTTTTGTGCACGAGTTAGCATGCACCAACTCTAGAGGGTAGCTTGCTCTGTCCTTGCTTTCTTGTGGAAACACCTTCCTCTGTTACTTGCCCATCATGCAAGCTTCACATGGTTCTTTCATTTCCACAATCGATGGTAGGTGTGCAACATATCCTTATGATGCATCTCCTTTAGTATAGGGTATCCAATATCATTGAATCTCTCAAACCATAGCTTGCTTGTGCCCACAATTGTAGTGGCTATAAGACTATATAAATCACACAAGTTATTCCTCCTTATCCCAATCACAACAATGTTGTTTTTACTATCTATGATCTTACATCTTGTCTTACTGAAAGATACTTGATGATCTTGCTTAGTTATAGAAGCTACTGAAAGTAGATTTCTATTGATTTGTGAATCATACAACACACTTGAAAGCTTTTTGACATCCTCATTAGAGTTAAAGAAAGAAGTTGTACCTTCACCCTCTACAGGACATGGTGCATTGTTGCCTACCTTTACTGTGATAGGTTCCTTTAGAGGCTCTAAGGAGCTCTAAAGGTATTTTGTGCTTGTCATGTGACAAGAGACACCACTGTCCAACACCTATGAGTAATATGTTCCTGAATCTTCAGCCAAGGAGCATACCTCCTATATCCTAAAAGACAACTCAAGCTGACTGTCTATAGTGTTGGAAAACTCCTTTCCCTTTCCGCCTTTTGAAGAGCCATTCTTATGTTCTGCCTTCTTGATGCCAAAATCTCGAATTTTGTGGCCTTTTTTCTTGTAGTGGAAACACTCACCCTTGAACTTCTTTTTATTGTTCTTCTTTTTCTCTCCTTCTTTTGAAGAACTTGTTTTGCATCCTTTGGCATTTGTTGTGAATGCAACATCTCCTTTGTTGTTGCCACTCCTTGTCTGAAGCTGCAACTCCTCCTCCATAAGTAAGGCATTGAATTCTTCAAAAGTTATTGGTTCATGTCTAATTTGAGTATTAAGACTAGTGGTTAACAAACCATCAAACTTTGGTAGAAAATTTTGAAGACAACATTGAGCTAGCTCCTCACTAGACCTTTGTTCACCTACTCCTGCCATTCGATCTTGTAGATTCTTTATGCTAGTGATAGACACCTTTGTAGTTTCTTCATCAACAAACCTTTTCATTGCTAGTTCATTCTCCAACTTCTAAATTTGTGTTTGATTATGAGTCTCATACTAATTTCTCAATATGTTCCATGCTTCACATGCCTTAGTACTATGCTAAATGAAAGTCAAAACACTATTAGTAGTACTTCTAACTAGAGCATATAGTGCATCTCCATTTCTACATTTCCAAGCACGTAGAAGATCAGCATTAGGAGGAATCATTTGACCATGATTATTTGGATCATCGGCTTCTTGGGGCTTACAATCAATCCCATGAAGAGTCTTCAAAAGCTCATATGAATCAAGGAAAGAAGTGATAATAAACTTCCATAGGGTGTAGTTTGTACCATCAACTTTTCCTTTCATGAAGGTAGGTGGTCGTATTCGCAATGTTGGGATGACTAGCATCATTGTTGCTCTTGTGTTTGATCCACCTACTCGTGTTGATCAACAACCTTGATTTCGAGTTGTAGAAAATGATGCACTGCTTGGAATATTCTCTGTTTTATCATTGAAACCTCATGATCATTCTACCTTGCTAGAAACTCAACCCACATATGCTCAAAAGGTGATCATAATAATAAAGTATTTGAAGATAATCCCAAGCCTTTGTTTAAAATCTAGAGTCAAAACACACATCTAAAGAATAATTATCAATAGGGGGCATTACAATTTGTAGAAAAATTAGGAAGGAGAAAGATAGATGTACTTTATAGGAGGAATAAAGTTGTACATTAGTATTAGGGAAGGCTCAATTAGGTAAATGGTAAATGTAATTAGATCAAAATCTCATTATTAATCTATCTCATGCAATGTGACCATAGTAGGGAGCCCTTCGATCCTGGATAAAACAAAACTAGCAATATAGGAATCCTTCTTTAAAGCAAGTGCAAGATCTACCAAATGGAGATTATTTTTTTTCATCGACAATGTAAGCATTCAATGTAGGTAATAAAAAGAGGTCACTGGATCATCAAAATCATCTCATCATTAGTGCATGGGCCTTGTAAGGATTCCTAATTTTCAGGAATTAAAATGGCTAATTAGGTGGATTATGAGGCTGGGAAAAACCATTAGTGGTATTGTATATTAAAATAAAGAATAAAATCCACTGGGGGATTTGTGTGATTTTCTAGCCCTTAGATTTTTTGGTCGGATGGCCATGATCAAAGGGAATATTTGGGAACAAAAAGTCAAAAAAGAAGCACACGATCTGGCAATAAAAGACAAAATAGCTATAGTCATGGGAGGAGAGAGAGTAAAATATCAAATTTGCATGGAATTTCTACTATTGGATCTCATTTAGTTTGTATGGTGGAGATTGAAACCCAATGCTCTCACACTAAATGAAAAAATAGCTATAGTGACTATCACTAAAGGACAAACATCTGAACTTTCATGCAAGGAATTTTGTGGCGCGCTGTCATGGAGATTCTACTCCATGTGCGACTCAAAGATGTGGAAACACTTAGTGCATTTAAGGAGTGAACGAGATCAATTAGTGTGTCCGGCCTAAGAAAGTGAAGTTTTCAAACAAAAGATGAGCAGCTTGAACATGCATTGTCTTGCATGGGCTAAAGTTATTTGCCGAAAAAGTTTTTGTTTAGATCTTTATAGAACTTCTTAGCAAATGGGTTCTATAAAAATCATACGATTTGGTGGCATTATAATTTTTGCGAGCTACGGATGGGAGGCTACTACTCTAGAAGGTGTCAATGTGTCACTTCATGGCAGGAGATACCAAGGATGAGGCGTGCTGGATCGTGATCGGGGAGGCTCCTTGGAAGGAGGACAACAGTTCGAAGACAGGGCTTCAGGAGGGGTCTCACGCATTTTCTGAGTTTTTTGTAATAGTGTAATATTGTGAGAAATTTGGCATCTCAAGAGGGAAGGAGGGCATACAAGGGCACTTGATTCTGAGGAGAGAGGGGCATGATAGCAGAATTGCATAAGCGGTGAACTCTGGGCTATAGCTCAATAGATGGGAGGAATCAGTGTTATAGTAGGAAGAGACCGATCGACACCACAAGGGACCGATGAAGTCTTCAAATATAACCACACGTTTGCTCAAATGGGCAAAATATGCCTCTATGGTGTATGTAAATAACTTGGACTCTCTTATTGCGGAAAATTGCAGTCAATGTATGAACCTAAGAAAGGGGATTGAGCTTTTTTCACGACACTTATAGTGATGGGAGAGATGTTATCATCTAGGGGGCTCATCATCTCAACCTTCTGACTTTGCACGCATGAGGAAGAAAGTTCTGATGGGAAAGCGTTGCTCACATCTGAAGATGGCAGAGGCAGATAGAGGAGAAAAGGGACAGAGAGCTTACACAGTACAAGTGATGTTATCATATTTTTGAAGATTTGCGCTAATGTAGGTTCGAAAAGAGTAGGAAAGTTTGATCCATGGCTCTCTGTAGCATCCTCTAGTGCTGCACATGTGAAAGCTTTTAGAGACATCGGCCAATAAGTAGCAACATAGGTCCTCTCATGGACATTTGTGCATCTACAGAGTTGGGAACCAGCCAGAGATCGAATAGCATAAAGAGATATGAACTGTGTAATCTTCATCAGAGTAGAGAATGTTGTAGAATAACTTTGCAAATGAAGCAACATTCAGCGCCATGCTCATAGAAGAAAAGGTGAAATGACAGTTCAATGCATCAAGAGGAGAGCCATCTATGGATTCGAACATCAGAAATAGCAGCCTTCAAATCGAAGTAATGAATCAAAAAAGAAAAGCGCCATGAATTCAAGTTCTTTTTCATTCCACATGCTGTGCATTCATATGAAGAAATGGAGGTTGTCTCAACTTCACAGATAAGTTACGTATCTTGTTCAAAAGTGTCAAAACAATTGAAATTTTTCCCACTCACTTGCTAGCTATTTCAAATGGATGATTGTTTTGTCATGATCTATATGTTCAACTATTTGAAATGGATGGATGTTTGTTTTGTGATCTGCATGCGAGCAGTAAGTTGTGTGAAAAAGGTTTAGCATGAGAGAGTTTGCTAAGGACCGTTTGTGTGCACATGGACACATGAACTGCATGTGACGTTAAATGTGAAAAACAATGCAAATCTACTTTGCACATACTCTAGTTTTGTTGCTTTTTCCTCTTAGTCGAACCAAATGAATAGATTGATATCGAGAATCTTGGAATTCATACATGCTCTTCCATGCCTGTACGTTTTTCTTTTATGTCAAAAGTTCTGGCTGAATACCACTTGGTTGTGTCTATCTTCATAATTAAATGTTTGAACAGTCTTAGGTGATGGCTTTAATTTAATGTCATCTCACAACAGTCCCATTCCTCAATCATATGTATTTCTCTGTTCATGTATACTTTCCCATGACTTGAGATTAAGAGAGTTTTTGTTTAAATAATAGCGTACTTTTAAATACTCTCAGGCATGGGTCCTTGCGTGAAAAGATTTCAGTTCTCCCTTTTGAATATCTTCGGCTAGTTTTAAGTCTTTAATCACTCCAAGGAAGTAGGTGCAGAGATGCTAAGTTAAAATGATCAAGCTTCTTTCACATGCACTTTTCTATGGTCCACCCATTGGACTACTGTGTGACTTAATGTGAGGATGTTTCCAGGAGACTCTATTCCATTCTGTCTTCGGAGCAATTATTCTAAGTCACATCAAAGGCGAAAGACGTCTCTTTTTCCTATAAGATGGCCCTAGTCATTCACATTGATTGTATAAAGGAGCACGTTGCATATTCCCTTTTACATTAATCATAAACTATGCGTCACTTTAAGCATTCAAGCGGACAATGCAATTTTGGTCTCTGAACATCCGATATTGAATCTCTCATGATAATCTAAATATTTTCTACAAGAAAATCCTCACACAAATTTTCAATTTGGATGGAGGTTCATTACATGTGTTCTAAAATCAAATCCTTATAAACTTTTTGAACCCGATGTTTCTATGGAAACCTCAATCTTGACCACGTGTTTCAACATGTCTAAATGCTCTTTGATATGATATGTTGTATTGTTTCAAACTTGGATCCTCAACTTAATTTGACGGAAATAGAAGCCAAGAAACTCAATGGTTTGCATAGAGATGGTAATTAACAAGGAGCCAACAACTGTTAAGGAGAGGGTTCCATGAATACAAGTCAAATACAGTAGCATGAGTGAAGCTTGTGTTTTTATTGCACTCTCAAGGGACTTATAGGTTAACCTTATAGCCCATAAGGTAAGTGCTACATGGAAAAATAATTTGGTTTTCCCTCGACAACAATCTTATGGCTTGGAATTGGAAGCGAATTAGTTATACAAGATATTTATTTGTGTCAAAATTATTACATCCTCCTTTTTGTGAGCTCTGCGACATACCTAGTGAACCCGACGTGAAAGGAGGGGATGAATGAAATATCGAACGAGTTTACTGAAGAATAGAGTTAGCATTCAAAAATTGAGCGATCTAGTACTTTAGACATGGAAGATCTCCTAGCTCAGTTCATACGCTTTCATGAAGAGGATCGGCGTCAAAAAGCCATCCAGTCGCTTCATGACCGTTTAATCAAGCGATGTGGATTTTTCGATGGCAAAAATATATCAAGGTTCTGCAAAGAATATGAACTCGAGGCCAAATACCTAGGTGTCGGATTAAGTCTGATGACGGAAAAAGAACTATGCGAAAACTTTATCTATGTGTCGGGATATGACATACGGGACCAAATAATGCAAATAAATCAAATGACATGGTCTCGATACAAAGCGATACTCCTCAGGTAGTTTATGCTAGAGGACCTTGACAAAGTAACTCGTAGATCTTTCCTGAGGTGGGTTCATATGCCCAAAGAGCAACCGATCCTAGAAATTAAAAGAGAGTTTGAAAAACAATTCGAAGATATGTCCGAATATGATCAGCAATGCTTAATGCATGAAAGGGTGTTCTTATTCCTACAGACAATAGATGTTAGAGCCCAAGAGGAACTAATTTCGCCTTTGCAAGACCTAGACTCCGAATCGGGGCTGACAGAAGATTGTACACTTGTTCATGATGCTATAACAAGATATGTTAGAAAGCAGCAAATGTTTGAGAAATTTCAAAATGATTGGAAATTGGATCTTCATGTGGATATAGCCGATGCACATATCTCGTGCATACCAAACCTTGAGAATAATGTGCAAACTCAAAAACATTTAGAAAGTCCAATCGAAAAGGAAAGAAGTATGACTGGAAACCACATATATAATCATTTTGAGGTTCGTCAAGAAGAACCAATAATAATAAATAATACAAAACCTAAACCTTTAAGATGTCATGGGACAGTAGATGTCTTTGCAATAAATACATCTTTAAGTGTACCAAAAGTACAAACCCTAATGAGGGAAGGAGTAAAGGAGCTGGGAGAAGCTAACCAAATATCAATTAATTCAAAAACAAATCAAATAAAAAATGAAGATACTCAAACAAGAAATCAATATGAAGCTTCTTCTGTTCCAACAAACTCCTCACATCTCATAGGAAGTAATTATATAAACATTAAACCAAGATATACAATAAGCCAAAAGCCAAAGACGTCTACAATATCTCAAGATGAACATGAAGAAATTATCCATAGAAATAATGTCAACATAAATGATGTCAAGATCAAGGAGATGTCAATAAGTAGTTCTCTAAAAAGAGATATGCATGCCAAACATGATGAGTGTGATGCTCGTCATGAGGATAAATCAATTACAGTTCAAGTTTTTGATATTCCTCTGAGTGATACTACATTAGATAAATGTCCTGAGACGCAGGACAATGATCCTACTTATATGATAGAGGATAAACCACTAATTCAAGTTCTAGAGAGTGATATGTATGTAGATGACACCACACTCCACGAAGAGGGGGTATGAGAACGATCATGAGAAGTATGAAAATAAGTCTTCGATTGCTCATTCATATAGTGATATGTATGCCAACAACAATCATGCTGAGTTGAGTTCCTATGAGGATGAGATTGAACATGAAATGTCAAATGAAACACTCATAGAAATGCATGACAAATCTAATGAAGAACCTGTACCGAGTGAGCATGAAAAGATAGAAATTTATGACTCCACTGAAGAGGCTAAATTTAGCCACTATGAATCGAATGAAGAATTAGTTGATTTAACCGTAGGTGTAGAAGGGTATGTATGTGAGGATGCACTTGACCAAGAGTCGATGATTGACGAGATGGATGAAGAATGTGGTCTAAGCATATCCTCTGAAGAGAATAGGCAAGAGAGAACTAAAGTAGGTATAGAACACTATAATGAGCTTTTGAATGAAAAATTTCAATTGACATCAGACGACATCCAAAGCCCTAAAAAGGTTTTTGAGGATGAATATAAAGTCTATAAAGATTCTTACATAAAGGCGGAGTTCAGTGATTCAGATGAACATGAATTTCTTAATTTTGATGACTTTGAATCACTCCATGAGGAAGGGCGAGTGGATTTGGAAAGTGATGATGATGGAGAGTTCTTGGAAAAGTTGGAAAAAGAAGCAGACTTCATAATTTCTGGAACTCAGTCAAAAAGGAATGATTTTACCATGGAGAATAAAGATGACTGTGTTTTGATGTTTGAGCATGATGAACACTTCCGTTTGAAGTGGAATTCAAATGATTCTATTCAAAAACCTCATTTTAACAAAGATGGAAACATAATAGAAGATAATCAAAGGGATAAAATTCCTATAAATGATCTCAAGCATGAAATAAAAGAAAATACATGCTTGCAAGAAAATTTCAATTATGAACCAAACATATACAAATTTCAAACTTCATATACATGTGTTCTTGAATTTGCACATGATGAATTTGAAAGAATTATAGATAAAGATACTTATGCTCAGATAATTGAAACATGGATATCCAAAGTCTCTGAGAGTTACAAAGATCAGACAAGCCACCAAGAGGGAGACAAGCAAATAAGGTGGCTTGTGTACATATTTACCTTATTTATGAATGCAACCCTGATTGACGCGATTCAAAGATGGCTTGTTTTCGAACATAGCTTCTTTGGAGAGCATTTATTTGTGAAAATGTATTGGAAAGGAATTTCTTGAATCTACAAGAAACTCAAAAGTGACTTTTGTAAATATAAGTATGTAAATACTTAATAATTATGTTTTGATTTTTTTTTTGAGATGGATGTTTATGAGTACAGGTGAAGATTTGGAGCCGATTGTGAATCGAGAATTCGAATGGATCATAAGAAGAGCAACGGTTTTGAATCGTCTACACATATCATATTAAAAATAAATATTCGTGAAGTGTTATCGTGGATTGCATGTGTACATATGAATATATTTTGATTCGATATTTTCTATCACATGTTCAATTTGAATGCAGGAGAAGATCAAAGGAAGGCGATGGAAATGCGAAGTGAAGTGAAGATCAGAAAGCCTTGTTTTTTTTCTTAATTCTCCTGTTAATCAAAATCTTTTTTCGCATCCATTTTTTAGTTGCATTGCACATAAAGTATGCATATTTTAATTTGAAAAGAGCACATGTTCTTAAATCCCATAGATGCACGTTCATTTGCACATGAAATTGATTTGCAAGTACCATGAAAGAGAGTAGGATTGAGCTATGAGTGAAAATCAGGGAAGACAGTCATTGTCTTTGTGAGAAAAATTATGAGTGGTGAGGAGCTTTGTTTAGAATATGTGTCAAGCATTTCCATACTCGCACCATAATTGTGGATTGTTGCACCTAAAGTATGCATGCATAAATGAATATGTGCATAGAATTTTAAAGCCATAGATGCACATCTAATTGCACATAAACTAATTTGTACATGCATGATCAAAATTCAGTTTGAGTTCGAGTGGGAAAACCTCCCCATCAAAAACTTGATACCTCTTATTTGCACCATGCCTTTTTTTTCATGCACCGAGAGTATGCATATGTAGGGCCCATTACATGGCCGTGCATAGGCACATTTGTTTAAAATTCCGTGCACTCGATTTCATTCACATTTGGATTCTTGAAGAATTGCAGATATCGAGATCGGCGATGAAGATTGGTGCATCCGGAGGATGCACAGGTTCAGAGGGGATGGATGTCGTGGAGATTCTACTCCATGTGTGACTTAAAGATGTTCATTCAAATAACTTAATTTGTGGAAACACTTAGTGCATTTAAGGAGTGAACGAGATCAATTAGTGTGTCCGGCCTAAGAAAGTGAAGTTTTCAAACAAAAGATGAGCAACTTGAACATGCATTGTCTTGCATGGGCTAAAGTTATTTGCCGAAAAAGTTTTTGTTTAGGTCTTTATAGAACTTCTTAGCAAATGGGTTCTACAAAAATCATAGGATTTGGTGGCACAGATGGGAGGCTACTACTCTAGAAGGTGTCAATGTGTCACTTCACGATAGGAGATACGAAGGATGAGGCCTACTGGATCGTGATTGGGGAGGCTCCTTGGAAGGAGGACAGCAGTTCGGAGACAGGGCTTCAGGAGGGGTCTCATGCATTTTTTGAGTTTTTTGTAATAGTGTAATACTGTGAGAAATTTGGCATCTCAAGAGGGAAGTAGGGCATACGGGGGCACTTGATTTTGAGGAGAGAGGGGCATGATAGCAGAATTTCATAAGCGGTGAACTCTGGGCTACAGCTCGAGGGACGACAGGACTCGGTGTTACAGCAGGAAGAGACCGATCGACACCACAGGGGACCGATGAAGTCTTCAAATATCACCACACGTTCGCTCAGATAAGGGCAAAATATGCCTCCGTGGTGTATCTAAATGACTTGGACTCTCTTATTGCGAAAAACTGCAGTCAATATATGAACCTGACAAAGGGGATTGAGCTTGTTTCACGGCACTTATAGTGATGGGAGAGATGTTATCATCTAGGGGGCTCGTCATCTCAACCTTCTGACTTTGCACGCATGAGGAAGGAAGTTCTGATGGGAAAGCGTTGCTCGCATCTGAAGATGGCAGAGGCAGATAGAGGAGAAAAGGGACAGAGAGCTTACACAGTACAAGTGATGTTATCATATTTTTGAAGATTTGCGCTAACGTAGGTTCGAAAAGAGCCGGCAAGTTTGATCCATGGCTCTCTGGAGCATCCTCTAGTGATGCACATGTGAAAGCTTTTAGAGACATTGGCCAGTAAGCAGCAACGCAGGTCCTGTCATGGACATTTGTGCATCTACAGAGTTGGGAACCAGCCAGAGATCAAATAGCGTAAAGAGATATGAACTGTGTAATCTTCATCAGAGTAGAGAATGTTGTAGAATAACTTTGCAAATGAAGCAACATTCAGCGCCATACTCATAGAAGAAAAGGTGAAATGACAGTTCAATGCATCAAGAGGAGAGCCATCTATGGATTCGAACATCAGCAATAGCAGCCTTCAAATCGAATACCACTTGATTGTGTCTATCTTCATAATTAAATGTTTGAACAGTCTTAGGTGATGGCTTTAATTTAATGTCATCTCACAACAGTCCCATTCATCAATCATATGTATTTCTCTGTTCATGTATACTTTCCCATGACTTGAGATTAAGGAGAGTTTTTGTTTAAATAATAGCGTACTTTTAAATACTCTCAAGCATGGGTCCTTGCGTGAAAAGATTTCAGTTTTCCCTCTTGAATATCTTCGGCCACTTTTAAGTCTTTAATCACTCCAGGGAAGTAGGTGCAGAGAGATGCTAAGTTAAAATGATCAAGCTTCTTTTGCATGCACTTTTCTATGGTCCACCCATTGGACTACTGTGTGACTTAATGTGAGGATGTTTCCAGGAGACTCTATTCCATTCCGTCTTCGGAGCAATTATTCTAAGTCACATCAAAGGCGAAAGACGTCTCTTTTTCCTATAAGATGGCCCTAGTCATTCGCATTGATTGTATAAAGGAGCACGTTGCATATTCCCTTTTACATTAATCATAAACTATGCGTCACTTTAAGCATTCAGGCAGACAATGCAATTTTGGTCTCTGAACATCTGATATTGAATCTCTCATGATAATCTAAGTATTTTCTACAAGAAAATTCTCGCATGAATTTTTAATTTGGATGGAGGTTCATTACATGCGTTCTAAAATCAAATCCTTATAAACGTTTTGAACCGATTTTTCTATGGAAACCTCAATCTTGATTTGCATTGTTTCAAACTTGGAGCCTCAGCTTAATTTGACGGAAATAGAAGCCAAGAAACTCGATGGTTTGCATAGAGATGGTAATTAACAAGGAGCCAACAAGTGTTAAGGAGAGGGTTCCATGAATACAAGTCAAATAAAGTAGCATGAGTGAAGCTTGTGTTTTTATTGCACTCTCAAGGGACTTATAGGTTAACCTAATAACCCATAAGGTAAGTGCTACATGGAAAAATAATTTGGTTTTCCCTCGAAAACAATCTTATGTCTTGGAATTGGAAGCGAATTAGTTATACAAGATATTTATTTGTGTCAAAATTATTACACCCTCCTTTTTGTGAACTCTGCGACAGCGCATAATTTTCCAACCATTGGATGGAAGGAATTTTAGAGGGTGGAGATTGATGATGTAGTGATCCACGTAAGGATCAAATCAAAACCATCATATTCTTTCCAAATCCAATGGCCCATATTTTAGGCACCATTTTCTTCTTCAACTTGCAACCATAGCCATTAGATGTGAACAAGATCTAAGGGCTATAATTTAAAGCAACTCATTTCTTAAGAAATGATCCTAACCATTAATTTTGAAGGGGATCCAAGGGTTCTATTTGAATCTTATGTCTTTCAAAAACTACTTGAAGGACAAAACCACAAGTTTGGATATGTTTAGGTGGTTTTGACTAGCCCAAACCAAGGGAAGCCTATATCTAGCCTAGTTGATTAAGGGACTAGACTGTGTCCACCACCCTCCTCTCATTGGTTCATCAATAATCACCCTCTAATCTAAAAGGCCCATGCAGGGTTCATTTTTTCCCCTAATGTAACATATTTTAAATGGTTAAAGGCTTTGAAAATAGGGATTAGAAGCCAAATAAAGTTCCAATCTTGATCGAGATTCTAAAATTTCCAATAGAGTATTATCTATGGATGAGCAATCTTGAAAGTCTGATAGGAAGAGCATTGGGGGAAAATGTCCAAAGGGGGAATAAACCCTAAAATGAATCCTTAGCTCCTTTGGAAGAGGATATTTTTGTAAGATGATGATCTTTCGATTCCTGTTCATGCTTTAGTTTGTACTGCACCTAGTGAAGAGCAACTTCATTAGGATTGCTGAGATTCCTAGGCACATGCATTGATAGCTTTTTCCATCAAACGCGCCATTATCCCTCACACTTTCTCTTGAAAATAGCAAAGGAAGCTTGGGATACACTTACCACTTTATACAAGGCAAGCAACGAGGTTCATGTTGCTTACCTATGAAAATAGGTGGAGAGGGAGCATATGAATGAAGGAGATTCTATGGATAATTTTTTGAAAAAAAATCAAAGATTTCTAGATTCATATCAGAATTTTACTTCTGCTCTTGGATTGATGATGAAAGGCAATCCAAATGGCACAATATTTAAGGAGATAGTCTCTGTTTCATTGCAAGAAGATCAATCCGAGTAGAAAATCTCCATTAGGTGTGTTGCAGATCAAGCTTTCCTAGATCTGAAAAGGTCAAATGTAATTTGAGCTCATCGACTAGTAAGCAAAAATTTTCCAATGCTTCACAATCGAAGAAGGAAGACAAAGATGAGCAAAAAATAGAAAAGCAAATAAAATTTTGTAGATATTGTAAGGGAAGTGATCATGTCATAAAGAGTTGTTCAAAACTGGTTGCAAAAGAGGCAAAGAAGAAAGAGACTAGAATGGTTGTTATAGAGGCCTCTAAGCGTAATCTTTTTTAGAATGAAGAATGCGCATTTACTATCGTATCTACCTATGATCCATCTTTTCATGAGTACTGTATGTTTGCAATAGACTCAAATACTTGGTATTTTGATAGTGGGGTGACCAAACATATTACCTCATAGTGCAATTTCTTCAATTCACTTGGAGCTACCCCTATAAGGAATATTGTCCTATGCATTAACAAATCCTCTTATCTTGTAATGGAAGTTGGTAAGAACGTCATTTTGAATCTTACAGAATGGTAGCTATTTCACATTTTCAGATGCTTGAATGTAATAGGGATCAAGAGAAATTTGTTGTCAGTTTCAACATTAGGGAAGGTTAGCTTGGTTCTCAAGTTTGTTGACATTAGATGTACAATTCATGATCTCTCAAGTGACAATGTTATTATTGCTTCAAACATTTTATACCATGGGCTATATATTACCACAGACTATGCAAATCTATGAATGATTCAACATGTGTACTTCAAGATTCTCACGCTATCCCATATGCAAAGCTTTGGCATGCACCCTTTGGTCATCTGAATTTTTCTAGTTTGCTACACCTTGAGAAATCTAAAATGGTATCTTCTTTGCCCAAACTTGAGGCACCTTTTGAAAATGTTTCTAAAGGATGTATTTTGGAAAAAATGTAGTGTTCATCCTTCCCAAAAGATGGTTCAATTCAAGCTGCTCAAAGATTACAGCTTTTTCATAATGATGTATGTGGTCCTATGAATACACCTTCTTTTGGAGACTGCCTTTACTTCGTGATTTTATTGATGATTTCTCTAGGCATCCATGGGTGTATCCATTGAAAAAAAATTCCAAAGTGTTTATGTGCTTCAAAGAGTTTATGCTTATGGCTATAAATCAACATGTAAATTGGGAACCCTCTATTCTCATCGAGGAGGGGCACATGTCTTTTCATTTTAATGCATTTTTGGTTGAGCATGGAAGAAAACATCAGTGTATAGTGTTGTATAGACCTAAAAAAATGGATTAGGTGAAAGGAAAAATAGGTCACTCATGGAGATGGTGAGGTGTATGGTCAAAATTTTGGCTTTCCCACATAGCTTCTAGCTTGCATTTGTTATGTGTGAAACCATCTACTTAATAGGTGTCCTACTAAAGCATTGCAATCAATTACTCCATATGAGGATTGGCATGCTTGCTAGCCATTTTTTTCTCATCTGCATGTCTGTAGATGTATGGCATATCCATTAATGAGTGAGCAACAACATTGGAAATTGAAGGATAAAGCAATGAAATGTATTTTTTCTAAAAGAAAAGGCCATCGTTTGTATCATCCACATAATACACACAATTTGGTTATCCATGATATTGTTTTTATGGAATTCAGACATTAATTTGGTTATCCGTGATGCAATTCAGACATTAATTTGACATACTAAGGAGAGTTAAATTAGCTTTAGAGATGTGCATGATATTTTATTGCCTCTTTTAACAAGTGGACAATCACGTAGTGCTCAAATGAGAAATTTCCCAACCTTTACGAGTTCCACATGATGATGCACATCATTCCATTTCTGATGTAGATTTACATCATGCACTTATTGATGAGAGGGCTGATATAGAGGAGGCAAAAGATATGCCTAAAATGGCTAGAACAGACTTTGACAGATAGCAAGTTAGATGCACCTATCATATCATACTCGTTCAAGCTCTCATAGTGATTCCTTTGCATATGATTTCTATGCAATGGTTGCCTCTAGTATTTGTGATGAGAATGATCAATATGTTTCTTTCAATGAAGCATAAAATTCATAAGATTGGATGGATGCTATGCAATATGAATATGATGTTATTACAAAGAATGCTACCTAGGCTTCTTGTGTTTTTCCTCTGGGAAAAAAGGCTATTCACACTAAATGGGTATACAAGCTCAATCATAAGCCTGATGCAACATGTATAAGTCTAGGCTTATTGTAGAAGGTTATGCTCAAGAGAAAGAAAGAGATATTGATATTGATATTGATGAGACATTTTCACCCACATGCCAAATGATCATTCCTCATAGTATCTATGCACTTGCAGCTCATCATGGTTGGAATGTATATCAGTTGGACATTAAAACTACATTTATGAGATATGACTTACATGAAGTAGTACATTTATTTCAACCTCATGGTTTCATGTAGAAAGGGCATGAAAACAAAGTGTCTAGGTTGAAAACGGCATTATATGGTTTGAAGCAAGCACCACGTGGTTGGTATGAAGAGATGCATGCCTATTTGATCGCACACAATTTTGAGAACAATCCAACTGAGAGCACCTTATATGTTAAGTGTGCAGATGATGTATTTCTGATCATTTTTGTGCATGTTGATGACATGTTGCTCAATGTTCCTAATGAAAAGCATATTGCTGAATTTAAGGCTGATTTGCATGCCTTTTTTGGGATGTCAAAATTGGAGATTTGCATCGTTATTTGGAATTAAGTTTATGCAAGTTCATGGGAGAGTAACTTTGTGTCAAACAAAAGATATTGACACATTGTTGTAGTGTTTTGGCCTTGAAGAATGCTACATGTTAACGCTTGAGTCTTCATGATGTTGGAGATGCATTTAATGCTGTTCTCTATAAGCAGGCTATTGGATGCTTGATTTACTTATCTATAACCTAGCCTGATATTCAATTTGCTATTTCTCAGATGAAAAGGTTTATGCACTGCCCACGTCTTAAGCATTAGCAAATGATTAAGTGCATCTTTTCCTACTTGCACTACAACATATCAGGGGTATACCGAGGCTTCTACTAAGGCAAATGCACAGGTGCCATTTTGCCCCGATGTTGGTGTAAAGCTTCGACATATCCATCGGTACCATAGCACCACAATAACCATTAGTATAGGCATCGATATAGGCATCGATATAGGCATCGGTATAGGTGTGAGTATATGCATCGATATAAGCTTTGGTATAAGCATCGGTAATCCCCTGGGCACAAGCATCAATATGAGCATCAGTATGTGACTGGGATTACTGATGCGCATATCGGTGCCTATACCAATGACCATATTTGCAATTTGGTTTTTGGGCAGAGTGTGTTGTCTCTTGCTACAACAACATTACCATGATCTTGTGTAGCAAAAGACAATACACTCTACCCAAAAAAAAACGAGTACACCTGACATGTACTCTAGTGGAAACCAAAACACAATTTGATAAAGCAAAACACTGTCAAACACAAAAGAGATGATCAGAATGAACCATGAACCATGTGCAAAAGAGATATATATTCGATAAATGAAGCATGTACAAAATTGTTGCAAACAATTGCCATATATGAGCAAATTACAAAATCTGTCAAAGCACTACCATATAGAAACCAAATACAACATTCTGGTGCACCATTGCCATGTATCATCCAAATACAAAATTGTGGAACACCATAGCTATACACATGCCCAGAGAGATCAAAACATCTATATTTTCAGTCCTACAACAAAGAATGTTCATGAAATGAGACAAATTGACATGATATTTATAAGAACAACTAAAAACACCAAACCAATTTTATAAGCTCACCTCATCATAAATGCTCCCATGAAATGACTGCATCACGTCCCTCCAAGTCCTCCAATAGTGCAACTAATCCATGACGATATCCATAAGCATCCTCGGTTCGTGTCGAAGGATGACCCACTGCCAACTCTTGCAAAAAATATGCAAAAATTAGATGAACATACATGATGTGCTTAACACAAACAAATTCAATAATCAAAATGATACTTATAAGCTCATGATGCATAGAGTCATATCCATCGCTACCCAAATGTGATGGTCTGACCGTATCTAGAAGTATGGATGTCGCATTCATTGCTGCCAATATCGACCAGGAACTTGCTACTGCTGATCGCGAATCATATCCCACTCCTCAAATCTAACCATACAGGCTTTGATAAGCCTGCTCTGAAAGCATCCTGAGCGCCCTCCGATCATTGATGGGATATAGCCTCATGTGCAGTGTGCTCAATCCACTCTAAGCTGACAATGGATGTCCATGGGTTGGTTGGTACCCCAGATAGATCGTTTGTGTGATATAATTTTTACAATCTTTATCTTGTTCACTCCATTTCAACATGATAGAGTGTCCAAACTATATGGAGCAAAGTTGTCATATGTGTTGATGCATGGCCTTTTCGGCCCCATCCATCACTGGAGCTCCATCGTGTATATTATACACCTTGGAGTCATGATGGTCATGAGCACACCAGTGTACCACATAGCATACCTACATCTGAGGTACTCACTCTAGGAGTAGAAATGGGAGGCACAATGTCCGTCGCACTACCTCCACAACATCCATCTCCTCTAGAGCCACCTTTAGATCCACTTCGAGAACCTCTTTCTCTAGAGCAATATATATATATATATATATATATATATATATATATATATATATATATATATATATATATATATATATATATATATATATATATATATATGTGTGTGTGTGTGTGTGTGTGAATGTATGTATGTATATATGTATGTATGTATGTATGTATGTATGTATGTATGTATTGCACTAAGGTGTCGAACGCATATGTCGACTAATAGAGCCACTAGGGGATGGCTGAGAGGCGATCATGGTGGAGTCATAAAGCGAGGAGAAGTACCTCTGACAGGAGTAGCCTCGCCCATGGGAGTGATGCTAGTGGGAGTGACACCGATGGGAGTGACACTCGCACGAGTGAGGCTGACAAGAGTGATGCCAACAAGAGTGAAGCCGAGGGGAGTGCTACCACAAGTGATCCAGTGTTGTGACATGGCAGCCATATATGTAGAATGTATTTGAGATATAAACCCCAAGAAATAATCCTCTCTCATGGAATGCAGAGTGACCAGAGGACTGTCTCTCATCCTGCTCTACAACAAAAGAAAACTCAAATAATTAGCATACGATAATAATGGTAATATAGAGAAATAATAGTTTACAAAAGAACATAGCAAAAAATATAAACACACATTAGTATGTACAAGTGTTTGCTTTAGAAATCCTCTATTCTAGCATCCGCTTGGAAATCTGATGCATAGAGTATATCTATGTCTACAATGGCGACTTCTAGATCTCTTGGTATGATAGCTCCTTCTTGATCGTCATTCTCACATAACATATTGTCTGTTACTTCATCGTGTATCTCATCTTCTTCAAAGACCTCTTTATCTTGGACAATGATCTCTTCCTCCTCCACTACCAGATGAATCTCAAAGTCCACTATAGATGGAATTTCTTTTACATCTATGTTCTCATAAATTTGTTTGTTACATGGGGAGACTTGTAAAACAAATAATCACTCTAGTTCTTTTGAATCTAGCATAAAAACAACTTGCTCACAATGTTTCGAAAGTACAAATGTGTCTCTTTCATCTAACCATAGATTTCTGGAGTCTACTTGAAGCAAACCACTCTTATCCTGAAAGTTGCATCCATTTTTCTTTGCATCCCTTTACCTTGAGGTTCAAAGCTACGAGATGAACATCTTCATCATCCCTTCATAAGCGAGGAATTTTTGGGTCCGAAATGCATAGAAACGTTGTTCTGAATACAAGAGAATCTTGTACAAGCCATCCCTCAACCATGCTACCCTTTGGATGTGCTCTCTAACAAAGAAACCCTTTTAATTTCTTCATGAAGCGCTCTATGAAGAACATCCATCAAATATTGATAGTTCTTGCTATTGCAACTTCATCAAACATATGAACGAGTAAATGAAGCTAAATTGTAAGAATACTTGTGGGAAAGTATTTCTCTACCATATAGATAACCTCTATAGCATTGAGTTTCACACTCTCTATGCTATCTCTCTTTATCTCTTTAGAAGAGATCCATCGTACCAAGGAACTCAGTTTATAAATGGTTGTTTGCACATCCTCTGAAAGGCAATCTTTTAAAGCTACATGGATTACAAACTATAAAACATTGTGTCAATTATGAGACTTGCACCCTCAGAGATTGTTGTTTTGTGTGAGGGAAATCTCTAGACACCTCATGCACCCAGTAGTTGTCTGAAACTCTAAAATCACCTTCTTCACTTGTTGCTATTCCATCTTGCAAAGCACCCAAGGATCTCTTCGTAGGGACAATATTCCGTTAGGCTTAGTAATTGCCCATAACTCTTGTATACAACCCTACTCTTTTGAGACCTCCCTTTGTGCTTTGCTTTCTTTCTTTCCGATCAAATTCTTCCAAAGAATCTCTCCCACATTCGTGAAAATATGTGTCGGGTCTACCAAATGATTGATCAATAACTTACTCCAATAAAGGATTTCATGAAAGGTCGACAACCATTTCATGCCAACGACTGGTGGTTTTGAATCCCACAGCTACTTCCAATCACTTGCTTTCATTTGGCTTTGTGCTTGTCGACCAGTTTACCCTTTATGTAAAACATGTCCATTAGGCAAATATCTATGATGTCCTTCATAGACAGTTTTCTGAAGTGCTTTGGAGTAGCATGCTTCGAGTCATGGTCTAAATAGGGGACAAACATGGTAACTAATGCTGGTTTTATAAGCAACTCTATATCCCCAAAGAGCATGATGTAATTTCTTATCTCAGTCTGACCGCTTGTTGTTGACTATCTTTTGAAATATTACGCATAAAATCTTATTGGTGCTTTTGGCTAGACCATTGGCTTGGGGGTGATAGGGTGCTGATAGCCTGTGCACAACTAAGAACTCATTTAGAAGATGTTCTATGACTTCATTGAAAAAATGAGTTTCCCTATCATGAATGATTTCTAAGAGTAACCCAAACATCACAAAGATGTTCTCAAATAAAAACCTTGTTGTTGTCTCAGCATCATTTCTTCTAGTGGCTTTATCTTCTTCCCACTTAGTTAAGTAGTTAGTCACTACTATCATGTACTTTGCATGTGCGGTTTTGGATGGTGGTGAAATGGGTCCAATGAAATCAATGCCCTTCTTGGAAAAAGCTCTAAAGCTCATTATGGGCCTTAGTGGCATGCCATTTTTTCTTATTGGGTTCTTTGTTCTTTGGAAAATATCACATCTTTCCACACATAACTTGGCATCTTTATAATCCTCCATAGATTATCAGCTTAGTAGTTCTTTTTGCTGAAGAGTATGAGTAAATGCTAATTGTAGCATTTACTCATACTCTTCTTCAGGAACACATGATCTTAGGTACCCATCTTTACCTCTCTTATACAACTAACCTGCTATCAAAGAGTAGTACTTGCACTCCAGATTCATTACCTTCTCATGAAATGTTGTCAGGACCTTATGCGCAAAGAGAGGTTACGAATGCAGAAAACACACAGAAGAATAGAGACAGCAAGAGACGAGACTGAATGCAATATTGGGTGCAATCTCCCCCCATGCACTCTGTTTCAACAACCAATAGAGTGCATGTATTTATAGGAATTTTTTATTACGTCAAAAAGAGTGGTTACATGAGAGCGGCTTCGAAAAGCAAGCATGAAACTAAAAGTTGGTAACTTTTACATAAAGCCATTGCTTTCAATAACAGAAACTGCGGTCTACAACGACCCTTATTCTAACCATTACTTTTCTAACTGTTTCTAACAATAGAACCTTCTACGCTGGTTTATTTACAAGATAAATAATAATTATTCGGGTTATTGATATCCACCCTTTCACGCCTTGCACGCTCCTCACGAACCTTCACCTGCTATATCAAAAAGATCAAAAACACATTAATACATTAATAATTTAACTCTCCAACAATGCATTGTTCAACATATTCCATATGTTATAACATGCCCCTCAGTTGAAAAAGCAACTGACCTCAGTTGATAAAATAATAAACATGGATAGCCAATCACATGTTTCATCACTGAACCAAAAATAAAAAATAAGCTTGTTCCATGTAAAAACACATGCATGGAAATGTTCATGGAGGTGTTAAGTTATTAAGATTAACCATGCGATGCTTGGCATAGTCTAGGGTCCATGAGTATGAAAAGAACAAAACCCTCTTGCTACGAACTTTCCTTGCTTCCAAACTTAATTTCTTGAACCTAATTTTCACCCAAACAAGTTATCTTGGACCCTCAATCTATTGCTTTCCTTTCAGGATGTACCCTCAGGAAATGTACCCTAGAAAAATGTACCCTGTCTGGATGTACCTTGATGTACCCTGAGAAGTGTACCCTGACAGGATGTACCCAGAGAGGTGCCGTGTCATGTCACACCGTACCGCCTTGAAAAGTAAGAAAAACTGCAAGTTATGTTAAATATAAGAGGAGAGAACTAGAGTGAGAACTCCAAGAAAGAGTGTAGTGGTAAAAGTACTTCCCTTGTAAGTAGGAGGTTATGGGTTCAAATCCTCCTACCTTAGGGAATCTAAAACTCTCCATTGCCACTCAAAATTAAAATTGCCTCGCACATAGCCAACGGTCGCCAAGGGAGCCTTGGGTGCCAATGTTGCCAATGTATTGCCTAAGTTATTGCCTAAGTTCTTTGCCTTAGTCGACACCTTGGAGTAAGCCAAAGGAGCAAAGGTAGGTGTAAACGTAGGTTCTGGTTCTGGAACTGGAACAAAAACAGGAACAGGAACCGAAGATGGAGACGGAGACGGAATCGGAATTGCAAATAGAGAACATAACCCTCTGTATTGACGCGTGCAGAGCTCTGATACCACTGTTGTTAGGACCTTGCTCATGCGCAAACAGAGGTTACGAATGCAAAAAACACATAGAAGAATAAAGACAGCAAGAGACGAGATTGAATGCAGTATTGGGTGCAATCTCCCCCCATGCACTCTGTTTCGATAGTCCACAGATTGCATGTATTTATAGGAATTTTTTATTACATTGAAAACTTCTTGACTACATACCCCTTGCCTAATCCCTCTCTCTATGGTGGTGTAGTTTCCCTCACCTTGGTTCATTTTTCTACTTGCATAGGCAATTGGGAAATCCATCTTGGAATTTTCCACTAAAGCCCTATTCAAGAAATTTGGGAATTATTCAAGTCCCATTTATATTACTTACTAGTTAACTTCTTAAGTTTAAGCCCAATCTTGATACCCCATTTACAATACAATTATCCTCAATAATAAATTGTCAATTTAATATACTCCAATCAAAAGATAATAACATGTTCTAGTATGTGAATGAGTCAAAAAATAAAAGATTGAGACAGAGACAATTGTCTCAAAATCGTGTGTAATTCCCATTTTTCCTGAATAGGCCTTACTAGCTGTGCTAGAATGCATCCCAATGCAAAATGGAAAGCAACTACATGGACATGGAAACTTTTTTCCCAATTTGGTGGTTCCAAAATAGGTGTTGAGCTCAACCAATATTTCAATTTCTTGAAAGCTTCTTCACATTCCTCTGTTCATTCAAATTTGGTGATTAGGGCATATAAAGGTTTAGCAATCATAACATAATTGTGTACAAATCTCCTATAGTACCCACAATGTCCCATAAATGCTTGTAGTTTGTTCATAGTTGTGGGTCTAGGCATCTCAACTATTACTTTGGTCTCTTCTTCATCTATAGATATGCCATTCTTTGAAACGATGTGACCATGTATCTTTCCATGTCTAACAAAGAAAACACACTTTTCAGGGTTTAGACAAATTCTATAAAGTTTACACTTTTCAAAGATTTGTCTAAGTTCCCCGAGATGAGCTGATCTTTTGCAAGAGAAAGTACATAAGTCATCTACATATACTTACATGATTGTTCTCAAGAGTTCTTTGAGGACATGACACATAAGCCTTTGAAAGGTAGCTAGTGCATTTGTGGGGCCAAATGGCATGACTCTAAATGAAAATAGTCCCCACTCCGTTGCAAAAGCAGTTTTATGTTCATCTTCTAGAGCTATAGCCACTTTATTGTATCTTGAGAAACCATCAAGAAAGTTGTATACCTCTTTGCCCACTACTCTCTCTACCAAATGGTTAGTTATAGGAAGTGGATCATTGTCCCTAATGGTAGCAGCATTAAGCTTCTTGAGGTTGATGCAAACCCTAAGTTTGCCATTCTTCTTGGGTACTACCACTATGGAAGATATCCATTCTATGTGTTCTATCTCATAGATAAACCCTACTGAGAGTAGTTTATCAATTTCTTCCTTGATTTTGGCAGCATAAACATCATTGTACATGTAATGCCTTTGCTTGGAGGGTTTAGAATATGGGGCAATGGGTATTTTATGAACACAAATACTTGAATCCACTCCCTTGAGATCCTTATAAATCCGAGCCGAAAATAAGTATAGATCCGAAGATTCAAAGACTTACCCAGCGTTAGATATCACATCGTGAGAGGAACCTTAGATGTTATAGGAGTGAAGGGTCATAAAAAAGGGCGTTCTAGTGCGTTGCAGAACCCGACCCGGCGTCGAAGTTAAGTTTTCCCAAAATTCCCTGACTAATGCTACCAATTGTTATTCTTCTTCTTTGTGTATATCATTGGCTATGACTATCTTTCTCTCTTCCCCTTCCTCAACTATGACTACCAATTGTTTTACCTCTTCCTTGTCATCATAAGCCTAATTTGTTTTGCATTCTCTTTGAGGTTTTTGGAATATCGATTTTCTTTCTTCAACTTCATACATCTTGAAATGTTTTGGGACATCCATTTGCATCTTAGCTTTTTCTTCTCTTTTTTCTTCCTTAGGTATCGTAGAGCTACTCTTGGTCTTGTGGTTTCTACTTGTGTCTAGTACTACCTAAATCATGTTGAATGGTATGAGGTCATAACATTTTGAATCACAGATCTAAGATAGGCTCTATTCATGGGCAGCTACTGCTAGGGTTGACAAGATTTGATTCCAACCACAAGGGCTCAAAGTCCTTGTCATCAAACAACTTCGGCATGTAGCTAGAGTCCTCTATGGTTCTCCTAGAATGCATTCTTCTTTGTTCAATTTGTACATGCCCCCATTTTAGGCTTGCACCATTGTTCGAAATTAGGTAGGCCCATAACTAAATTCCATAGGTTCCATAGGTCCAAGATCTAGAACATAGATTTCAACTTCTTCTAAACTTGAGAAACATGAACATACAATACTTAATCATACAATGATGAGACAAAGATAGAGAGAGAGAGATTTAGACAACATGTTCAAAGTGTTATGTAAGCCACTGCTTACTCACACCATCGTATATACAAATGTCAAATTACAATGTGGGAGTCAAAACCTCAACCACTCTATGTGAACAGAAATAGATCGAAGAGTGTATGTACAAAATTTACAAGAATATTCAGATGTAAGGATAGAAATCTGAATATTTATGAGATGTATGACATGATAGGTTGTAGAAGAGTGAATATGAGTGACAGAAAGAGGAAATTTAAGTTTGAAACTGATATTCAGCAAACCCTAATCTGATTTTAGGCTATGGAAGACCCTAAATCAAATGTGTGTGTGAAAGATTACATACTTACAGAATTAGCAAAGAATGCTAACATGTTGCTGATAGACATCCTCTTACTCATGTGGAAAAACCTTCTCTAACACCTCATCTGATGCATGTAGCATGTATGTACTAATTCTCTTTTATGGATGCCACTGCCTCCATGTATGCCAAATAGGACTCCTCTAGATATGGATGCCACCACCTCCATAAGCTCCAAGTAGTACATGTGTGCATAAAGAGAATATGTACGTAAATAGTTAACATAAGATACAATCTTATGCTAAGCTCCATCCAATGCCTTTGAAGTACTCTATAATCTTCATGTAGAAGATAATCTTCAAATACAGCATGTAGATGGATGATCCACACCAAGTTGCCGATGAGTAAGTCTTCTTCATAAGCAAGAGTGTGAGCACACTCTTCTCCAAGAAGAACTCCATGGCTGCTCCTAATGTGCTTCAAAAGCTACTCCATAGCTGCCCATATGCGCACCATGGCTGCCCCATTTGTGCATCACCTAGATCACCTCCAAAATTAGCAAGTGATGGCGTTGGGATAATCCAACAAGTGATTATAACCTTGCTTATATAGGCCTTGAAGGCTCATGTGAAAAACTCTCAAAATAAAGCTTAATCATAAGAAAAAGCTAGATCGCTATAAAAATAAAGCTAATCGTTGTTTTTTAATATTTTGATTGTTGCTTTATTTTTATCACTAAAAATAGCTTTTGATAAGCTTTTTCAATAATTTTACCACCTCATGAATGACTTGAACATATTTTTATGACCTATAAGCTGAGAGCCCTTAAATGAGGTAAAAACCCTAAATCAGCAAAAACTTAGGGTTCGGGTTTTCTCCCAAATCTGATCTTTGATGACTGAATGTCCCATACCATTAGAAAGCTCTCAATCAAGCTCTATAAGATAGGATCAGAAAACTTTTACCCAAATTTTGTGCCAAAAATGACTAAGTACCAAAATTAGGGCTTCTGCCCTGATAGGATTTTGGACTGATGTGACATTGATTTCCAACAATCCCCCTGCAATGTCATATTGGTACAAACTGAACTCGATATGCAACTTCATTCATCTGTAAATTGACATAAGCTTCAAAATTGTCCTTCAAAATTGACCTTTAAACTTTATCTTCAAAAGTCTTCTTCAAAACTGAATTTGAACTTCTTCAAACTTCAAAAAATCTGAATTAGCTGAATATGAACCATAATACCTGAGAAAATATGAAAACTAGATATCCAATAGTGTTAGCATACATCAAGCAATCATTGCTTGATAATATATGTAGCACGATTGACTCTGAATCTGCTATCTCCTGTCTTCTCAAACCTATAAGCATACACTAGGATCCACATATTTGCATTTACCTTAAGAAAGCTTTCTCAATGTACTTCTGCTGTGTCATGTAAATACACTAAACATAATCAAGAACTGAATCTTGGGGCTTGTGACTAAGAACTCACAACTTAGTGTATTATGAACACTAGCTGGTTCATCTCTGACTGTACTCAACTCTTATGACTCTCACCAAAGTTTCATATCTATGATGTCATCTTGTCTTCATCCTTGTTCTATCTATAAGTCTTTCATACCTCTTTCCTTCAGAGTCTGGTATAATCATATATGTGTGCACTTCATAAGTAACATACCTCTCTGAAATATCAAGTTTCTCTTCAATAGAACTCTGGAACTTTCTCCCTAAGAGGAACATCTAACAGGAACTTTCTCCAAACATTCTCCTTTTTCCTTCTTCTTTAAAAGCTGGAACATAAAGAGAAACTGACAAAGGAAATATAGGAATACATGTAGGTATGATTTTTCATTCTTTCACATATGGCTGAAAATAAGTCTCCATGTTTCATCACCCCCCTGGATGATTTAACACTAGTATCCAAATTTCTTCAAAGTATATCAGATTTTATGAAATCTAGAACGTCTTCCTTCTTTCAATAAATCTGATCTTCAATGATTTAGCATTGCTTCCTTAACATCAATACCTGTGTCTGAAACAAATAATATGAACCCTTTTTATTAGCACTGCAATTGCTAATAGCTTTCACTGTCACTCCTCAGCTTCCCATATTATAGAATAAGGCTAGTTGATCCTAACATAACAAAAATGTTGCTGAAAGCACTTTAAAATTCATAATCTTCTACAACATAACAAGTATCTTCTTCTATTTCTGTGCAACACTAATCTGATAGAATCTGAATCTTTGACTTCCTTCTTCCAGTGTTAAGAACTTTACAAGAAAAGGATAGACATTTGACTCACAAATACTCAAGATTATTCAAGATCATTCAAGATCTCTCAAACAAAATACCTGTGTAGAATCTGCTCTCATCAAACCTTCATGACTGAATGTTTGATTTGCTACTTGAATGTCTCTAAGTGTCCATGATTCTTACATAAAGTTGTAAAACTTTTAGTAAATCCTTCCCAAGAATCTGCAACAACTGAAACACAAGTGGACAAACTCTCACCTTGAGAACTCCAAAAGCTGCAAGTTTATACTTCATATCTTCATATTCTTCTCGGGTGAAATGTGATAGTACCTGCTTGACTTTCTTTTGGCTAACTCCACTTCTCAATCAACTGATATGATCTGATGGAACACCTTTTTGAATACAAGCATGTATCCAAAAATCAAGACAAACATAAGAAGTAGATTTTCCATCTCACTAGTACATCAAAAAAAAAAATCTGAATTTCTCTGAATTTTTCTGAAAATACTGATTTTCTGAATTTCCTCTTAAAACACTATGATTTTTATGAGTATACTGAATATACTGAATATGAGGTAACTTTTCCAAACACAAAAAAAAACCTCACTCCAAGTCTCCAAAATCTCCTACAAATACTCTTTTACCTCAATAGTTAGGTAAAGAAGAAATATACTTATCTGCAACTTTTCATATACCAAGTAGCTCTGAATTGATACTCCAAGAATTGCTCAAAAGCTTCAAAAAATGTAACTCATACACATATGAATCAAAACATATAATTTGTCTTAGATATCTACTAATTTTCTTTCTCTCAATGCAATTCTTTGTCAAAGCCTACTAAAACATGACCAAGTATAATGCAAAACAAGAAACGGCTTCTTCTTTAAACTAGCTTCTTCACACAAGATGTTCTCGTAGACTTGTATTTGGATGTAGAGGATAAAAGTAGGAAAAGTATATGGAAAATATAAGAGAAAAGAATTCTTACTTTCCCTTTGGAATTGTTGGACCTTCTTCTTCTACATAACATCTTCAAACTTCTCTTCCATACCTTTTGTTCTCTTCATCTTGAAGTAGCAAGCACTCTTAACTTCTTCGAATGAACTTTTCTCTACCTCTAATGCTAAGAGTAAGAGAAAAAAGAAACATGGTATATAAATGGAAGTGAACATAGAAGATAAAACATGCTTCTACCATCTCAACTCCATCTCAGCATATGAGGAATCAACACTCTACTTCAAATGTAATTGATATGACTGAATTCACCAACCTTTTCCTTGAGTTGGCTGAATACTCAATCACCTTTCTAAAATCTGTTCATAAAACCTTCCAACCTTGTCTAATCTCCAAATTTGTCTTCTTAGATGAGATTTCTTGCCATGAAAGAGATCTTCTATCAAAACTATCAAGAACAACCTCTAGATACCTGTTTTGATGTAGATAATGCTTTTTCTTTCAAAGTAATGAAAGTGTTTAAAAGCACTTCTTGAATCCTTCGAATCTCTTCATAAATGCTCTTCTAAGATATGACCTGCAAATGACAATCTGATAGTAGAAACTAATACCTGTGATTTGATGTTGATCTAGTTCCTTCATCTTCTCCAAACTATTGTTTTTCCTTGAATTTGAAGTAGCCTTCTCTTCATCAAGTCTTGGTCTTCAAGTAATACTTCTATAAAGTATCTTTACTCGTCAAAAGTATTTGGCTACTAACTCATAGAAGGTTCTATTGTTAGAAACAATTAGAAAAGTAATGGTTAGAATAAGGGTCATTGTAGACCGCAGTTTCTGTTATTGAAAGCAATGGCTTTCTGAAAAGGTTAGCAAATTTTAGTTTCACGCTTGCTTTTCGAAGCCGCTCCCATGTAACCACTCTTTTCGACGTAATAAAAAATTCCTATAAATACATGCACTCTGTGGACTGTCGAAACAGAGTGCATGGGGGGAGATTGCACCATTCCGTTTCGTCTCTTGTTGTCTCTATTTTTCTGTGTGTTTTTTGCATTCATAACCTCTGTGTGCAGCACAAGCAAGATCCTAACAGCAGTGGTATCAGAGCTCTGAATGTGTCAATACGAAAGGTTCTGGTCTCTGTTCTCTATTCTCGATTCCGATTCCGTCTTCGTCTTCTATTCTCTGTTCTCTATTCTCGATTCCAATTCTGTCTTCATCTCCGTCTTCGGCTTCGGTTCCGGTTCTTGATGTTGTTCTAGTTCTAGAACCAGAACCTACATTTACACCTACGTTTACACCTTCGGCTTACTCCAAGGCATCGACTAAGGCAAAGAACTTAGGCAATAACTTAGGCAATACATTGGCAACATTGGCACCCAAGGCTCCCTTGGTGACCGTTGGCTACGTGCGAGGCAATTTTAATTTTGAGTGGCAATAGAGAGTTTTAGATTCCCTAAGGTAGAAGGATTTGAACCCACAACCTCGTACTTACAAGGGAAGTACTTTTACCACTACACTCTTTCTTGGAGTTGTCACTATAGTTCTCTCCTCTTATATTTAACATAACTTGCATTTTTCTTACTTTTCAAGGTGGCACGGTGCGACGCGACGCGGTACGTCTCAGGGTATATCCTGTCAGGGTACACTTCTTAGGGTACACTAGGGTACATCCTGTCAAGGTACATCAGGGTACATCTAGACATGGTACATTCTGCTAGGGTACATTCTGCTAGGGTACATTCCCTAAGGGTACATTCCGAGAGGAAAACACTAGCTTGAGGGTCCAAGGTAACTTGCATGGGTGAAAATTAGGTTCAAGAAATTAAGGTTGGGAGCAAGGAAAGTCCGTAGCAAGAGGGTTTTGTTCTTTTCAAACTCATGGACCCTAGACTATGTCAAGCATCGCATGGTTAATCTTAATAATTTAATGCCTCCATGAACATTTCCATGCATGTGTTTTTACATGGAACATGTTTATTTTTTTGGTTCAGTGATGGAACATGTGATTGGCTATCCATGTTTATTATTTTATCAACTGAGGTCAATTGCTTTTTCAACTGAGGGGCATGTTATGAATTATGGAATATGTTGAACAATGCATTGTTGGAGTGTTAAATTATTAATGTATTAATGTGTTTTTGATGTTTTTGATATAGCAGTTGAAGGTTCGTGAGGATCATGCAAGGCGTGAAAGGGCGGACATCAATAATCCAAATTATAATTTATTTACTTTGTAAATAAACCCTCTTAGAAGGTTCTATTGTTAGAAACAGTTAGAAAAGTAATGGTTAGAATAAGGGTCATTGTAGACCATATTTTTTGTTATTGAAAGCAATGGCTTTTTGTAAAGGTTAGCAGCTTTTAGTTTCATGCTTGCTTTTGGAAGCCGCTCTCATGTAACCACTCTTTTCGACGTAATCAAAAATTCCTATAAATACATGCACTCTGTGGACTGTCGAAATAGAGTGCATGGGGGGAGATTGCACCCAATACTACATTCCGTTTCGTCTCTTGTTGTCTCTATTTTTTTGTGTGTTTTCTGCGTTCGTAACCTTTGTGTGCATGTGAGCAAGATCCTTACAACAGTTAGAAGATGCTCTAAAACCATATGTTGGTAGTCTAGGAGCTCTGATAACAAATGTTGGAAATTAGGTAGGCCCATAACTAAATTCCACAGGTTCCATAGGTCCAAGATCTACAACGTAGATTCCAGCTTCTTCTAAACTTGACAAACATGAACATACAACACTTAATCATACAATGATGAGACAAAGATAGAGAGAGATTTAGACAACATGTTCAAAGTGTTACGTAAGCCACTGCTTACTCACATCATCATATATACAAATGTGAAATTATAATGTGGGAGTCAAAGCCTCAACCACTCTATATGAACAGAAATAGATGGAAGAGTGTATGTACAAAATTTACATAAATATTCAGATGTAAGGACAGAAATCTGAATATGTATGAGATGTATGACCTGATAGGTCGTAGAAGAGTGAATATGAGTGACAGAAAGAGGAAAGATCAGTTTGAAACTGATATATAGCAAACCCTAATCTGATTTTAGGCTACAAAAGACCCTAAATCAGATGTGTGTGTGAAAGATCACATACTTACTGAATTAGCAAAGAATGCTAACATGTTGCTGATAGAAATCCTCATAATCATGTGGAAACACCTTCTCTAACACCTCATCCGATGCATGTAGCATGTATTTACTGATTCTCTTTTATGGATGCCACTTGCTCTATGTATGGCGAATAGGACTCCTCTAGATATGGATGCCACCACCTTCATGAGATCCAAGTAGTACCTGTGTGCATAAAGAGAATATGTACATAAATAGTTAACATAAGATGCAATCTTATGTTAAGCTCCATCCAATGTCTTTAAAGTACTCCATAATCTTCATGTAGAAGACAATCTTCAAATACATCATGTAGATGGATGATCCACACCACCAAGCTGCTGATGAGTAATTCTTCTTCATAAGCAAGAGTGTGAGCACACTCTTCTCCAAGAAGAACTCCATGGCTGCTCCTAATGTGCTTCAAAAGATCCTCCATAGCTGCACATATGCGCACCATGGATGCCCCATGTGTGCATCACCTAGATCACCTCCAAAATCAGCAAGTGATGGTGTTGGGATAATCCAAAAAGTGATTATAATCTTGCTTATATAGGCCTTGAAGCCTCATGCAAAAAACTCTCAAAATAAAGCACAATCGTAAGAAAAAGCTGGATCGCTATAAAAATAAAGCTAATTTTTGTTTTTTAATATTTTGTCTGTTGCTTTATTTTTATCACTAAAAATAGCTTTTGACAAGAATTTTCAATAATTTTACCACCTGATGAATGACACATATTCTTATGACCTATAAGCTGAGAGCTCTTAAATGAGGTAAAAACCCTAAATTAGTAGAACATAAGGGTTAGGGTTTTCTCCCAAATCTGATCTTTGAGACTAAATGGCTTATACCATTAGAAAGCTCTCATCAAGATCTATAAGATAGGATCATAAAAAATTTACCCAAATTTTGTGCCAAAAATGACTAAGTACCAAAATTAGGGCTTCTGCCCTAATAGGATTTTGGACTAATGTGACATTGATTTCCAACAACCATTAGGGGTAAAAATGATTCCTGCATGGGCCTTGTAATGATTCCTAATTTTTAGGGATTAAAAAGCTTAATCCAAGGGATTAAGTGGCTAGAGAAAATAGATAGTGGTTTTGTGTAATAAAATAATATTTGATAAGAGTTTCTTTTTGAACTCGAAAAGTGATTTTTTTTACCTTTGGATGCTTCAATCCAATGGATAAAATTGAAAGTGATATAATTCTAGAGAGAGAGTATATGGTGTGCATGGGTTTAGGAGAATCTCACATGATTTTTTTTGTGCAGTCTCTGCAGAATTCTAGTGCCTTTGATCTTGGAGTATCCAACGGCTTAGCGAAAATGTTGGAGACTTCTTAATCTCCAAAGGTCTGATCTATATTGATCTAAGAACACTTCTATATCATTTATGGATCAAAATTTACACAAATATTGTCTTCTTTTATCAAAACTTTCACTAACACTTCCCTAAGTAAAGAAATTTCTTCTTTAGAAAGTCTGCTTCAGAAATCGACTTCATTTCCTGCACATATCTTCAAATTTCTTCAAACCAATGATGCATATATCTTCAAAATACCTTTGTGCAATCCTATCAACCATTAGTTCATCAAAAATATCATTAAAACTTTAATTTGATCCTTAAGATCAAAAGTATGTCAAAAATTGTCTTTCTGAACAAGCGACTTTGACATAGGTAACTTCTAAGATTGATTTCTCATAGCACAGATCCCGTTTTGCTAAATGCTCTTATCCATAGCTTCCTTACCTTCTAACTTAGATTTTGAATGCTCATTCGGCAAAAACTTTACACTGTGCACTGAGATCTAAGCAAAACATTGACACGAAAAAGTGTGCGACTCTGAGAGATCATTCGCAGACTTTACATACACATGTTCCTATTGATCATACTCACAGCAGAAGAGGAATTAAACCATGAAACTTTGAACATAGCTTCATTAAATTCTAGATTAGATGTGTACAAAAGCATTTTTGATCCACATGATCAGACTGAGAGAAATCTACGAAATACTCATCGCTATTTTCTGAAGATGACTCTCTTCACATCTATCTCTATGACGCTTGTCTTCTAATGACTCTCACACATATTTATTTACATCATTGACTTATATACATATGGTTCTAGACTTATTCTGCATCTATTACATTACTCCTTATCATCCTAAGGATTATCTATACTCATATTACAAGAATTTCCAATTGTAATATACATATGTATACAGGCTTCACTTCTGAGATCTCTTCACTTCCTCAAGTGACTTCTTGAATTTCAATCTAATCATTGACATGCTTCAAGCTCTTTGTAATCATCAATTTGTGATTGCTTTGTTCCAACAGCTCCCCCTCAATCACAAATTGTGATTATTCCATTCTTCTTCACTCCTACCATCTCCTTGAATCTCTGTAGCTTAGGTCCATCCAAGCTTTTTGTTAACATATCTGCAACTTCTTCTTTTGTTGGAGTATACATCACTTCAATCTCTTTATCAAGTACCTTTTCTCTCAAGAAATGATACTGAATCTCTATATGCTTAGTCCTGGCATGAAAAACAGGGTTAGCTACCAACTACAATGAACTCATATTGTCTCCAAAAATAATTGGAGTACTCTGATCAGTTCCAAAACTCTTCAACAAAGTCTTTAACCATATTACTTCTTTTGCAACCTCTACCATTCCTTTATACTCAGCTTTTGTAGATGACAAACAACTGCATGTTGCTTCTTTGAGCACCAAGAAACTAATTTATCTCTAATATAACAGAGATACCCATGAGTAGATCTTCTATCATCTGAATCACCTGCCCAATCTGCATCACTAAACACTTTGATTCTTGTATCAGAAGTAAATCCATAATACAGACCTTCACTTAGGGTTCCTTTGATATATCTGAGTACCCTTTGAGCTGCAATCCAATGAGTCTTCTTTGGACAATGCATGAATTGTGATGACACACCTACTGCATATGATAGATCTGGCCTTGTCAAGGTAGCATAGATTAAACTACCTACCAAACTCTGATATTTCTTCATGTCATTAAACTCTTCACCTCCATACCTGCTCAACTTATGATTTACCTCCAATGGTGTGGTTGAAGGTTTGCAATCCTCCATGTTGAACTTGACCAGAAGATTCTTCAAGTACCTCTCTTGTGTAACATATACTCCATGTTGAGTATATACAATCAGCATTCCTAAGAAATAAGATAAGTTTCCCAAATCACTTATCTTAAACTCCTCTATTTGTTTCTTAAGCTCATTGATTCCTTGAGCATCTGTACCTGTGACAATAATATCATCAACATAAATACACATGTATATGTATCCATTTTCACTTGCCTTCACTAGCAAGCTACTATCTGGCTTTGATGCCTGAAATCCACATTCATTCAAGAACTTAACAAGCCTGTAATTCCATGCTCTTGGGGCCTACTTCAACCCATACAAAGCTCTCTTGAGCTTATACACATAATCTGATCACATTGAATCCATGAAACCTTCTGGTTGCTCCATATATACTTCATCTGCAATGTATCCATTCAGGAATGCATTCTTCACATCTAATTGTGATAACTTCCATCCTTTACAAGCAGCAATAGCAATCAATGATCTAATTGTAGACATCTTAGCAACAAGACTAAAGGTTTCATCATAATCTACCCCATAAGTTTGAGCATAACCTTTGACCACAAGTCTAGCCTTGTATCTAGACACCTTACCATCTGCAAACCTTTTTGTTTTATACACCCACTTACATCCAATGAATTTCTGATTCTTTGGTCTTGGCACAAACTCCCATGTTTCATTTTCAAGTAGAGCATCATACTCTTCTTGCATTGCCTTCTCCCAATTTTGTTTACCTTTAGCTTCTTCATATGTGATTGGATCCTCTTCTGTCTTCACAATATAAGCATAATCTTTGGTTGTTAAGAAAGATGTGTCATAGCTATACCTGATAGGCTCTTTTCTTTCCCTTGAGGATCTTCTAACCTCTGCACTTCTTGAAGTCTCAGCCACATTTGATTCTGGATCAAATCTTGGCCCATCTTCAACATTATCCTGCAATTTACTTTTATAATCAACTCATCAATATCTTCTTCATACACATTTACTTTTGCCTTCCCTTTCCTTTGTATTTCTTCAACACCTGTATAATCATTTGTTGACCCTGTATACCACAACTGGATAGTTCTCCCTATCTAGCTTATCAATCTGCAAGCTTTCTCCCATCTTTGATCTTCTGTGTCTGAAATTACAATGATTTATGATGATAAACTGTACCTTTGATATGAATATTTGATCTTTATTGATCCTTTGAGCTCGTGCTTTGTACTTCTGCAGGTTATCTTCAAGAATTTGTCCTTGTCCACCTTTAATTAGAAGGAACTTCAATACCTACAACAGTCGGGACTTCCAATGCCTTTACTTCACTTGTCTTACACCTTCAGCTGTGATACCACTGTTTGAGACTTCTTAATCTCCAAAGGCGTGATCTATACTGATCTAAGAACACTTCTATATCAGTTATGGATCAAAATTTACACAAATATTGTCTTCTTTTATGAAAACTTTCACTAACACTTCTCTGAGTAAATAAATTTCTTCTTCAGAAAATCTGCTTCAGAAATTGACTTCATTTCCTGCACATATCTTCAAATTTCTTAAAACCAATGATGCACATATCTTCAGAATACCTTTGCGCAATCATATCAACCATTAGTTCATCAAAAAGATCATTAAAACTTTAATTTGATTCTTAAGATCAAAAGTATGTCAAAAACTGTCTTTCTGAACAAGCGACTTTGACATAGGTAACTTCTAAGATTGATTTCTCACAGCACAGATCCCATTTTGCTAAATGCTTTTAGCCATAGCTTCCTTACCTTCTAACTTAGATTTTGAATGCTCACTCATCAAAAACTTTACACTGTGCACTGAGATCTAAGCAAAACATTGACACGAAAAAGTGTGCGACTCTGAGAGATCATTTGCAGTATCTACATACACATGTTCCTATTGATGATACTCACAGCAGAAGAGGAATCAAACCATGAAAATTTGAACATAGCTTCATTAACTTCTAGATTAGATGTGTACAAAAGGATTTCTGATCCACATGATCAGACTGATAGAAATCTACGAAATACTCGTCGCTATTTTCTGAAGATGACTCTCTTCACATCTATCTCTATGACACTTGTCTTCTAATGATTCTCACACATATTTCTTTACATCATTGACTTATATACATATGGTTCTAGACTTATTCTGCATCTATTACATTACTCCTTATCATCCTAAGGATTATCTATACTCATATTACAAGAATTTCCAACTATAATATACATATGTATACAAGCTTCGCTTCTGAGATCTCTTCACTTCCTCAAGTGACTTCTTGAATTTCAATCTGATCATTGACATGCTTCAAGCTCTTTGTAATCATCAATTTGTGATTGCTTTGTTCCAATAGAAAAATGAGTTGAGCATATTTTTTTTCAGTCATTATGGGCCACAAGATCACTCATCAATCCAACGGCAAAGCGTGAATGTGACTGAGCTCATTTTCGCATGCATTTGTAGCCACTAGATCAATCTTAAATCTGATGGATGGGCATATTCGATGCTGAGATGTTTTTGTTTCAATCCAAGCCATTCAATGAGTTTTTTATCCAATGGCACATGTCAAAAGGCGCTTCCTCTTGTGCTCAATTATCCTCAACCATTAGATCACATGGAGATCCAATGGTGAGCATTTTAGGCGCTAAATTCAACTCTCCTTCAAACAACATCATCCGATTGAGTAGCCAATCTGATGGCTCATATTCCATCGTGCATTTTGTTTGGAAAAAAACATTCGAGCCATTGAAGATCATACAAATCCAATGGCTATAATTGACTTTTGAGCTTCCCAAAACCATTCTAACAAGAAAACTCACTAGTTCTAGGTGGTTTTGTTTTTTGACCACTTAAAAACAAGGGAAGCCTATGCCTAGTCTAGGTGATTAAGGGAGTAGACTATGACCACCACCCTCTCCTCATTGGTTCATTGCTAATCATCCCTTAATCTAAAAGTCCCAAGAAGGGTTCAAGTTTTCCCCTAATGCATCCATAGCTGGGCAGACTCCTCAAAATCCACTTCTCCTAGTGAACTGGAGTCCAATGAGGTGGTCCTTATGGGATGCACCTTTCTCCAGTCTCTAGCAAAGATATCATGGTAAGTTCCATTCTTTAGGTTCACTTTGGTTACATTGTCCTCATGTTGTAAATAGATATGGTCAGTCCCCTAGTCTTGTACTACCTTGAGTTGCCTAAGAAATGTTCTTCCTAAGATGACATCATATGTGGTTAACTCAAGGAAGTCCACTACTGCTAGGGTGTGTTGGAATTTAATTCCACAAGTCTTCAAATCCACCTGCTCTACTAGTCCTATGGGTTGCTCCATATGTCCATCAGCTAACGAAAGTTTTATCTTGGAGGGTTTCATCTTTGGCTTTCCCCATTTCTGCCATATCTCTTTGGTCACAATGGCCACTCCAAATCCACTGTCCAATCTTTGTGTCCTTGGAAGTCCAACATTATGGTGGATTTCCCTTCCTCACCCTCACAATATCCTCCTATCTTGTCCAAGGGTACTTGCATTATTCTCTCCTCCTCACACGAGTCCTTATCTTTTTTAGCTAAATCTCTACACATCCTTCCCAGATTAAGGTTTTGTTTCACACGTTTGTTCCATGAGATTTTGCATGTCACTTCTATGTCTTGACATCCTATTGCTTTCACTTTGGAATTTTGTCCATGTAATCTCAAGCGTGTGCACTTCACACTCTGTTCATCCTCATCTTCTGGTATCTTGTTTTCTCCCACTTCCCCTATAGGAGGATTTTCCTCATTATATTCTTCAGAATTTTGTTCTCTTAGTTCTTCCCAAATGACTTGATCCATACACTTCTACATTTTCTCATCTGTTATTCTAGTCTCTTTCAAGTCTTGATCTTTTTCCAATAATTGTTGGGCAGTTTCTATAAGTTCCCTACACAAAGCAAATCTCCTCTTTTCTACCTAATGCAATGGGTATCCTTCTTCTTGTTTTTGTTGTGGTATTTCTTTGACAGCTCCTTGGTACTGCTTAAACAAAGTTCTCATTTGCTTAGACAAAGATTCTGCCAAAATAGATCATCCCTTTCTTCCTTTTCTCTCATTCCCTTCTAAATCCTGTTCTTGCTCTTTTGTTTTAACTCTCTCCTTTCTCTTTTTCCAGACGTTCTTTTTTCTTCTATCTGACCTCTCTTCTACACTTTCTTCATCCATAGCTTTTTCGGGGTTTCTTTTAGCTTCATCCCTAGTTATCACCTAAATTGGCACTCTCCCTTCTGATTCATTATCACTTGGTGTTGTAGAATCACTATTGGTTTGGCCATTCGATTCTACCACCTTCATAACTTTTAATGGGGTTGTACTTGTGCAGGGTTTGTTAGGGTTATTTGGACAATCCTTTATGAGACGATCTTTTCCACAATCCTTATAGTACACTTCCACTTTTAATGTAGGAGGTTGAGGGCAATCTCTGATAAAGTGATCTCCCCCACACCCGTAGCAGGTGCTCCTCTGAAAATTTTTAGGGTTTTGGTTACTCAATATCCTTGTTGAGGCATGAACTTATTTTCTACAAACATGAAAGTGGTGGGATCCAATTCATAGTTCCCATTACTGTTTTGATAGGCAATATATTGATTTTCCTTGTTTTCTATCCTATCCTCTTTAGGGTATTCCTCTCGGTAGGATATGGAACATCTCTCCCCTAATTCCTCATAGTATAAGGGTGTTGAATGTGTTATAGCCCTTTCCAAACTTTCTTCTCGAGGCACATAATTAAGTGACACCACATTGGTAGCTAGGGGTGGTTGTTGACCTAAGACAAGTTGTGGTCCCTCTTGGTTAGCTTTGTCTCTTATTGGCTAGTGATTTTGGTACATCCTTCCCCTCCCCATTCGTTGTTGTGCATGTCCTACTGTATTATTCCAATGTCTCTCTAGTGGCTGAAATTGGATGACCCTAAAAGTACCTTCTTGGTTTAGTGCAGAGGTTGGTGTGGTGATCTTCTCCACAGTTGCTACATCTAGGGTTTTGGTTCCTTTGGATGTTTGGTTGTTGTATTCCCATGCCTAAGTGTTTGGCTATGGCTTGAGCCAACTCCTCAATTCCTCGTTATTTGATTATAGGATCAATGTTTTCCAAGTATTCTCCCCTAGCCAAACAAGTGCTATCTCCTTCAATGGTAAGTTTAGATAATTGCAATTCTTTGGCAGGGATTCGTGATTTTTGGAAACTCCAAATCCTAGCAATTATAGCTTCTCTTTGTTTCTCCTTTTCCTCTAGTTGCTATAATCTCTTTCTTGTTCTCCTCCCTTCAAGTATACCTTGGAGAATTCCTCAAAAATTTCCTTCTAAGACAAAGGTCAGAGAGTCACTCTTTTCTAGTAGAGAATCACGATTTCATGCCTCCTTGTTCTAATGATCTTGACTAAGGTCCTCCAAATTCCCTATTTATTCTAAACGGTTGAACAATTTATCTTGCAAGAAGTTTTCCTTGGAAAATGTTTGACTACAAATTATTATTATTTTTTTCCACTTGGAGAGAGTTGTGATTCTCTTGAAGGGATTTGCAATTTTCTCACAATGAATTCCCAATTTTCTTTTTCTAAGTATCCAAGCACCAAATTGAGTGATTCAAGTGCTTTTTCCATGAAATTTTTCATGTAGATGTCAAATATGGCCTTGGAATCAGGAGATCTAGAGTAAATAAGCATGTGAGAGAGATTCACGTACAATATGGCATGCATAAGTTCCTTATTCCTATTTCATAAATTGTCGGTTTCCACTATGTATACCTTGATCTGAGTTTCTAACAAGTTACTTCTAGCATTTATTCTTTTGTTTTCTGCTTCAGTAGCTTCATGCTTTCTCTATAGCACTATGAGTTGATCTTGGATTTTCTGGTTTTTCTCGGTTAGTGTGGTGCACTATTCCATGGCTTCTTTAACTTCTGATTCCTTGGTTAAGAGTGCCCATTGAACTTGAATTAATTTTGCTGACAAGTTTTACTCATCACTTGGAAGTGACTTGTCTCTCTCATAGCCTTGTCATAATCTGCATTTGTTTCGAGCATTTGTTGTTGCATACCCATCGCTGTTTGTATCATTTGCTTCATTACTTGTTTCAATTGAGCAACATCTACGTTTAACCATGTTTTAGGTATGCTAGGTTCTTCACTAGTGCTAGCATCTTTTCCTTGTGCCACATGTAGTGTTGTGTCATGGGGCTCCCAAATATGGAGTTGTATCATTGGCTCAACCTCTTTGGTTCCTCCCTTACCTTGTGGCATATCATCGGGAATTTCAATCACAGTTTTGTCCATATGTTGTTGTGATAGCTTTTCTTTTTCTAGGTTCATTTGTAATTCTTGCTTTATTGGTGGTACCAAATCTTTTTTTGGTGTAGATGCTTCCTTTATACTGATCGTGGATTGTGTATTCAGCTGGATGAGGTGTCTTCCTTCAGATTGTACTTCCTAATTTTGTATTTGTGAGTTGTTGGGGGTGGTTTTGATTTGGTGAATCTCTATCCATTCTTCATCATTCATCTCTGTCCTTATATCTGTGTCCAATGTGTCATGCTTACGACTAGATTCTTCATTGGAACTCGAGTCATCAAGTCCCAATTCCTTGTATCTGGCGACTTGTGATGGGATGTGTTCTTTGTGTCCCTTCATCTGCAACCTTCTGGACTATTTGTATTGATGCCCTTGGACAGTGAGGTTTATTTGACCCCGCATGTAAGTATGTGTTTCTTCTAAAGCCGCTGAGAGATCTCTTTGTGTCATAGGAGCTTGGGTCAACGAAACCCTTGGCATGTGCTCACTTCGATTGTGGGGTTTCCTGTGCTTCTTCTTCTCTGGCTCATTTAGCCCCCCACATTGGCATCTTCAAACTTGTTCCCACTTCCTCTTTGGATATGGATGCTTTCTTTTTCTTTTGAATTGTTGAAAACTTCATGTGTTTTGCCATTTCAATGGAGGTTGGCATTAATCGCAGACATTCCATCATTTCTAGTGCTTCATAGATCAATAAGGTCAATGCAAAGCTTCCATTTCAAAACTTCTTATGATTCCATTTCTTCTTTGCTTCAAATAATCGTTCTTGTATGTACGGTGTAAAGTTGACTTGGTTCCCAATTTGCCTCATAGCATGAGATAGCAATTGAACTACAATCTTTTGAGGCGCTATATATATCTATTCATGCTTGGGAAACAGAAATGTTGATGCACTATACGGACTGATTCTTCAATATCTGTCCTGTTAAGTTCCATAAAGGTCTTCTTTTTAGCATCATGACATTCCTCTTTGAGATTCGTGAGGCCGTCCTGACTCCATCCAAAATCTTTGTTGATGAGTTCATGCATAAATCAAATATTTTTCCATGCCCCCGTTTTGTTAAGAACTTTAGCTTATGGAGTTGAGGGCCTATTCACGGCTGCCTGTAGCGTGTTCATAACTTGAGTGCATCGTTGAAAATCCGGTAAATAAATTGGGAGTCGTAGAAATGCGTCAATCCCGGCCCTTGTCTAAACTTCTGTGATGCTTGGCAATCCTTGTAGTATGGTTTGGAAACCTTACGACATCAATGGAAAATAATGGCCCCTATCCATAATCTTAATGGTCGCTAAAACGATGAGGTCTGCCACCGGTTGGTCTTCACAGAACCAATGACCCCTTGCTTTCGTAATTGATTCCAAAGGAAGAAGCAGGACCTCTTCCTCCTCCATAGCTTCTGAATCCAGTGATGCCATCTGCACTTAAAGCACACCACAATCAGTGCAAAAGTGGTTGCATGACTCATTTCCAACTACTCTCCATGAATCAAACAATTCTCCAAGTGACTTGTGTTGTCGTTTCCCCGTGGGTGTGAGAAAGGTAGTACCTGGGATTTTTTTCATTTATATATATATTTTTCAGATAAATTTTTTTCTGAAGGAATACAAAAATTTTAGTGAGTAGCCAAAGCTGAATTATTATCCCCAAGGTTATTGTATAAGTGCTTTCCTATTCCCTTGGAGGGAAATGTGAATCACTAATAAATAAATGAAGAATTATGTGCCGAATGCATGGCCTCCTAATGTGGACCTTTTATGCACGTTCGAGGTGTATGGAACTCAAGATGTGTGCAAGAAGAAGTTGTTGGTGGGTTTGGCGATGAGGATCACGATTTGGGTATCCAACTTAACTTTGTTTTGTTGTCCTTGACTGCATTCTTGTCTTCTATTGTGCTATGTGTGGTTGTAGTTTTGTGATTCTTCTTTGCTAGCCATTCATATCTTGGAGTTGCTTTCGTTGAGTACTTTTGTTTCTGCAATTTCGAGTCGTCGCGTCTTTCTTGCTCCTTTGAATCTATTTTGGATGGATCCTTGTTTCATACTGGTGTTTTTAGTTTAGTTTTCTTCATTGACACAAGTGATTTGGGAATCCATATTAGCATTCTAAAGGGTTGAGCAACAATCAGCTTCTTTGGGATCCATAATTGGACAATCTTCTGTAAACCTACAGATCCAGCTTGTCTTGAAATCTTGACCTGTTGTTGGTTCCCTTGTAGGTGATGGCTTTGTTTTTGGTGATATGATGCTACTTGATCCTTCCGAATCCATGCCTGTCTGGTGCCTTGAATTGGATATATTCTAATGTGGGAAGGTTTGAGATGACTATGCTAACTAGTCACCCTTGTGCTCAATTCCTCACCAGGGATCTCCATGGAAATGATGTTAGTAGAGGGGTCCAATGGATGATGAGGGTGTTTAAGATTAATAATTGGTGTAAACTCAAGTGAAGTGCTTTGGAGGTGGGGGTTCCACAGTAGAGGTAGGTGTACAATCATCATCATGCATGAGTGATTGATCTCTCAAAGCTAGACAAGTGGCTTTGACAAGCTGTTCTTCTAGCAAACTGAATACTTCGTGATGTCCTATCTTGGCTGATATATAGCCCAAGGCTAATTGGATTGTTACCTCATATTCATATATCCAATCTTGGCCTAACACAAGCTCTTCCAATAAATCTTGATCATGGTATACTAATAGTTTTTGTTGCATTGTGTTATTTCCTAGGTGCAATGATAAGGTAATCTCACCTATGCATTCAGCAACCTTTCCTCCTATTCCAATCAGATGTGCTTTGGTTAGACATAATGGTGCTTTGAGCTGATGAGTCAAAGAGGATTTGATACAGCTGACAGCTACTCCTGTGTCAATGAGAGCATCCACCAAGTGGTATTCCTCTGTTCCCACTCCTTAGTTCAAATAGGGTTGCCTCACTTGATGTCCAAGGTTTTCTAAAGCTCTAAAATTAGCCATTGGGATGGGTTCCTCTCCGAGCCTATATCTTTCAACCCTCTCTCTCATCCATTCCTTCCGTTTCCTCATTCGTTTTGGGCCTCCTATCGTGCCTCCTCACATATTTTCTCTTCATCTTCTCATCTATTTTTTGCTGCTAGAGGTCTTGACAACATCTCTTCTGTTAATGGCTCTAAATACTTCTTCACTCGACAACCACTTATATAATTTGGTAGTACTTCTCCGTCTAGGGTTGCTAAATTGATGGATCCACTGGTTGATATGCGATTGATCACCAAGGGGCCATATCCTCTCTTTTGTAGCTTCTTTGCATGTTGCTTTAAAGTATATACCAGAACTAAATCTCCTTCCTACAAAGTTTTATCCTTAATATGAGCATCAAAGTATGCCTTTTGTCACCTTTTTGTAGCATAAATACCTGCCACTACTTGTAACCTAGTTTCATGTAGCTTCTCGATTTGGTCCAATTGATTAGATAACTCATGTCCAGTCCATTCATAGGTTGATGCTACTCTAAGAGTAGGAACTAGGAAATCAATTGGTAAGATTGCATTCTAGCCGTACACTAGGTTAAACGGAGTAGTTCCTATGGTTGTTTTGTATCCAGCAAAAAGAATCATTTTCATAGTTTTATCTGTAGAAAAATGTCCTCCGGCGGTTCGTGTGTGAGCCATTTCTAAGACCGAAGCATACTCGTCTTCATGGATGCACATTCTTAAGTGATTGTCCCTTCCTCTTTTAAAAAGTTGTTTACCTATGAGTACATAATCTTTGCTTTGCTCCTTGAGGGCATGTTTACTTGCCAAATTAGCTCCTTCTGGGTACTCCTGCATTTTCAAGAATTTTACCAGAGGCATACTTCACCTCGTTGCTACTGTAGAGTAACATAAAGTAGAGTTCTCTTCATGTGTTCTTTCTTGACAAGTGGGGCAAGTAGATACATAGTTATGTGTATCCCTCTAAATGGTTGGCCAATATATGCATAATCTCATAAGTGCTTGTGAGGTTCCATTCACACTTCGATGAGCTTTCCATTGATTCATGTGTGCTCTTTGAAGCCACATCTCTTACTCCTCTTCTTCCACACGTCTCATAAGTAGTCCACATGGTTCTTGGTGGTATAGGATTCCAGCTATGATGTGGAGATTTTTAGTCTTTCATAGTTCCCAGATGTTGTTTAAATTGATACTATGTTGAGGTCCATGCGTGAGTACGGGAATCAATTTTTTCAGGAAAGGGAGCAAGTAGGGAGCTCCAAGAAGTGTATGTCAAATTTTCACAAGAATTCCCTACAAAAATAGTAATTTTCATCACTAAAAACCATTCTAAATACCATTTTCTATTTTTGTAACTCTATTTTGTTCAAGCCAAGGAGTCCTTCAGCTTGAGGAGTATTAGAACTATCATCCTACCAATTTTCATAATTTTTAGACTCCGTTTGAGCCCTCAAATAAGCCAAGGAACCTAATTTTTAACTAGGCCGGACACTAGGTCTGGACAAGGCCAAGACTAGTCAAAAAACTATAAAAAGAGCTCGAGAGCTCATTTTTGAGGTTAGCTGGTTAGAGAATAGAGCTTTTGTAAGAGAACTCTTTTGCAATCTAAGCTTTCCATTGTTCCTCTCTTTGATCTTACTTTGTGCACGTGTGTGTGTATGTGTGTGCATGTTTGTGTGCTTTCACTCACGCACTTGTGCCTTCACTTGCTCGTGGTCTTCATACCGGTCCTCACGTCTCCGCGGATTGACAAGTAAAGGAGGTGGTGCTTACGCTTGAGCTATACCAAATTTTGGCGCCATTGCCGGGGAGAGAGCTTCGACGACGAGCGTTGTGATGGTAAGATCGTAGATTTGCGACGTTGGAAGGTAAAAAAACTGTCGTTTTTGTTCATTTTCAGATTTTTCTTCTTCATCTTCATCATCATCATCATCACCATCTCCATCTTCTTCCATCATCTTCTTCATAGAAATTTCTTGTTTTTTAGTGCATTTTCACCATTTTCATACCATTTTTCATGCATTATTGTGTGAGGAGGAGTTAGGAAGTGCGAGAGAGTGCAAGCGCTGTGTTTTTTCATGATTTTCTACACATACGGAGCTTGCCCTTGCTTGGCACTCAGAAATTTGAAGTTCTCACCAAAAGACACGATTCTGTGAAAGTTCAATTTTTTTTTTGAAAATCGCGATTCTCTGTTTCCCGCCTAAAAGCCTTTTGAAAAGAACACGATTCTGTGGTCATTCTCAGAATCACCATTTTGTGGTTGTGCTCAAAATCACGATTCTCACAAATCATGATTTTCAGCCAAAAACACGATTCTGTGAGAACACGATTTTGTGAAAACACGATTTTGTGAAAACACGATTTTGTGAAAACACGATTCTCTGTTGACAATCACGATTTTCATGTCAAAAAACATGATTTTGAGAACTACGATTTTGTGAAAAACACGATTTTGTGAATCACGATTCTCTGAGACAAAATCGTGATTCTCTAGAACATGATTCTGTGAAACACGATTCTGTGCTCAAAATCGCGATTTTCAAAAACACGATTCTGTGCTCAAAATCGCAATTTTCAAAAACACGATTCTGTGCTCAAAATCGCGATTCTCACAAATCACGATTTTTAGCCAAAACATGATTTTGTGAAAACACGATTCTCAAGGTACAAAGGATTTTTGAACCATACCAAGGGGAAATTTTGGACTCTTAGCCAAAGCTTATGAACTTGAGATCTGGTAGACACCTAGGCAAGGATAGACAAAGCATTATATCTTCTCAGTCCAGTGTCAACCATACAGCTAAGTCTTGGGCACAACAACTAAGTGGTCATCCTTACGAACTAAGTTCAGACACAAGTGACTCAAAAATGTCTTTTAGCATGGGGAAACCTGCAGGTGGCTCAGGGACTACCCATCTACAAACACCAGAAGGTCCCTATAAGACGCAGTTGGAATATATTCGGACCAACCGATTAGGTGCTTGCATCTATGAGGATGGCCTGAGGCGATCAGTGGTCCAACTCAAAAATCCAGATCAATCCTTTGGACTTGAACACCCGGTGATCAAGTTCAAAGAGGGTTCATACATTGATAAGGAAGGAACCATGTATGTGGTTACCAACCAACCAGATAGGACCGATGAGTTTGGAAATATCATTCATGAGAATGAGATAGGAGACCTAGAACAAGGAAATGTAGGACAAGGACCCCAGACTCCTAGAGGCAAGTCAGTTTTGACCACAGTGATCACTCCAGACTGGATCCCTCAAGACAACAAAAGCATAGAACTATTCTTGAATAGAGAAATAGAGGAAGCCTTTTGGAGATTCAAGCCAGATCAACCTAGCCAATTGGGCATAGTCATCATCTACGAGTTCAAGGATCTAGAGATACCAGGCAAAGTTGTCTACCTAGATAACACATCAGAGAAGATGTTCTTGGTAACAGAACACGATAGACATGCATATACTTGGAAGAGTGAATTGATTTTCCCTCCACCAAGATCCAATGTTTCCCATGGCCTCCAAGGAGTAGGATCATCCCAAGCTCATGAAGCCCAAAGGGAAAGAAATAGAGAGAGACCTGAGGTAAGTTTTGCACACACTGTGGGCAGAAATAGAGTAGGATTTGAAAATGAAAGACCTGAAAGAGAGAGACATCAAGCACATAGGCAACAAAGAGATGAACAGGATTTTCCATTGCCTAGACCCCGAGAGCACCCAAGAACCCTTAGACCCACTCAAGTGATCAAGGCAATGAAGAATTATTTTGACGGGTCAGGAGATCCTTATGATCATGTGGCCGAGTTCAAACAAGTGTTAAGAGCTGAGCAGGTTGAGGACTTGTTCACCTAGTACGAGGCATTTGGTTTGACTCTTAAGGGCACTGCCTTGGCTTGGTTTCAACCACTGAGTAGTCGCAACTATCATGATATAGGTCAACTGCTAGACGAATTCATTGTAGAATTTTCCAAGAGTGGTATCAGGCATAACACATCATCTTTGATCCACAGCTTCAAGCAGACACCCCAAGAAATAGTGCGGCTAGCAGGTAGAAGGTTCAGATAGTATCTAGAGAGATGCCCTGCTCTAGAGTTACCCACACCAGCCAAACAAGTGGCTTTGTTTTTAGATGGCTTACTAAGCACTAAGTTAAGATCATATGTGTACTTGAAAGAGCCTAGATCCATAGAAGAGTGTGTGCAGACGTGCATTGACATAGAAGATAACTTGGGAGAGGAATTAGGATTGTCCAAACTCTATAAGGATTCTGATAGCTCTACTAGTCATACTTCAAAAATCTCCAGGGAAATAGAGGAGATAGCTGAGCAAGTTGCCAAGAAGCTGGGAGTCCAAAATAGACAAACACCGAGAGTCACCCCATTGAATCGGTGTTATACTTGCAGAGGCGACCACATGGCTAATGTATGCCCAATGCACAACCAGAACATGAGAGAAAGGAATACCCCATACTGCACTATTGAAAGGAAGTACACAAACCATACGGCTCAAGATTGTGCCTACAATAGGCAGGCTATTAGATAGAATTATCAGCAACCTTACCCACAAGGTAGGTATCAGAACCAATACCAACAGCCATATTATAGACCACAACAGCAATATCAGGCACCATATAGGCCATAACGAGTTTTGGGAAACCAACCACCAGCTCCTTCCAATGCAATTCCAGTTAAGTATGTAGTGGCAGAAGAGAACCTTAATAGAGCATTGGTGCCACTGACCCCACTGATCTCAGAGAATGACTCTCATGCTCATAGTTCAGACTACTCCCATGAAGGTAGTCCACATGCTTATTACACAGAGTCACCTGAACATAGTGAGATTTATCCGTATCAATATGAGGCACCACCTATGGAACAAAATTGGGATCCTGAATACTCCAATGTCATGTACACAAATGCTAACCCTAGGCCCCAATTGAGATAAGTAAGACCACAAGCCCATAGAGGACCATGTTTCAGATGTCAGGGTGACCATTTCCTTTGTGATTGTCCCCATCCACCATCCCCAAGTCAAGGACAGGCTATCATAATACAAGCTTTTTGTCCTGACTGTGGCAAAGACCATCTCCCGAGAGATTGTCCAAGAAACCCCTCTAGTGCACCCAAGATTACACCTATTAATGTGGTAGGCTTAGTGGAAGATTCAAGTTCAAGTTGCAGTAATGTGGCTCCTATACAAGCTGTCACTAGAGCACAAGCCTTAAAACAGGATAAACCAGCAGAGCAGTCGAGCGAATTGGGAGAACCTAGTAGGAGGAAAACAAGAACATGGAAAGATACTAGAGAGAAGGCTAATCGCAAGTGGAATAAAAAGTTATCAGAACTAGAAGAAAGCTTGATGCAAAAACAAAAATAGAAGACCGCATCTCAAAACCCCTCACATGTCGAAACTCCATCCACTCCATCTCATCCCATCCCACCACCCATTGTAAATAGGCCACAACCAGGGTCTGTTCTTGCAGATCCAACCCCAGAAGGCTTGGACATGATGTTCAAGGCCTACCAAGCTCGACTTCAAGAAGGGCCAACAGTTGCAAACCTAGACAAGAGTTACCCTAGAGCAGACTTAGAGATTGAACGAATGAAAATGTGCATGAAAATGGTAGAACAAGCTCAAGCTATACTCGAGACCAGTCAAAAGTTCAATCAGACAAACTCTGTCAAACCGGATTTGCATTTCCAGGGCTTACTAGAAAGATTAGAGCAGTTGGTAAACAAACCACAAGTTTCTTTACCTCCACAGGCTCAACCAGTTATTGAAAGAGGAAGCTCACCACCAATGGGAGCTTATGTTCCTAATTCCACAGATGCTGGAATGCCTCCTTCAATTCAATAGTACTCTCAAGAGTTCTTGCGAGAAATACAAGAGGAGAAATGGGCCAAGGAGAACAGTAATTTCCCTCCTATTCGTGAGATTGATGATCTTCATGATCAATTTCCCCAAGACATTCCTTCTATTTACGGAGATGAAGCAGAACAATAAGAAGACGAAAGATTAGATTTTGAATCTAATACCCTAGAAGAACTGCCTCAATTTCCAAGCCCATGGGAATCTGAATCTCTTCAGATCTGAGCTCCCACAATACTGGTCAGACATGAAGACTCAGTGGTCCCAAGGAACACTGATGTCGTGAAGAACACTAAGGTTCAATGTCATCTCACTCTAGAAGAGCTGCTCAAAGCAAAACCCGAGCTATGGAACCATGTGAAGGATCAGGTCCCAGAACTTGATTCCAATATGCCAAAAACATGTTCTAAGCAAAAAGTTCCAGAGATACCTCTCGATAAAATAGGAGACATGTGTGAGGGTGAAGAAGGTAATACTTATCTTCCAATCACCCACCAAGGTTACACAACCAAAGCAATCATAAATTCAGGTGTTGGTGTTGCTATTGCGACCACCTCCTTGTGGAAGCAATGGGGCAAACCCACATTAAGACCAACTAGAATGAAGCTTCAAATGGCCGATGGTCATTTTGAAAGGCCTCTAGGATTGCTAGATGGGATAACTCTAACCACTTGTGGTGTACAGTTTGAGCACACATTTGCTATATGTGACTTTGAGAAAAATAATGTCTATGAGATGATCCTTGAAGACCCTTCCTACGACAATTGCAAATAGTACAGGATTGGGGAACCAACTCCTTGTACTTACAACACTTAGGGGTCACCACCAAGGTCAATTTGAAGGATTACTCCTTCAGAGATGTACCACCCCTACAGTGGAATCCTATCCACAAAGCAAAAGAAGATTCAATCTCTATGCATTCTGAAAGTTCACCTGATCCATCATGGCTGCATGAAGATACTCATTTGTGGATGTGCAAGGTCGTAGAGGAAGAGGAAAAACGCTTGAAGGTGCAAGAAGAAGGAACTTCACCAAGAGATAGACCAATTAAAGACCCAGCTTATACACCGATGATCTTTCCAGATGAGGAATTTGAGCCTCATGGTTGGCCAGAAATCTTAGCTACCATGGACATTGCTGTTAATGAAGAACAATGGACACCTCATTGTGATGAGGAGGGTTATGATATTTCAGTGTTCATGTGTCAGCCCTTGCTAGAAGAATGTGACCCTAGTGATGTCATAGAAGAAGAAGTGAATGATGATGATATAGAGTCCATCCTGATGGATAGTTGCTTTAACTCAGAGCAGCACTATCTAGAAGATATAGGAGTGTTCACCCAAAAAGAAGAAGAACCTCTCACAAGTATTAAAACGGTAAATTCAAAGGATGGAGGTGAGAGCAGTCAAAAGAAAAAGAAAAGAAAAGCAGTGAAACAAGGAGAGGAGGAATCATTGTTTGAACTACCAGAAAACTTCAAGAAATATGAAGTTGACGACCGCAAAATTTTGGTACGAATGCCTAAGAGAGAGGCCATCATAGGAGAATCATATGATAATCAAGAAAAGGCCAAGAAGATTGTAGTGACCATCGAAGAGAACGAAGAGAGATGTACATATATAGAAGATGACCTAAGTGCAAGAGAAGAAATGGAGCTCGTAGCTCTATTAAGGGAATATAGGGATGTGTTTGCATGGCACTATAGAGACTTGAAAGGGGTAGATCCAAGAATTTTCTCTCATACTATCCCCATGACTGTTGATGCCAAGCCCACCAAACAGAAGCCCTACACATATAATGATACACATGCAGCCAAAATAAAAGAAGAAATCGATAGGCTGATTGAAGCTAGATTCAACTATGAGATTGAGCATACTGAATGGGTGTCCCCCATTGTAGTGGTGCCCAAGAAGAACGGGAAGTTGCAAGTGTGTATTAACCTTAAAAAAGTTAATGCCGCTACAATTAGAGATAGTTATCCACTTCCAATCACGGAACACCTATTGGAGCGTGTTGCAGGCAAGGAAGTTTATAGCTTCCTTGATGGATTTTCAGGTTACAATCAAGTAGCCATTGCCCCAGAAGATCAACACAAAACAGCTTTTGCCACAGAGTGGGGAATCTTTGCATTTCGTGTGATGCCATTCGGGCTCACAAATGCACCTGCAACATTCCAACGGCTCATGTGTCATGTCTTCAAAGAGTTCTTGCGAAAGAGCTTAGAAGTATATGTGGATGATTTATGTGCTCATTCCCAAGAAAGAAGATTTCACATCCCTGAACTCAGACAAATCTTTAACAAGTGTAGAGAATATCAAGTGTGTCTGAACCCAAAAAAGCGTGTGTTCATGGTGCGTCAAGGTAAAATCTTAGGTCATATTGTTTCTAAGAATGGAATCTCAACAGATGAAGATAAGGTACAAGCCATAGCGGAGCTGCCAAGGCCAAGGAATGTTAAGGAGGTACAAACCTTTATGGGCCATTGTGGATATTACCGTAGGTTTATCCACATGTACGCGATCATAGCTAGACCCCTTTATGCCTTGTTGTCTAATTTTGAGTGGAACGACGAATGCGAGAATTCTTTCAATGAACTAAAGAAACGTTTGTGCACAACACCAATACTGACCACTCCTGATTGGAATAAACCATTCCATGTCCATGTGGATGCATCCAATCACGCCATAGGATGTGTGCTAGCACAACCCACAAGTGAAGGAAACTTAGATTTGCCCATAGCATATGCTAGTAGACAACTAAACCCTGCTGAACGAAACTATACCACAACTGAGCGAGAGGGCTTAGGCATGGTATATGCTGTGAAGAAGTTTAGACACTATTTATTGGCCAAAAAGTTCAAGTTTTTCACTGATCATAAAGCTTTGTTATATTTGGTCAATAAACCTTGCAATACTGGACGCTTAGTAAGATGGTTCCTCTTACTAATGGAATATGACTTTGAAGTTGTTGTCAGGAAAGGTAGAACCCACCTTTGGGCAGATCACCTTTCTCATATCACTTCATGGGAGTCAGCACAAGGAGTGTCTGATGAATTACCCGATACTTATCTGTTCAATTTAGAAGTTGTTCCTAAATGGGCAAATAAGTTGGTACCAATCCTCACCTTCGGACCCGCAAATAAGAATGTGAAAACATTGCAAGAAGAAATTGTAAAATCACAAAAATACCACATATTGGCAGGAAGCATGTACAAACAAGACACTGAGGGTGTATTGGCTTGTTGTGTTGAGGACGATGAACATAGTAGTTGGTTTCAACAAGCTCATGAAGGATTGCTAGGAAATCATTATTCTAAACAGCGCACATTACAAAATCTGAAACGTTTAGGAGTGTATTGGCCTAGCATGGACAAAGAAATACATGAGTGGATTAAAGAATTGTCCAATGTGCAGAGAGAGACCACCAGTGGAGAATGGGACCCTTTATCAAGTGTCATTAATTCCAGATTGGAGTGCTCCATTGGTAGACTTTATGAGGTCAGGAAGATTACCCAAAGAGGCTAGTCTAGCAAGAAGATGAAGCATGGAGCAAGAGGCTCAAGGCTATGCCTTAGTAGGAGACAACCTATACCGCAGAGGCAAAGATGGTTACCTAAGACTGTGCGTTCATGAATCAGACTATTTAAAAGTCTTAGAGACTGCACACAATACTGTTGCAGGTGGACATTTTGGTCCTGACCGAGTAATCAAGACCATTCTTTTCTCAGGACTTTGGTGGCCAACTCTTCATATGGATGCACATACCTATGTGAAGAAATGCAACACATGCCAACGGGCACAATATCCAGTTAGAAAAGATGAGATGCCTTTGAGACCAATGATGGGAGGACGTGCATTTTCAAAGTGGGGTATAGACTTCATAGGTCCTATTAACCCCCCAGCTCAAAACTCCCATGTAGAGTACATTATTGACCTTACAAAGTGGGTAGAAGTCAAAGCCACAACAAGGAATGATGCTCAGACTACGGCTAAGTTCTTATTCGAGAATGTGTTCACGAGATATGGGCTACCAATAGAGCTACTTAGCGATAGAGGCACACACTTCTTGAATGAGGTCATTGAAAATCTTCTCCAAGAATTCTTGGTGATACATAAGAAGTCTGCCCCTTATCACCCACAAGCTAACGGACAAGCCGAGAGCACCAATAAGAGGAGTTAAGGGTGAGGGAAGAAGCACAGGCAGAGGCCAGAGAGCGTATTAGGCGAAATAAGTTAAGGCGACTAGGCCTAGATGTCAACCCAAAAGCCCCAAAATATCACATGTATATGTGCCAAAAATCGGGCATAACTACTTCTCAAGTCATTGACCGACGTCCCTTTGTGACCATAGGGATAGGACAAAGAAAGGGTGCAAGGACTGTGAAAGCATTGATTGACTCAGGTGCAGCAAGTAGTGCAGTTAGACTATCCTACTACCAAGACTTGCAGTTGAACATCAACCCCATAGAAGCTTATCTCATAGGATTGGGAGGTGTGGAAACTCCTTGCTTGGGCGAGGTGGAACTTCCCATGTACCTTCAAGATGTTCCAATGAAAGTCAAAGTGCTAGTGTGTCAAGATGAGAACCTTACAGAACCACTTGTCTTAGGACAAGATTAGATTTATGACAATGCAGTCAACCTAAACCTAAGAAGTCAAATTCTTCAAGTTTGGGTACATGAACAATGCATTACATTAGAATTAGAGAACTGCATGCTCCCAGATCATGGCACCACACACTCTCTTCATTCTTCTAAGACTAATCATATGGAAGAAGATGTTGTATGTGTCAAAAGCTCTATGATGGAGAAGGAGTCAATCGTGGAAGAACAGGTTCGAAGGCGGGTGGATCTTTCTTCTTCTCCAAAGAACCAAGTAGCCATAGTAGTGAGTCCACCACACAAGGAAACACACACGACAACGGCTACATCAATTGGAAAGACACCATTCGACAAGAAAGCAGTTCCGAGCATGAAACAGATCTGGGTACGCAAAGGAGAGCAACCACCAGCCTTGCCCCCACAAATCCCATCCAGGCAAGCCAACCAGGCCAAAAGACGAAGGAAGCAGCTCGGACAAGCTCAATCACAAGGTATCCAACAAGTTTGGGTGCCTAAGAAATTAGCTGCAGCTCAACAAGGGCGATTACAGATGTGAGTACATAAGACGCTCTTGCATCCACAACAACCTATGTTCTCCCACATGCGAAAGGTCTCAACAAAGAAGCCAAAAAGAGAAAAGGGTAAGAACCACATACAGAGACCGAAAGAAGATCAAATCACCTCTTCAACAGTAGTAGGAAGATGTGCAAAAAGGGTATGGGTTTGGAAGCCAAAAGTACAAGTAGCCTCCACCAAATCAAAGCGCCAACCACACTGGATACCACAATTCAGGAAGTATCCAAAGATGAAGACGCCTGAAGTGATCTCTGTAGTGCCAAATGTTGATCTAAAATGGACCCCAATAAGGAGGATTACATCATTTTGAGATCCAATGGATACCTCCACCAAAGCCAGCATCAACAACTACAAGTAACATCAAAAGCCTCGACGAGCGACAACCATGTGCTTCTTGCACAACCCTGTCTTTTGCACCATTCAGGTCATGCACTTCCAAAGTATGCATTGATATAGGGCCCTATTACATGGCCGTGCATAGACACATTTGAGAATCCCATGCACAAGAGCACATTGACATATGTCATCTAGTTTTACTGATACTAATGTCTATCTTCTTGTTTTGTGACATTCCTCTCAAAAAAAAAAAAAAAGAGAAGAAAAGCGAGAGAGAGCTAGTTCCCAGGTTTGGCTTATGAAACATGAATGAGTCATGCTTAGTTGAAGGTGGAACCATTGATTACTGGGCATTTACCAGTCTTGATAGAAGTGTGTCTCGGCTAGCAGATGATATTATTGCTGCCTTATCTGGTAGATGTCAAGCACCTGGCATGAACATGGCATCCACAACTACTGTTTCCCCTTACCATGGTAGGAGGGAAGAGCTTGAAGGTCCACAACTTGAGTGATGCTTAACTACTGCATGTACGAGAGCATCCAGGGAGATATCTGCAAGGGGTAGTTCTGGTACCCTGCAAATCTTTGTATGTGTACTGGATGAGAAGACTCCTGCCTCTAGTGAGCTAAAGAGAATATGTGAAACTAAGCTTGGTGTAGTTACCGAATGTTGTTTGTCAAGGAATATAAAGAAATTCAATTCTCAGTATTTGGCAAATGATGCTTTGAAAAGAGGAGACAGGATCAGCCACTCACAAGATCTCATCTGTGGACCATCAACACGAACATTCATCAACAATGTTCTATCCCAAAGGCCGAGTGCACAACAAGAAGAGATGAACATCGATCAAACTTCTCCATGGTAAGTATCTTTACTATTGGAAACATCAGAACCAAGATAGCTTAGGAAACCTCTTCGTCAGCATACCCTTGAGCACTTAGCTCAAGAACCCAATTTTTGCACCATACTTCTTCCGATGCATTTTCCAAGTAAGCATGCATAGGGCTACATTACAAGGTCATGCACAAGGCACATATTTTCCTTAACCCATGCACGAACACACTTACCCATCATCCATTATGGGTTATGAGTACTTGGCATGACTACTATGAACATCATCTTTGGATGAGTTGAGGTCATCAATGGAGACTCACAACGACACAGTCATGGTGGAATCCAAGGAAGCAGCACATACCAAGAGACTACAACTTGCAAAGACTCGCAATGATAGATGCAGAACCAGACAATCAACCTTGCCACATCTCGAAGTCAAATGACTTTTGTTCATACAGAAGGGATGCTCCCTCTGAAGGCACTACTTGGAACAACCACCAGAACAAGGGTCTGTCAGGGACAACAGACTCGAGAGGGGGGGGGAGTGTTGAAGCTCAAAGTCAAGGACAAAGCATGGAAGCACATCAGAAAGGTGGACACACAAGGAAAGGGAGCAGGTAGGGAGCTCCAAGAAGTGTATGTCAAATTTTCACAAGAATTCCCTACAAAAATAGTGATTTTCATCACTAAAAACCATTGTAAATACCATTTTCTATTTTTGTAACTCTATTTTGTTCAAGCCAAGGAGTCCTTCAGCTTGAGGAGTATTAGAACTATCATCCTACCAATTTTCATAATTTTTAGACTCCGTTTGAGCCCTCAAATAAGCCCTAGAACCTAATTTTTAACTAGGCTGGACACTAGGTCTGGACAGGGCCAAGACTAGTCAAAAAACTATAAAAAGACCTAGAGAGCTCATTTTTGAGGTTAGTTGGTTAGAGAATAGAGCTTTTGTAAGAGAACTCTTTTGCAATCTAAGCTTTCCATTGTTCCTCTCTTTGATCTTACTTTGTGCGCGTGTGTGTGTATGTGTGTGCATGTTTGTGTGCTTTCACTCACGCACTTGTGCCTTCACTTGCTCGTGGTCTTCATACCGGTCCTCATGTCTCCGTGGATTGACAAGTAAAGGAGGTGGTGCTTACGCTTGAGCTACAAATGCCCAAAACATATTGACGGAAGAAGATAAAGCAAATGCTGGACTCTTTGAAGCCAAAAGTTGATTCTAGATCATGGGCGAAGAACTCTCGACCAAGAATATAAGTACTCAGTAGGCACTCACACAAAAAATAGCTGAGTTGATGACAAAAACTGAAGAATGCAATCATCTATAGGAGGAGAACTTGCTCAAAGAAAACTAAAAGAGGTAAGTATATCTATTTTCGAACTTCAATTGGAAGTAAAGACATTGAAAAAGCAACACAAAATGTATGAAGCAGAGAAAGTGCAAATGAACAATTGAAGCAAGTTATTAGCAAACCAAATCAAAGTGTATATGGACGAAGTGGACAACCTGCATACAAGAACAATGACTTAATGAACTCCATTCTATTGAACCAACCCTTTGAAAGCACTATCATAGAAGGAGAAGGAATATAGGAACTAAAGGCAAAGTTTTTAGAAATGGAAGACGAGCCAAAACAAGAGCAAAGGAAACAGGCTGAGTTAGAAGCAAAATATATAGCGGACACCAAAACACTAGAACTCAAGTGGAAAGAGGTAGTGCAAAAATACACAGACCAATGCATTCAAGATGGTGATCAAGTGAGGATCATTTGTGAAGCTAAGGCAAGAGTAGAAGATGAGCTCAAGGATAGTAAAGTACAACATGAAGAGAAAGATCAAATCATAGCAGAGCTTAGAGCACAATTAGAACAAGCAAAGAACCTAGGGACACAAGTAGTGCAACCATCCAAAATGGCTACTGATGAGACTAAGGTATGCCCTATTTCTTCCCCAACAGTTCATTCACCAATAAGGGAGCACGCTATAGATGAATTTGATGACCATCCAATGTCATATACTACAGAACTAAGTCAGAAAGAAAGGAAACTACTAGTGTCCCATCTCACAAAAAATTTTGACAATGAGGTAGTGAAAGTCATGAAAGAGGCTCATATCAAAAGCAAGGATTTAGATGAGATCATGAAGCTCTTCAACCTACCTTATGGAATCATGAAAGAGCAGACTAGAAGATACGTCAAGAAGGCCATTGGCAAGGATCCAAACGTGCAACTCAACTTCACTGTGAACACTTTTAATTATACTCAACAAGAGTTCGAATCCGTTGATCCAATTTGGAGAAGAAGTGCCCTTGAGTGTGCCAAAATAGAGTGTCAATGTTGGAGGTGAAACCGTTGAGAAAGTAACAAATATTCCTTTAATTAGGGAGAGGCTCTTATGGGTGCCAAATTGTGCTAAGAAATTTGTTTCTATTATTTTAGCACTTACGTCAATAAGTTTGACATCATGTGTGATGTCAAATCACAATTTGGAAGTAAACACATTATAAAAAAAAACTTCGAGTGTGTGCTCCATTCTGGCGTGGGCGTGCTTTCTTTTAATAGTAAGGGATTAAATCAAGAGTCCATGTGAATTTGGAGCGCTCTTTCTCTCCCTCTTTCTTGCTCTCTGTCTCTTTGGATGGCGGAGCCAAATATGGTAACTTAACTAGATGATGTATGTGCGATGAGCTCGGGTTTTTGCCACGGGTGATACCACAGATCTCGAGGTGATCCTACAGATACATTGCAATGCAGAATTGCATCACAGAGAACAAGAGTGAGAGCTCCAAAGAGAGCATGTTGACCTATTGGGCCCAACACGACCTCTCAGTCTGTCAGTCAACGAGTGATGTAGCGCTCCCACTTTGTGTGGCGGTCTAAATGTGGCTAAGATAGTTCGTTTGCCCCAATTCCTCTGTCTCTACCTAATGGCTGCAGCAGAGATGAGGATGACTCTCTCTCTCTCTCTTTCCTTGCTTTAATGGGCACAATGCGAGCTTCTCCAAATAGTAGAAATGATTTCTCTCCATCCTGCACATGTCAGTGTCTTTCTTTCTCTATAGGCGGGCGTACTTCTGTAGCAACAATGGCCAAAATACTTCTTCTTGTTCTTTGTCCCCTCATCTCTCCTTCATACCTCGCGATATGTTGCCTGGTGTGCACTATGGCCTTTTGAATGTTGCGCCTACTGTAATGCAGATGTAGTTCTGCAGGTCTGCTTAGTATCGCCAAAGTGGTATCATCCAGAACACTTTGGGCATTTTCAAGGGAAAAGTTGAGGCATTTGAGGAGGAACTTAGGGAGAGAATTATAGTCCAAGGAAGCCCCAAGCAGGTTGAAGTCAGGAAGAGTTCTAAGTAGCCGGAGAAGTGTCATATCATCGGTAGGAAGTACCACTCAGGTCAGTCACTGCTCTACCTATTCCGACACCTCTAGTCATTCAGAGGAGGAGATACCCATGGCTTCAGAAGACATGCAAGGTCATGTTCCCGGGAGAAACTTCATGTCTACTGTAGAAGGGGAGTACCGCACCTCTTTGCAATATGTGTCTACTAATGCGTAGGAGATTCCTATCTACCTGGATGGTTTAAATAGATCAGTTGCCTAGATTATGACCTCCACCAATTCCACAATTGTGCCCAGACCAGCTGCCAAGTATGAAGGAGGGACACACATGGATAAGTTGGGTCACATCTATGGGTGACAGAATGCCCAGAATTGATCAATGAGAGAGGAGGATTGGAAGGACAAGAAAAATCAGGAAGACCAGACCCTAAGGAGTTAGTAACTACTCCCAGAGGCAAGTCAATAGTGACACGAATCTTGAGAGGGGATTTGATACCTCAAGATGGCTATTTACTAGCGGTTTATTTGGTCCATGGATCAGATTTATTGCTACAAACTGATTCACTGGCACACAGACACGAGGAAAGTCTTATGAACTTATACGATTTAAAAGATCCGGAAGACGAGTCTAGAGTAACATACCTAGACAAAAACCAAAGAAGGTATTGGTTTGTCGATGCCTTAGATAGAGCTCGATTGAAGTATATGGGCTTGCCTGTATTCCCCCAGTGAGAGCAGGCAACTACCTCTCAGAACCCTTTTGGGACACAACAAGAGTCGGAACATACTATGTCGGGACAAACAAGCCATCGGAGTGTTCCAAACAAAACCCATGTACAATTTACAATGCCTAGAATGCAAGCCCACAATCAGACGCACCCTGGATTAGGCAACCAACACCGACCACTAGTAAGACCAAGACCACCACTAGGAGTGCAACCTGGAATACCCCCAATTAGACCAGCAATCCCTGTAATGCCAAGACCACCAGAGCCCATGAGAAGGTTGAGACCTATTCAGGTGGCCAAATGTCTGAGAAATCACTATGATGGATTGGGAGAACCATATGACCACATAGCCGAATTTAAACAAGTTCTAAGAGCTGAACAAGTGGATGACTTCTTTGTGCAGTATGAGTCCTTTGGACTCACTCTCATAGGAACGGCTCTGACTTGGTTCCAACCCCCATACCCCAATCAGTTTGGAGATATTGAAGAATTCTTTCAAGAATTCATAGGGGAATTCACCAAAAGAGGGATTAAACACAACTCCTCGTCTTTAATCCATAGCTTTAAACAGAACCCAAATGAAACAGTGAAAACAACTGCTCGAAGATTTAATCAGTATGTTGATAGATGCCCAGTAACAGAAAGACCAACACAACAAAAAATGATATCTTTGTTCTTGGACAGACTAATGAACAAAACTCTAAGAACATTAGTCTATGTAAAGAGACTACAGACATTGAGTGAATGTCTCCAAGAGTGTATTGATCTAGATGACAACCTAGCAGATGATCTCAAGAGTACAACCAGTCCTACTCAGTCGGAAGACACTCAGAGTACGGTTACATCCAACTCTAGTAACGTAGAAGAATTAGCAGAGCTGGTGGAGAAGAAGTTGGAAGTTCAAGGACAAAGAAACTACCAGCATCCTTCACTAAGAATACCCATGTTGCGAAGATGTAGCTTATGTGGAGGTGATCACCCCACTCACATGTGTGTGCGAGGAGGAACAGGTATACCTCAAGTTTACCCGTATAATAGGCAGCCCCATGAAGGAACTGCCTTGTATTACCACATAGAACAAAAATACACCAACCATACCATGGAGAATTGTCCATTCAATAGGAAAACACGGCCTTTACAACCACCTCAGTATCGACCATATGGATATCCACCTCAAGAGCCAGGCAGGGAGATGCCCAGGTACAATCCCTACCCAGCACCACTAGGAGCACCTAGACCATATGACCAAGTACAAATTGGAAACACTCAGCCTCTACTTGGACCACAACTATCACTTCCTCAGCATGTAGTGCTTGTCAAGTACGCTCAACCAGAGGAAAACTTAGAAAGAGCCATAGTCCCAACATCACGGATAGCCAGTGTAGAGTCAGCAAACCCACGATACGAGCAATCCTAAGGAGAGTACTACTCCTATGATGCTAGTATAATGGAGTACAAGAAAGTTTATGACCCGCAATACTATGGATATGAAGGATATGACAATACCTATGGACTAAAGGTGGCTACATTAATGTACACCGCACCTAAAGGCCAGGTGCCCGTAAGAACCCCCATCAGACCACCGGTGCCAAGAGGACCATGTTACAGATGCGGAGGAGACCACTTTATCAAAGAATGCACATGGCCATACAATCAACCACCTCCTAGGACTTGGGAAGGGTATTGCAGTGATTGTGGAAAGGAAAATCTCTTTCGAGATTGCCCAAAAAATCCCAATAAGGTCGAGGAGACAACACCTATTAATGTGATTGAGGTGATAGAAGCATTGGGAAGTGACAAGGAATACACCGTACCATTAAAGGCTATTACACGAGCACAAAAGAAGCAACAAGAAGGAAAAGAACCGGACCTTGAGCAAGAAAACTATAAAACCATAAATCCCAGAATTCGAATAGTGGAAGATTCAGAGGGCCCTTGCAAGAGCACCCAAGCGAAGAAAAGTGTAAAGTGGAAGGAAAGGAGAGAAAAACTCAGAGAAAAATGGATGAAAAACAAAAACCCAGAAGACAAGAAAGATACGCGTAGCAATAAGAAACCTAAAGAACCAGAGATTCGGGAAGAAATTTCTATTCCACCACCTATCCAAGACTCAGAGAAACCAGGATCAATTCTTGCCGACCCAAAAACGGATGATTTAGACATGCGGTTGAAAGCATACCAAGCTAGAATTAAGACTGGACCGAATGTGGAGCAGCACGAAAAGCTTTACCCACAAGGAGAGTTAGAGAAGGAGAGGCTTGCGATATGTAGAAAACTCATAGAGGTAGCACAAGCAACCCTAGAAAAGACTATCCCTACCCTCCCTGAGACAAGGATATCGGAGGATCAATACAAGGACTGTGTTACAGCCAAGGACAAGGAACCAAAAGAGAAGGATGATAAACGAGAGCTATTGAAAACCCAGGACGAACCTATGTCCACAGTTCCGGATTTAGAGGTTGACTAGCCAAAAGAATTGTGGAATAGAATTCGGGAAGATCAATGGAAAAAGAATGGAGTTGCTAAACCTCCTTTTGAGGAATAAGAGGTGGAAGGTTATCAACCAAGTCCAACATGGAAGAGATATATGAGGAAGTATTGAGACTAGACTGAAATAGGGAAGAAGCTCAGAGCATTTCGACCCTACCCCATTACATGGGAGAGTACGAAAAAGAGTCCATAATCTTCCGTGCACCCACAATATGAGGGAAAGTAAAAGGAAACTCAGATAAGAATTCACACAATCTACCAAAACTTAAAAAGACCAGAGTACAATGCCAGTTGACCATGGAAGAACTACTTCGTGTTAGACCACAATTATGGAAACAATTAGCAGGACAATTGGAGTTAGAGTAAGAGAGGAATGAAAAAGAGAGCAAGGGAAATGAAAAACCATCTAACGTACAAATCCCAGTGGATAAGGTTGGAGAATTTAGTGAAGGAGACGAAGGTAACACGTGTTTACCAGTCACCTACAATGGCTATATGACCAAAGCCATACTAGACAAAGGAGCAAGAGTAGGGATTGCTACCAAAGAGATTTGGGAGAAATGGGGAAAGCCCACCCTACGACCAACTCATATGAAGCTTCAGTTAGTAGATGGCCATGTGGAGAAACCATTGGGAATATTAGAAAGGATCAAATTGACCACCTGTGGAGTTGAATTTGAGCATACTTTAGCCATCTATCAATTTGGAAAAGCAAATAACTATGAGATGATATTAGGACGGCCCTTCATGAGACAACTTAGGGTAGTACAAGATTGGGGACGAGATTCATTATACCTTCAACATCTAGGAAACACCACCAAGATAAACTTGCATACCTTTGCATACCGATATGTACCCCCACTACAATGGAACCCCATACATAAAGAATAGGATGATTTGTCTATCCATAGTAATGGATCAAGTGATCAATCTTGGATGCATGAGGATGCCCAATTATGGATGTGTAAAGAAGCCAAGAAAGAGGATAACAAAAGGCAGTTATGGCCAATAGGACATCCTAATTATCAGCCCATAGAAGATCCAATGTACATGCCTCAAATCTTCCCTGATGAAATGTTTGAACCGCACGGATGGATGGAAATCCTAGCTACCCTAGATGTATGTGTGAATGAAGAAGTTCTGACGACGAATGAATGTGTGGACGAAGAAGGTTACGACGTAAATTTGTACATGGTTGTCCTTCAAGAAGTAGAAGCAGGAGAAGTATTGGAAAAGGAATGGAAAGAAGAATACGAGAGCATAGAGATGGAACTAGAATTTGATTCACAAGAACGCTACCTAGAAGCCATTCGAACTGAAGACAAGTATGGAATGACCAAAGTATTAGCAATAGAAGCAGCCCCTATAATACCAAAACAAGAGGAAAGTGTGAGTAAGATCGAACCAAACCCTGATCTTTTTGAGGTTCCAGCACATTTCAAAAGGTATGAAGTAGAAGAGTGAAAAATAGCTATTCAAATGCCTAGGAGAGAGGCAAGAGAAGGAGAAGCGTACAAAAACAAGGAACAAACCAAGAAAATCATAGTGACAGTAGAAGATGGAGAAGAACGATGTACATACATAGGAAAAGATGTGTCAAACGAGGAGGAAGAAGAATTAATACAGTTGATCTGAGAATATCGAGATGTATTTGCTTGGACCTATAAGGATATCAAGGGTGTGGAACCCTCCATTTGTTCTCACAGAATACCAATGACATCTGAGGCAAAACCATCCAAACAACACCCTTACACCTATAACGAGGTCTATGCTACTAAAATAAAAGAAGAAATAGACAAACTATTAGCGGCTGGATTCATTTATGAGATAGAACATACTGAATGGGTATCACCATTAGTTGTTGTGCCTAAAAAGAATGAAAAACTGAGATTATGTATTAATATGAAGAAAGTCAATGTAGCCATGATTCGTGATAGCTATCCATTACCTATCACCGACCACCTATTGGAAAGAGTTGTAGGAAAAGAAGTCTATAGCTTCTTAGATGGATCCTCTGGATACAACCAAGTAGCTATTGCTACTGAGGATCAACATAAGACCGCATTCACGACTGAATGGGGAGTCTATGCTTTTAGAGTGATGCCTTTTGGACTCACTAACACCCCTGCTACTTTCCAAAGGTTGATGTGTCATGTTTTCAAAGAATTCCTAAAGAAAAGTATGGAAATGTATGTAGATGACCTATGTACATATTCAAACCAAAGGCAAGACCACATTCTTGAATTGCGGAAGATATTTGATAAATGCCAACAATATAGAGTCTGCCTGAATCCCAAGAAGTGTGTCTTCATGGTAAGACAAGGGAAGGTTTTGGGACACATAGTGTCTAGGAACGGAATATCTACAGATGAAGACAAGATCAAGGTCATTTTAGAACTCCCTAGACCAAAGAATGCAAAAGAAGTGCAAGCATTTATGGGACATTGTGGATACTATCATCGATTTATCCACATGTACGCCATAATTGCCAAACCCTTGTATTGATTGTTGACTCAATTTAGTTGGACTGATGAATGTGAAAAACCATTTAACGAGTTAAAAAGGCAACTTAGCACGGCCCCAATTCTAAAAACACCTAATTGGAACAAGCCTTTCCATATTCATGTGGACGCTTCAAATTATGCAATAGAATGCATCTTAGCTCAGTCAGAAAATGAAGGAAAGTTGGATCATCCAATTGCCTATGCAAGTAGACAACTGAATCAAGCCGAGAGAAACTATACAACTATGGAGCAAAAGGGATTAGGAATGGTGTACGCTATAAAGAAATTCAGACACTATCTCTTAGCCCACAACTTCAAGTTCTTCATAGATCATCAAGCCCTATTGTACTTAGTCAATAAGCCTTGTACATGGGAAGACTTGTGAGACAGTTTCTTTTATTGATGGAGTTTGACTTTGAAGTAATTGTGAAAAAGGGAAATACCCATGTAAGAGCAGATCACCTCTCTAGATTAACACATTGAGAACCACCAATTGGAGTACCAAATGATTTTCTAGACACTTAGTTGTTTAATTTGGAAGTGTGTCCAAAGTGGGCAGAGAAACTAATTCCAATACTCACTCATGGCCCACAACACTCAATTAATAAAGAAAGTAAAAAGGAAATTCTGCAATCACGTAACTTGCACATTATTGCATGAAGTGTGTACTATAAGGAACCCAATGGTGTACTGTCAAGATGTGTTGAGGAAGACGAACAAAAGACGTTGATTGAACAAGCCCATGTAAACAAATGGAGGATGTACAAAGGAATTCATGGAACTCTAAGAGAATTGAAACGGCTAGGAGTATACAAGCCTGATATGCCTAAAGATGTCCATGATTATGTCAGTAATTGCGCAGAATGTCAGGAAACTATACCATATGATCACACATCTTTACCTTTCTCTACAATAGCACCCAAATGGAGTGAGACATTAGTAAAATTCCTAAAGAAACGAGAACACAAGGAAGGCATCAGTTTAGCAAGGAAACGATCCCTAGAGGAAATGATTAAGGACTATGTAATCATGGGAAGATAATTATTCAAGAGAGGGAAAGATAATCAATTACGGATATGTGTGCATGAAGGAGAATACTTACCCATATTAGAAATGGCACACGTAGGTGCTAAAGGAGGTCATTTCTCAACTGAGAGAACTATAAAAATAATCCTCTTTGCGGGCTTGTGGTGGCTGTTGAGATATCAAGCTCAACATGTGATGATCCAGGATGACACGTACCAGTTTTTCGTTTCTCTGACATGTATAGTGGTCACACCGGTATATGTCAGGGATACTTCATTGAGCTTTATTAGATTTATCTACCGAGAGTGATGGCACATTTGTTTCTTGCTAGCTCACTCATTCGCGGACATTAGGTTTTTCCTTATGTACTGGTCTTTATATATTGCACTTGTTGTATTCTTGTTTTGAGGTCATTCTTGTACATTCCTTTTATGTAATAGAAGAAGAAGATCATTCTTCCCTGTCTCAATTTGTGTGTGTGCTTCTCCTTGAGAGTGAGAGTGTGTGTATGAGCTCTCTTCTTATCTCCTTCCTCGTGACATGGTATCAGAGCCAGCATGGCTGTAGAGAGCTCGTGGAGAAGGCGACAGTGAAGACTATGCGGCAAGGCGTGGAGAAAACACGATTTCACAAACGGCCTTCGTCTGCTACAAAAATCGGCATGAAGGTATCTCGGAGCCATCTCAACCTCCATTTCGAGCCCGCAAGGTGGGGCCCACAGAAAAACCAGGTCAGTTTCAAAAATTGTAACTTCCATTGTGTTCGACGACACTCATATATTCTAGATCCAAAATTTCAAGCGATTCTGTGTACTGTTGATACACGAAATTTGTGTTTTTTCTGAGATCAAACTATCACATCATAGTGCGATAGTGTTCAAGCACAAGTGCTGCTTGTAGTGTGTTGCGGTGTTGTGAATTGTTGCAAAAATGGCAAACGCAGATGGAATGAGTCAGCTTATGAGCGATAAGCTGGACAAGAACAAATTCCATGCTTGGAGATTCAGAATGATGAATTTCCTAATGGGAAAAGGCTACTGGAAGTACATCGAAGCAGAGAATGAAAATGCTCCGCAGTTACCAGAAAGGAATCGTACTGCAAAACAGTTAAGAGCATATGAGGAATGGAATCAAGGAGCACGAAAGGTAATGTATTGGCTATTTGTTAGCATACAGGATAGTGTTGAAGCTCAAAGTCAAGGACAAAGCATGGAAGCACATCAAAAGGTGGACACACAAGGAAAGGGAGCAAGTAGGGAGCTCCAAGAAGTGTATGTCAAATTTTCAGAAGAATCCCCTACAAAAATAGTGATTTTCATCACTAAAAACCATTGTAAATACCATTATCTATTTTTATAACTCCATTTTGTTCAAGCCGAGGAGTCCTCAAGCTTGAGGAGTATTAGAAGTACCATCGTACCAATTTTCATAATTTTTAGACTTCGTTTGAGCCCTCGAATAAGCCCTGGAACCTAATTTTTAACTAGGCCGGACACTAGGTCTGGACAGGGCCAAAACTAGTAAAAAAACTATAAAAGGAGCTAGAGAGCTCATTTTTGAGGTTAGCTTGTTAGAGAATAGAGCTTTTGTAAGAGAACTCTTTTGCAATCTAAGCTTTCCATTGTTCCTCTCTTTGATCTTACTTTGTGCGCGTGTATGTGTATGTGTGTGCATGTTTGTGTGCTTTCACTCACGCATTTGTGCCTTCACTTGCTCATGGTCTTCATACCGGTCCTCACGTCTCCATGGATTGACAAGTAGAGGAGGTGGTGCTTATGCTTGAGCTACACCAAATTTTGGCGCCGTTGCTGGGGAGAGAGCTTCGAGGACGAGCGTTGTGATGGTAAGATCGTAGATTTGCGATGTTGGAAGGTAAAAAAACTGTCATTTCAGTTCATTTTTTGTTTTTTCCTCTTCATCTTCATCATCATCATCATCTCCACCTTGTTCCATCTTCTTCTTCATAGAAATTTCCTGTTTTTTTAGTGCATTTTCACCATTTCCATACCATTCTTCATGCATTATTGTGTGAGAGGGAGATACGAGGTGCAAGGGAGAGCAAGCGCTGTGTTTTTCCATGATTTTCTGCACATACAGAGCTCGCCATTGCTCGGCGCTCAAAAATTTGAAGTTCCCGCCAAAAAACGCGATTCTGTGATAAAAATCGCGATTCTGTGAAAATTCAAATTTTTTTGAAAAATCACGATTTTCTGTTTTCCCGCCTAAAAGTTGGCATAAGTATCACGATTCTGTGGTCATTCTCAGAATCGCGATTCTGTGATTGTGCTCAAAATCACGATTCTCATAAATCGTGATTTTCAGCCAAAAATACGATTCTGAGAATCACGATGTTGTGAAAACACGATTCTGTGAAAACACAATTCTTTGCTCAAAATCGCGATTCTCACCAATCACGATTTTCAGTAAAAACACGATTTTGTAAAAAAGGCAATTCTGTGAAAACACGATTTTTTGCTCAAAATCGCGATTTTCAAAAACACGATTCTATGCTCAACATCACGATTTTCAGCCAAAAACACGATTTTGTGAAAACACGATTTTCTGTTGGCAATCGTGATTTTCATGTCAAAAATGCGATTATGTGAAAAGACGATTCTCTACCCAAACTCGCGATTCTGAAAAATCACGATTTTCATGTCAAAAACACGATTTTGAGAAAACACGATTCTGTGATTGTGCTCAAAATCACGATTCTCACAAATCACGATTTTCAGCCAAAAAATACGATTATGAAAAATCACGATTTTCATGTCAAAAACACGATTCTCAGAAAACACGATTCTGTGATTGTGCTCAAAATCGCGATTCTCACCAATCATGATTTTCAGCAAAAAACACGATTTTCAGCAAAAACACGATTTTGTGAAAACGCGATTCTATGAGACAAAATCGCGATTTTCATGTCAAAAAACACGATTCTGAGAACCACGATTTTATGAAAAACACGATTTTTTGAATCACGATTCTCTAAGACAAAATCGCGATTTTCAAAAACACGATTTTGTGCTCAACATCGCGATTTTCAAAAACACGATTTTGTGCTCAACATCGCGATTTTCATAAACACGATTTTGTGCTCAACATCGCGATTTTAAAAAACATGATTTTGTGCTCAACATCGCGATTCTTTGACTTCACAACATCGCGATTCTCTGATTCACAAAATCGCGATTCTCTGATTCACAAAATCGCGATTCTCTGATTCACAAAATCGCGATTCTCTGATTCACAAAATCGCGATTCTCTAGAGATTCACAAAATCGCGATTCTCTTGAAGTTCACAAAGTTGCGAATTTTTCCAAAAGGTCTTGTTTGCCTGTTTTGACCCCTAGGAGCCTGAATTGACATAACTTTTTCATCCAAAGCTTATGAACCTGAGATCTGGTAGACACCTAGGAAAGGATAGACAAAGCATTAGATCTTCTCAGTCCAATGTCAACCACACAACAAAGTCTTGGGCACAACAACTAAGTGGTTGTCCTTACGTACTAAACTCTGACACAAGTGACTCAGAAATGTCTTTTAGCATGGGAAAATCTGCAGGTGGCTCAGGAACTACCCATCTACAAACACCAGAAGGACCCTATAAGACACAATTGGAATATATTCGGACCAACCGATTAGGTGCTCGCATCTATGAGGATGGCCTGGGGCAATCAGTGGTCCAACTCAAAAATCCAGATCAATCCTTTGGACTTGAACACCCGGTGGTCAAGTTCGAAGAGGGTTCATACATTGATAAGAAAGGAACCATGTATGTGGTCACCAACCTACCAGATAGGATTGATGAGTTTGGAAATGTCATTCCTGAGAATGAAATAGGAGACCTAGAACAAGGAAATGTAGGACAAGGACCCCAGACTCCTAGAGGTACCAGAGTGATCACTCCAGATTGGATTTTCCTCAAGATAACAAAAGCATAGAACTATTCTTGAATAGAGAAATAGAGGAAGCCTTTTGGAGATTCAAGCCAGATCAACCTAGCCAATTGGGCATAGTCATCATCTATGAATTCAAAGATCCTGAGATACCAGGCAAAGTTGTCTACCTGGATAACACGTCAGAGAAAGTTTTCTTGGTAACAAAACATGATAGACATGCATATACTTGGAAGAGTGAATTGATTTTCCCTCCACCAAGATCCAATGTTTCCCATGGCCTCCAAGGAGTAGGATCATCCCATGCTCATGAAGCCCAGAGAGAAAGAACTAGAGAGAGACCTGAGGTAAGTTTTGCACACACTGTGGGCAGGAATAGGTCGGGATTTGAAAATGAAAGACCTGAAAGAGAGAGACATCAAGCACATAGGCAACAAAGAGATGAACAGGATTTTCCATTGCCTAGACCCTGAGAGCACCCAAGAACCCTTAGACCCACTCAAGTGATCAAGGCAATGAAGAATTATTTTGACAGGTCAGGAGATCCTTATGATCATGTGGCCGAGTTCAAACAAGTATTAAGAGCTGAACAGGTTGAGGATTTGTTCACCCAGTACGAGGCATTTGGTTTGACTCTTAAGGGCACTGCCTTAGCTTGGTTTCAACCACTGAGTAGTCGCAACTATCGCGATATAGGTCAACTGCTAGACGAATTCATTGTAGAATTTTCCAAGAGTGGTATCAGACATAACACTTCATCTTTGATCCACAGCTTCAAGCAGACACCCCAAGAAACAGTGCGACTAGCAAGTAGAAGGTTTAGACAGTACCTAGAAAGATGCCCTGCTCCAGAGCTACCCACACCAGCCAAACAAGTGGCTTTGTTCTTAGATGGCTTACTGAGCACAAAGTTAAGATCATATGTATACTTGAAAGAGCCTAGATCCATAGAAGAGTGCGTGCGGACATGCATTGACATAGAAGATAACTTGGGTGAGGAGTTAGGATTATCCAAACTCTATAAGGATTCAGATAGTTCTACTAGTCATACTTCAAAAATCTCCACGGAAATAGAGGAGATAGCAGAGAAAGTTGCCAAGAAGCTGGGAGTCCAAAATAAACAAACACAGAGAGTCACTCCATTGAATCGGTGTTATACTTGCGGAGGTGAACACATGGCTAATGTATGCACATTGCACAACCAGAACATGAGAGAAAGGAATGCTCCATATTGCACTATTGAGAGAAAATATACGAACCACACGGCTCAAGATTGTCCCTATAATAGGCAGGCTGTTAGACAGAATTATCAACAACCTTACCAACCAGGTAGGTATCAAAACCAATACCAACAACCATATTATAGACCACAACAGCAATATCAGGCACAATATAGGCCACAACCAGTCTTGGGAAACCAACCACCAACTCTTGCCAATGTGATTCCAGTCAAGTATGCCGTGGGAGAGGAAAATCCAAATAGAGCATTGGTCCCACTAACCCCATTGATACCAGATAATGATTCTCATGCTCATAGTTCAGACTACTCCCATGAAGGTAGTCCACATGCTTATTACACAGAGTCACCTGAACATAATGAGATTTACTCGTATCAATATGAGGCACAACCTATGGAACAAAATTGGGAGCCTGAATATTCCAATGTCATGTACGCAAATGCTAATCCTAGGCCCCAATTAAGACAAGTAAGACCACAAGCCCCTCAAGGACCATGTTTCAGATGTCAGGGCGACCATTTCCTTCGTGATTGTCCCCACCCACCATCTCTGAGTCAAGGACAAGCTATCACAATACAAGCTTTTTGTCCTGATTGTGGCAAGGACCATCTCCCCAGAGATTGTCCAAGAAACCCCTCTAGTGCGCCCAAGATTACACCCATTAATGTGGTAGGCTTAGTGGCAGATTCAAGTTCAAGTAGTAGTAATGTGGCACCTGTACAGGCAGTTACTAGGGCACAAGCATTAAAACAAGATAAACCAACAGAACAATCAGAGTCAAGTGAATCAGGAGAGCCTAGTAAGAGGAAAACAAGAACATGGAAAGATACCAGAGAAAAGGCCAATCGCAAGTGGAATAAAAAGTTATCGGAACTAGAAGAAAGCTTAAAAGAAGCTAAAACAAAAATAGAAAACATTGCATCTCAAAGCCCCTCGCATGCCGAAACTCCATCCACTCCACCTCATCCCACCCCACCACCCATTGTAAATAGGCCGCAACCAGGGTCTGTTCTTGCAGATCCAACCCCAGAAGGCTTGGACATGATGTTCAAGGCCTACCAGGCTCGTCTTCAAGAAGGGCCAACAACTGCAAATCTAGACAAGAGTTACCCTAGAGCGGATTTAGAGATTGAATGAATGAAAATGTGCATGAAAATGGTAGAACAAGCTCAAGCTATACTTAAGACTAGTCAAAAGTTCAATCAGACAAACTCTGTCAAACCAGATTTGCATTTCCAAGGCTTACTAGAAAGATTAGAGCAATTGGTAAACAAACCACAAGTTTCTTTACCTCCACAGGCTCAACCAGTTATTGAAAGAGGAAGCTCACCACCAATGGGAGCTTATGTTCCTAATTCCACTGATGTTGGAATACCTCCTTCAATTCAACAGTACTCTCAAGAGTTCTTGCGGGAAATACAAGAAGAGAAATGGGCCAAGGAGAAGGGTAATTCCCCTCCTATTCCTGAGATTGATGATCTTCATGATCAATTTCCCCAAGACATTCCATCTATTTACGGAGATGAAGCAGAACAACAAGAAGATGAAAGATTAGTTTTTGAATCTAATACCTTAGAAGAACTGCCTCAATTTCCAGGCCCATGGGAATCTAAATCTCTCCAGATTAGAGCTCCCACAATACTGGTAAGAAATGAAGACTCAGTGGTTCCAAGGAACATTGATGTTGTGAAGAACACTAAGGTTCAGTGTCACCTCACTGTAGAAGAGCTGCTCAAAGAAAAACCTGAGCTATGGAATCATGTGAAGGATCAGGTTCCAGAACTTGATTCCAACATGCCAAAAGCACGCTCTAAGCAAAGGGTACCAGAGATACCTCTAGACAAAATAGGGGACATGTGTGAGGGTGAAGAAGGTAACACTTATCTTCCAATCACCTACCAAGGTTACACAACCAAAGCAATCATAGATTCAGGTTCTGGTGTTGCCATTGCGACCACCTCCTTGTGGAAGCAATGGGGCAAGCCCACATTAAGACCAACTACAATGAAGCTTCAAATGGCTGATGGTCATTTTGAAAGACCTCTAGGATTGCTAGAAGGGATAACTCTAACCACTTGTGGTGTGGAGTTTGAACATACATTTGCTATATGTGACTTTGAGAAAAATAATGTCTATGAGATGATCCTAGGAAGACCCTTCTTACGACAATTGCAAATAGTACAGGATTGGGGAACTAACTCCTTGTACTTACAGCACTTAGGGGTCACCACCAAGGTCAATTTGAAGGATTACATCTTCAGAGATGTACCACCCCTACAGTGGAATTCTATCCACAAAGCGAAAGAAGATTCCATCTCTGTGCTTTCTGAAAGTTCACCTGATCCATCATGGCTGCATGAAGATACTCATTTGTGGATGTGCAAGGTCGCAGAGGAAGAGGAAAAACGTTTAAAGGCAAGAGAAGAAGGAACTTCGCCAAGAGATAGACCAATTAAAGACCCAGTCTATACACCGATGATCTTTCCAGATGAGGAATTTGAGCCTCATGGCTGGCCAGAAATCTTAGCTACCATGGACATTGCTATCAATGAAGAACAATGGACACCTCATTGTGATGAGGAGGGTTATGATATCTCAGTGTTCATGTGTCAGCCCTTGCTAGAAGAATGTGACCCTAGTGATGTCATAGAAGAAGAAGAGAATGACGATGATATAGAGTCCATTGTGATGGATAGTTGCTTTAACTCAGAGCAGCACTATCTAGAAGATATAGGAGTGTTCACCCAGAAAGAAGAAGAACCTCTCACAAGTATTAAAACGGTAAATTCAAAGGATGGAAGTGAGAACAATCAAAAGAAAAAGAAAAGAAAAGCAGTGAAACAAGAAGAGGAGGAATCATTGTTTGAAGTACCAGAAAACTTCAAGAAATATGAAGTTGACGACCGCAAAATTTTAGTACGAATGCCTAAGAGAGAGGCCATCATAGGAGAATCATATGATAATAAAGAAAAGACCAAGAAGATTGTAGTGACCATCGAAGAGAACGAAGAGAGATGCACATACATAGGAGATGACCTAGTGCAAGAGAAGAAATGGAGCTTGTATCTCTATTAAGGGAATATAGGGATGTGTTTGCGTGGCACTATAGAGACTTGAAAGGGGTAGATCCAAGAATTTTCTCTCATACTATCCCCATGACTGTTGATGCCAAGCCCACCAAACAGAAGCCCTACACATATAATGATACCTATGCAGCCAAAATAAAAGAAGAAATTGATAGGCTGATTGAAGCTGGATTCATCTATGAGATTGAGCATACTGAATGGGTGTCCCCATTGTAGTGGTACCCAAGAAGAACGGGAAGTTGCGAGTGTGTATTAACCTTAAAAAAGTTAATTCCGCTATGATCAGAGATAGTTATCCACTTCCAATCACAGAACACCTATTGGAGCGGGTTGCAGGCAAGGAAGTTTATAGTTTCCTTGATGGGTTTTCAGGTTACAATCAAGTAGCCATTGCCCCAGAAGATCAAAACAAAACAGCTTTTGCCACAGAATGGGGAATCTTTGCATTTCGTGTGATGCCATTTGGGCTCACCAATGCACCTGCAACATTCCAAAGACTCATGTGTCATGTCTTCAAAGAGTTCTTGCGAAAGAGCTTAGAAGTGTATGTGGATGATTTATGTGCTCATTCCCAAGAAAGAAGATTTCACATCCCTGAGCTCAGACAAATCTTCAACAAGTGTAGAGAATATCGAGTGTGTCTGAACCCAGAAAAGTGTGTGTTCATGGTGCGTCAAGGTAAATCTTAGGTCATATTGTTTCTAAGAATGGAATCTCGACAGATGAAGATAAGGTACGAGCCATAGCGGAGCTGCCAAGGCCAAGGAATGTTAAGGAGGTACAAGCCTTTATGGGCCATTGTGGATATTACCGCATGTTTATTCACATGTACGCAATCATAGCTAGACCCCTTTATGCCTTGTTGTCTAATTTTGAGTGGAATGACGAATGCGAGAATTCTTTCAATGAACTGAAGAAACGTTTGTGCACAGCACCAATATTGACCACTCCTGATTGGAATAAACCATTCCATGTCCATGTGGATGCATCCAATCACGCCATAGGATGTGTGCTAGCACAACCCACAGGTGAAGGGAATTTAGATTTGCCCATAGCATATGCTAGTAAACAACTAAACCCAGCCGAAAGAAATTATACCACAACCGAGCGAGAAGGGTTAGGCATGGTATATGCTGTGAAGAAGTTTAGACACTATTTATTGGCCAACAAGTTCAAGTTTTTCACTGATCATTAAGCTTTGTTATATTTGGTCAATAAACCTTGCAATACTGGACGCTAAGTAAGATGGTTCCTCTTACTAATGGAGTATGACTTTGAAGTTGTTGTCAGGAAAGGTAAAACCCACCTTCGGGCAGACCACCTTTCTCGCATCACTTTAGGAGAGTCACCGCAAGGAGTGTCTGATGAATTACCCGATGCTTATCTGTTCAATTTAGAAGTTGTTCCTAAATGGGCAAATAAGTTGGTACCAGTCCTAACCTTCGGACCCGCAAATAAGAATGTGAAAACATCACAAGAAGAAATTGTAAAATCACAAAAACACCACATATTGGCAGGAAGCATGTACAAACAAGATACTGAGGGTGTATTGGCTTGTTGTGTTGAGGATGACAAACATAGTAGTTGGTTGCAGCAAGCTCATGAAGGATTGCTAGGAAATCACTATTCTAAACAACGAACATTGCAAAATCTGAAATGTTTAGGAGTGTATTGGCCTAGCATGGACAAAGAAATACATGAGTGGATTAAGAATTGTCCAATGTGCAGAGAGAGACCACCAGTGGAGCATGCGACCCTTTATCAAGTGTCATTAATTCCAGATTGGAGTGCTCCATTGGTAGAGTTTATGAGGTCGGGAAGATTACCCAAAGAGGCCAGTCTAGCAAGAAGACGAAGCATGGAGCAAGAGGCTCAAGGCTATGCCTTAGTAGGAGACAACCTATACCGAAGAGGCAAAGATGGTTACTTAAGACTGTGCATGCATGAATCAGACTATTTGAAGGTCTTAGAGACTGCACATAGTGGTGTTGCAGGTGGACACTTCGGTCCTGATCAAGTAATCAAGACCATTCTATTCTCAGGACTTTGGTGGCCCACTCTTCATATGGGTGCACATACCTATGTGAAGAAATGTGACACATGGCAATGTGCACAATATCTAGTTAGAAAAGATGAGATGCCTTTGAGGCCAATGATGGGAGGGCGTGCATTTTCAAAGTGGGGCATAGACTTCATAGGTCCTATTAACCCCCCAGCTAGAAAGTCCCATGCAGAGTATATTATTGTAGCCACAAATTACCTTACAAAGTGGGTAGAAGTCAAAGCCACCACAAAGAATGATGCTTAGACAACGGCTAAGTTCTTATTCGAGAATGTGTTCACGAGATATGGGCTACCAATATATTTGGTGAGCCATAGAGGCACACACTTCTTGAATGAGGTCATTGAAAATCTTCTCCAAGAATTCTTGGTGATACATAAGAAGTCTGCCCCTTATCACCCACAAGCTAACGGACAAGCCGAGAGCACCAATAAGATCCTCTGTAATGTATTGACAAAACTGGTAAATAATAAACGCTCTGATTGGGACAAACAACTTCATCATGCTGTTTGGGCTTATCGAGTTGCCTACAAAACGGTACTCAACGCCATCCCATTTCAGATGGTCTTCGGACAGAATGCTGTGCTACCATTAGATTTCTTAATCCCTACCTTAAAAATAGCACAAGAGTATGAGTGGAGTGGACATGAATTGTCCTCTAGGATCTTTGATCTAGAACGCTTAGGTGAGACAAGGCTACGCGCGGTAGCAGGTATCTATGCTGCAAAGAAAAGGCAAAAGGCATACTTTGATGCACACATCAAGGATAAGGGATTGAAAGAGGGAGATCTAGTGTTGGTTTATACACTAAAACAACATGCCCGTAAGTTGGAAAAAAGAGGATATGGACCCATGATCATTAATAGAATTTCCACTAGCGGCGCGGTTCAGTTGGCCACTCTAGAAGGAGATATCTTGCCAAACTATATTAGTGGATGTAGAGTCAAGTTATATCAAGAACCTCTTACAGAGGACATGCTAATGAGACTCAACACTGCTAAGAAGCAAAAAGAAGAAGAGTTAAGAGTGAGAGAAGAAGCACAGGCAGAGGCCAGAGAGCGTATTAGGCGAAATAAGTTAAGGCGATTAGGCCTAGATGTCAACTCAAAAGCCCCAAAATATCACATGGATATGTGCCAAAAGTCAGGCATAGCGACTTCTCAAGTCATTGACCGAAGACCCTTTGTGACCATAGAGATAGGACAAGGGAAGGGTGCAAGGACTGTGAAAGCATTGATTGACTCAGGTGCAGCAAGTAGTGCGGTTAGACTTTCCTATTGCCAAGACTTGTAGTTGAACATCAATCCCATAGAAGCTTATCTGATAGGATTGGGAGGTGTGGAAACCCCTTGTTTGGGCGAGGTGGAACTTCCCATCTACCTTCAAGATGTTCCAATGAAAGTCAAAGTGCTAGTGTGTCAAGATGAGAACCTCACAGAACCACTTGTCTTAGGACAAGATTGGATTTATGACAATGCAGTCAACTTAAACCTAAGAAGTCAAATTCTTCAAGTTTGGGTACATGAACAATGCATTACATTAGAATTAGAGAACTGCATGCTCCCAGATCATGGCACCACACACTCTCTTCATTCTTCTAAGACTAATCATATGGAAGAAGATGTTGTATGTGTCAAAAGCTCTATGATGCAGAAGGAGTCAATCGTGGAAGAATAGGTTCAAAGGCGGGTGGATCTTTCTTCTTCTCCAAAGAATCAAGTAGCCAAAGTAGTGAGTCCACCACACAGGGAAACACAATTATTCACGACAACGGCGACATCAAATAGAAAGACACCATTCGACAAGAAAGCAGTTCCGAGCATGAAGCAGATCTGGGTACGCAAAGGAGAACAACCACCAGCCTTGCCCCCACAAATCCCATCCTAGCAAGCCAACCAGGCTAAAAGACGAAGGAAGCAGCTCGGCCAAGCTCAATCACAAGGTATCCAACAAGTTTGGGTGCCTAAGAAGTTAGCTGTAGCTCAACAAGGGCAATTACAGATGTGGGTACCTAAGAAGCTCTTACATCCACAACAACCTATGTTCTCCCACATGCGAAAGGTCTCAACAAAGAAGCCAAAAAGAGAAAAGGGTAAGAACCACGTACAGAGACCAAAGGAAGATCAAATCAGCTCTTCAACATTAGTAGGAAGACATGAAAAAAGGATATGGGTTTGGAAGCCAAAAGTACAAGTAGCCTCCACCAAACCAAAGTGCCAACCACACTCGATACCACAGTTCAGAAAGCATCCAAAGAGGAAGACGCCGCAAGTGACCTCTACAGTGCCAAATGATGCTCTAAAATGGACTCCAATAAGGAGGTTTACATCAGTTCGAGACTCAATGGATACCTCCACCAAGGTTGGCATCAACCTCCGCAAATAAAATCGAAGGCCTCGACGAGCGACAACCATGTGCTCCTTGCACAACCCTGTCTTTTGCACCATTCAGGTCATGCATTTCCAAAGTATGCATTAATATAGGGCCACATTACACGGCCGTGCATAGACACACTTGAGAATCCCAGGCACAAGAGCACATTGACATAGGTCAAAGATTTTTATTGATTGATACTAAACTCTATCTTCTTGTTTGGTGATATTGTTCCAAAAAAGAAAAAAAGAGAGAGAAAAGAAAAAAAAAAGAAAGAGAGGAAGAACTTGTTCCCAGGTTTGGCTCATGAAACATGAATGAGCCATGCTTAGTTGAAGATGGAAGTGTTGATTACCGTGCATTTATCAGTTTGGATAGAAGTGTGTCTCGGCTAGCAGATGATATAACTGATGCCTTATCTGGTAGATGTCAAGAACTTCCCCTGAACATGGCATCCACAACTATGGTTCCCTCTTACTATGGTAGGAGTGAAGATCTTGAAGGTCCGCAACTTGAGTGATGCTTAACTACGGCATGTCCGAGAGCATCCATAGAAATATGTGCAAGGGGTAGTTCTGGTACCCTGCAAATCTTTGTATGTACACTAGATGAGAAGACTCCTGCTTATGGTGAGCTAGAGAGAATATGTGAAACTAAGCTTGGTGTAGTTCTCGAATGTTGTTTGTCAAGGAATATAAAGAAATTCAATTCTCTGTATTTGACAAATGATGCTTTGAAAAGAGGAGACAGGATCACCCACTCAAAAGATCTCATAAGTGGACCATCAACATGGACTTTCATCAACAATGTTCCATCCCAAAGGCCGAGTGTACAACACGAAGAGATGAACATCGATCGACCTTCTCCATGGTAAGTATCTTTACCTTCGAAACATCATAACCATGATAGCTTAGGAAACCTCTTCGTCGGCATACCCTTGAGCACTTAGCTCAAGACCCCCAATTTTTGCACCATACTTCTTCCAATGCATTTTCCAAGTAAGCATTCATAGGGCTACATTACAAGGCCGTGCACAAGGCACATATTTTCCTCAACCCATGCACGAACACACTTACCCATCACTCAATATGGGTTATGAGTACGTGGCATGACTACTATGAACATCAACTGTGGAAGATCTAGAAAACATCAACGGAGACTCACAACGACACAGTCATGCTGGAATCCAAGGAAGAAGCACATACCAAGAGACTACAACTTGCACAGACTCGTAGTGATAAATGAAGAACCAGACACATTTGGAAGTCAGACGACTTTTGTTCATACAGAAGGGACACTCCCTCTCAAGGCACTACTTGGAACAACCACTACAACAAGGGTCTGTCAGGGACGACAGACTCGAGAGGGGGGGGGAGTGTTGAAGCTCAAAGTCAAGGACAAAGCATGGAAGCACATCAAAAGGTGGACACACAAGGAAAGGAAGCAAGTAGGGAGCTCCAAGAAGTGTATGTCAAATTTTCAGAAGAATCCCCTACAAAAATAGTGATTTTCATCACTAAAAACCATTGTAAATACCATTATCTATTTTTATAACTCCATTTTGTTCAGGCCAAGGAGTCCTCAAGGTTGAGGAGTATTAGAAGTACCATCGTATCAATTTTCATAATTTTTAGACTTCGTTTGAGCCCTCGAATAAGCCCTGGAACCTAATTTTTAACTAGGCCGGACACTAGGTCTGGACAGGGCCAAAACTAGTCAAAAAACTATAAAAGGAGCTAGAGAGCTCATTTTTTAGGTTAGCTTGTTAGAGAATAGAGCTTTTGTAAGAGAACTCTTTTGCAATCTAAGCTTTCCATTGTTCCTCTCTTTGATCTTACTTTGTGCGCGTGTGTGTGTATGTGTGTGCATGTTTGTGTGCTTTCACTCACGCACTTGTGCCTTCACTTGCTCGTGGTCTTCATACCGGTCCTCACGTCTCCGCGGATTGACAAGTAAAGGAGGTGGTGCTTACGCTTGAGCTACAGATAGCATGATTGGACACATACAGGATGCCAAGACTCCAAAAGAGGCTTGGAACAGTTTGGTCACTTTGTACGAGACCAATACAAAGGCACAGAAGTTGCAACTCAAGAACGAGTTGCATCCATTGGAGAAAAAGAGCATGTCGGGAAGTTACTACACTCTAAAAATCAAAAGCATATGTGAGTCACTTGCATCTATTGGCGTGAATGTACATGATGATGATAAGGTGGAAGTGTGCCTTCATGGTTTAGGAGCTGCATATAAGCAGTTCAGAACTTCTATACAGACCAGGGAAAATATTCCGAATTTTACTGATTTGGTATCTATGCTGATTATTGAAGAAAAGAATCTTGGTGAGGATTCAAACTCCCAAGGAAAGCCCAGTTCTGAGCAGGTATTCTACTCAAGCAGAGGAAGAGGCAGAGGTAGAGGCTTTGGAAGTGGAAGAGGAAACAATAACCAAGACCAAGGTCAACAACAGAATCATGCAAGAGGAAGAGGACAGTTTTGAGGCAAGGGGAGTCAAAGACGTCGCATAAATTTCCAAAGAAATGATTCAGGTAATGATAGTAAAGGACGCTGGAATTGTGGTAAATTTGGACACTTTGAACGTGATTGCAGGTTGAAGAATCAAAATAACAAAAGGTAGCAAAACAACTATGCATCCACAAGTGCAGATGATTCTGAGAAGCTGTTTATGGTTCAACATCACATGATGAATACGATGTCTGCTGGTGTGTCAAAATCAAATGATAATGTCTGGTATGTTGATTTAGGTGCTTCAAATCACATGACCAGTCATGCAGAATGGTTTAGTAGTTTGCAAAAAATGCTAGTTCCTCGATATGTTGAAACAGTTGATGATACATCGCATCCTACTGAGCATACAGGAAACATATCATTGTCTATGGAGGACGGAAAGGTAAAACATCTCGCTGATGTGCTGCATGTTCCAAATATAACAAAGAATCTGGTTTCTGTTGGACAAGTGGTTGACTAGGGATTACAAGTCAGGTTCAATGCTGATGGATTATATGTAGAAGAGTACAAGCAGGATGGACGATTGGTTGCCAAAGGAAACAAAGTGGGTAGGATATTCACCTTAAATATGAAGATTCCTGAAATAAATGCAACGATGTTTGGAAAAGGTGCAGGAGTTATTGCAGATATAGAGATATGGCACAAACGGATCGGACATGCAAACTTGCAAAGGCTGAAACTGATGCAGTCAAAGGAGATTGTCCATGGACTACCAAATTTCAAAGTTGCAGAAATGCGAAAGGTATGTGCAGCATGTCAATTTGGTAAATAGTCAAGAACATCATTTCCACATGACAAGCATGTTAGTGAGAATGTACTAGAAGTAGTACATACATATGTTAGGGGTCCAGCAAAGACCACATCTATGGGTGGTTGCAGGTTTTATGTTACTTTCATTGATGACCATACACGCAAAGTATGGGTATATTTCATGAAAGAGAAGAGCGAGGTGTTTACTCACTTCCAGAATTTTAAAGTTATGGTGGAAAAGCAGACAGGGAAGTATATTCAGACATTAAGATCTGATGGAGGAGGTGAATACATGTCAAATGAGTTCAGCAGTTTTCTAAAAAATCATGGAATTCGGCGTCAGTTTTCATGCAGGTACACACCACAACAGAATGGTGTTGCTGAACGCAAAAACAAACATATTGCAGAAATAGCAAGAGCCTTAATGGATGAGAAGAATGTGCCTCATTGTTATTGGGCAGAAGTTGTGCATACTGCTGTATACATCATGAACAGAACTTCGACTGCTGCTATACATCAAGTTACACCTGAAGAGAAGTTTACAGGTAAAAAGCCAAACTTATCACATCTGAAAGTTTTTGGCTGTATTGCATATGTACATGTCCCAGATGAAATGAGGATGAAGCTTGATCCAAAAGCAGAAAAGTGTGTCTTCATTGGATACTCCCTTGAGCAAAAGGGATATAAATGTTATAACCCACTCACACGACAGGTAAAGGTGAGCAGAGATGTGGTATTTGATGAAATGTCAAGCTTCTATGCAGATGCCAAGTGACTGAGTCTTGAACCAAATGACAAAGAAAATGCTGAAAAATCAAGTGCAAAATCTCAGGTTTTGAGTGGACCAGATGCATCACCAAGCAATAGTTCCAACTCAAATCCATGGAGTGGAAGATTACGTGGGAATTTCAGTCCAACAAATTCATCAAATACATCCAAGAAAGGTAAAGAAAAGCTTTTTGCTGGTCATAAAACATGTGCAGGTTTTGAAGACGTTGATGGAGATTCAAGCGGTTCAGAAAAGAGTCTTGATGAGGAACTTGGATTGCCCTCTGTGAAGACTCCAGGAGTAAGAAGGGCACATGCAGATGATACAAGAAGAAGTGACCCAGGACCAAGAAGATCTGGGAGGATGCGTAATTCAGTGCAACGATTGACATATGATAGTTACATGGCTCGCCATTGTGCCTACATGACAAAGGTAATACAAGATGTTGAACCTTCTTGTTTTGAAGATGCAATTGGTAATGCAGATTGGAAAAAAGCTATGGATGAGGAGATGGCTGCACTTTATGGAAATGATACATGGAAGCTGGTTCCATTACCGCAAGGAAAGAAACCCATAGGTTGTAAATGGGTTTACAAGGTAAAGCATAATGCTGATGGTAGCATAAGCAGGTATAAAGCACGATTGGTAGCTAAAGGATATGCACACACATATGGCATTGATTATGAGGAAACATTCATCCCTGTAGCTAAAATGTCTACTGTTAGGACACTTGTTGCATTAGCTATAACAAAAGGATGGACTTTGCATCAGATGGATGTGAAGAATGCTTTCCTACATGGTGAGTTATAGGAAGAAGTATATATGGACCAGCCACAAGGATATGAAGATTCAAAGCATCCAGAATATGTTTGTAGGTTGCAAAAGGCTTTGTATGGGCTGAAGCAGGCTCCACGTGCATGGCATGCAAGGATTGCTGATTACTTAACCAGCATTGGGTTTTCTATGTGTGATGCAGATCACTCACTATATGCAAGGAAGGCTGATGATGGCATCACTATTGTGGCTATTTATGTTGATGACCTGATTGTAGGTGGTGATAATGAAGAAAGCATCAAAGAGGTAAAGAAACTTCTTATGTAGGAATTCGACATGAAAGATCTTGGTGTGCTGCGCTATTTCTTGGGCATTGAGTTTATACACATAGAAACAGGTATATGGATGTCGCAAAGGCAATATGCCTTGAATATGCTGCAAAAGTATGGTATGGCTGATTGTAAGCCAATTTCTATGCCTTTAGATCAGAATTTGAAATTGGATACTACATCAAGTGAAGCATTGGAAAATGCTACTATGTATAGGAAAATTGTGGGAAGTCTTATATATGTTACAATTACAAGGCCTGATTTAAGCTACACTGTTGGACTTGAAAGTCAGTTTATGCAGGTTCCCAGGAAGCCACATTTGGATGCTCTGAGGCACACTCTACGTTATGTGAGTGCTACTTTGGATTATGCATTGTTTTATGAAGCTGGTGTAGATTTGCAGGTTCATAGATACACCGATGCAGATTGGGCTGGTAGTACTCCAGATAGAAGATCTACTAGTGGCTTTCTTTTCTCACTTGGAGGTGCAGCTATTACATGGAGCAGTAAGAAGCAACCCAATGTTGCTTTGTCGAGTACAGAGGCTGAGTATAGAGGTGCTGCAATGGCAGCATGTGAGGCATCATGGCTAGAGATGTTACTTGCAGATTTAGGTGTGGAAGTGCAAAATCCTATCACTATCTATTGTGATAATCTTAGCAACATACAGTTAGCACGGAACCCTGTTTTCCATGCTAGAACAAAGCATATCGAGGTACATTATCACTTCATCAGAGAGAAGGTATTAGCAGGTGATATTGATCTTGTTTATGTGAGAACAGATGAGCAGGTTGCTGATATTTTCACCAAAGCACTTGGAGATGAGAAGTTGAAGACGTTTCGGAAGATGCTTGGATTACAGGATATGGTGTTGAGCTTGAGGGGGAGTGTTGAGATATCAAGCTCAACATGTGATGATCCAGGATAACACGTACCAGTTTTTCGTTTCTCTAACATGTATAGTGTTCACGCCGGTATATGTCAGGGATACTTCATTGAGCTTTATTAGATTTATCTACCGAGAGTGATGGCACATTTGTTTCTTGCCAGCTCACTCATTCGAAGACATTAGGTTTTTCCTTATGTACTGGTCTTTATATATTGCACTTGTTGTATTCTTGTTTTGAGGTCATTCTTGTACATTCCTTTTATGTAATAAAAGAAGAAGAAGAAGAAGATCATTCTTCCCTGTCTCAATTTGTGTGTGTGCTTCTCCTTGAGAGTGAGAGTGTGTGTGGGAGCTCTCTTCTTATCTCCTTCCTCGTGACAGTGGCCAAATCTACATATGGATGCTGACACCTATGTACGAAGTTGCGAGACATGCCAAAGGGCCAAATACCCAATTCGGCAAGATGACATGCCATTGAGACCTATGGTTTGCACTAGAGCATTTTCCAAATGGGGTATTGATTTTATAGGACCCATTAACCCACCAGCCAAAGGGTTACATGTTGAATACATAATAGTAGCCACGAATTATTTGACTAAATGGGTGGAGGCAAAGGCTACTAGAAAGAATGATGCTCAGACCACTGCTAAGTTTCTTTTTTAGCACATTTTCACTCGCTTTGGATTACCAATTGAGATAGTGAGTGACCGAGGAACGCATTTCATCAATGAAGTCATAGAGTCCTTAATGAATGAATTCTTGATGATCCATAAAAAATCAGCCCCATATCACCCTCAAGCCAACGGTCAAGCTGAAAGTTCCAACAAGGTATTATGCACAGTATTGACCAAGATAGTCAATAGTGGAAGTTCAGACTGGGGCAAACAATTGCATCATGCAATTTGGGCCTTTCGAGTCGCTTAGAAGATTGCCATTGGAACTATCCCATTCAACCTAGTGTATGGACAGAATGCAATCCTGCTGATCGATTTTTTAGTGCCAACCTTGAGAGTAGCCCAACAGTATGAATGGACAGGGCATGAATTATCCAAGCAACTAGACCAAATTGAGAAGCTACATGAGACGAGAATACAAGCGGTTGTAGGAATTTATGCGACCAAGAGAAGACAAAAGGCATAGTATGATGTGCACATCAAAGACAAAGGACTAAACGAAGGAGACTTAGTTCTGGTCTACACCTTGAAGCAGCATGCCAAGAAGTTACAAAAGCGTGGATATGGACCCCTAATAATCAATAGGATTTCCACTAGTGGAGTGGTTAATCTAGCTACTCTGGATGGAGATGTTCTTCCTAACTACATAAGTGGATCACGAGTAAAACGATATATGAAGCCATTAACGGACCAAATGTTAGCACGCCTCGTAGGTGTGCAAAATAGGAAGAGAGAGGAAGAACGGATTAGAGAGGAAGCACGGCAAGAAGCCTTAGAGCGTATCAAGAAACGGAAAGAGTGGATAAGGCAAGAGATGAAGGGTATCTACAAGGAGAAGAGCCTATCCCCATGGCTAACTACTAGGTTCATAAGTCCGACACAACCAATGTCTGCATGTCCCAACCTTACTTAAACCTAGGAATTGGAACGACGGAGTACCAGCTGATAGACACCTTGATAGATTCAGGAGTAGCACTCAGTTGCATACGAAGTCCGGTCATCAAGGATCTTCAAACGATGAGAACACCTACGAAAGCACACATGATAGGTGTGGGAGGTGAAGTTATAGTATGCATTGGAGAGGCCACAATATCCCTCCACCTAGGAAATTCAACTATGGAACAATGAGTTCTCGTATGCAGAGATGAGGATCTAATAGAGAACTTGATCCTGGGACAAGACTAGATCATTGATAATGAGGTGAGCATACACCTAGCTCAAGGATACATTTCAGCCAAAATAGGGCACAAGGAAATCTTTAGTCTATTAGGAGAGATGCCCTCTCATGGACCAGAAGTCATCAAAAGTGCCGAACAAATCGTAGAAGAGCACATAGCAAATGATTCCAGCACAAATCAATTAGAAGAAGGTCCGACAGAAGAAAGGAACTCAAACCCCAATGTATCCAAGGAGAAAGTGGATTCATCCTACTTGACTGGTGAACAGAAGGGAACCAAGGACAATATTGTTAAAGCCTTCTACAAAAAAGAGCGATCAACAGCATGGAAATCCACCATCAGCCACTCGCAATCAAGAAATGCTAACTTCAAGTGGGTTTGCAAGGATCGAATGAAGAAATTGGAGAAGGCAACGCCAATACAAGCCATTCATCATAGGAAGACAAGGGTGGACAAGGGTTCTTCTTCACCAAAATCAGAATCAAAGCAACTCCTGAGAATATGGCTGCCAAGGTCATTGGTAGAGGCCCAAAGAACTCGACAACAAATATGGATCCCAAAGAACGTCAGACAAGTAGCTACTCAAGAGATAGACAAGCACAAGAAAACATTATATCGACACAGTAACACCATGAAACCAAGCAAGACTAGTCACAGATATCGAAGAAGCACGAATCCAACGACTCGGACAACACAAATAGCAAAAGAAGCGCCTGCAACACAACAAAATGAGGAGAAGACAAGGCTTAAAACCTCTACTATGAAATGGATATGGAAACCCAACCAACAGCAAGGAATGGAACAACAGAACCAAGAAGATTTCTTTTGCACACATGAAGCCTCAAATGCACCTAAAGTATGCATGATAGGGCCACATTACGAGGCTAGGCATTCGGCACATGATGTACATAACAGAATTAGTGGTGCACATTCTCCACTTGGGGACAAGTCATAGCTTCTACTTCCATAGGAATGGACCTACTATGTAAATGAATAACCTTCGGCTATCCTAATTCTTGTCTTCTTTCAGAAGTGAAAGTGAAAAAAATATATGGTAAGAGATCCTACTTATGCAAACAAGGGGAACAGAGTGACACAACGCATGAAATGTCACTACAACACACATCCCTAAATGACATGTATTCTACAGAAGCTAATGCTCTTTGCATTACGAGTGCAAATGGCTTCTGAAGACTTTGAAACTACCATTCAAGAGGAAGTGTTGGAATGCCCTTTGCAAAGCGTGACTAAAGCAAAAGGTCATTGGTTTAGAGATGATCAACCAGCAGGGGATTTCTTATTCCTGGTAACCATCAAAATCATGGATAGAGATCACCAGTTCCCTGTGATGTCCAAAGACTTCAAGGTAGTACATGAGCTCACATCAACCATGGACGTTATGAAGAAGGCGGGCATTCATAAATACTTTGAGTTACCGATATACAAGCCCGATTTTCAGTGATGTGCTCAAGTTATGAATACTCTGCAGCCTGCCTTGCATGACCCATTGGTGCCGGAGGCTAGAGTCATGGACGACGTTGGTGAATGGGTCATTATCCAATTTACACATGACTTAATTAAGGAAGCTTTTGGATGGGAGAAGGATGGGACCACGATCTTGAAGGAGGAAAGTCAAGGAGCAAAGACCCGAACGTTCAATGACATTAATCGCATTGATATTGAAGAAGAAGTGAGACTCATCCATCAGCATTTTTGTTTTCCAAACATGCACAGGTACACTGCTCCGCAAAAGATCGTAGTACAAATGTTGTCACACGCTATTAAGCAAATCGGAAATCAAGTCAATATGACTCCTTATATTCAAGAACGGCTGTTCGAGGCAAAGAAACAGTGGAATCACAAGAAATTTTTGAATGGAAGTGTCGCACTGACCATTCTAATATATCATGCCTTGGGTATTAGAGAGCATTTAAGAGAGATGCCATCATCTGAAGGCATGGCAAAATATGCAAAGGTTGCAACAGTTCCTCGGAAAAAGAAGGGAGTAACAATCGTAGAGGAAGTAGAAACTAGCTCCCAACCTAGAATGAGAGGTACAAAGAGACTAAGGGAAATGATGCAAGCAGAAGCACAAGTTCCAGCCACCAAAAGAGAACATGTGCTTCCAAGAACAAGACTTGAAGACCATCAACCTATCACGGAAGAAGATTTGGCCAAAGCCATGGAAGCCACACACCAGTACACAGAAGGCCAAGTAAACCTATCAGTACAAGGACACCATTACCAACAAGCCCATCAAGGTATAGAACAAAAAAAGAGGCTGACCAAGGTGCATAGATACAGGGAATTAGGTTTAGTAAATTCAAGCTCATCATCAGATGCACAAGAACCACACAAATCCTTGTTGAATGTGGACATTCGAAGTGAGTCCAAGGATGATGGACAATGGGAGGAGTTAAATGAAGTGAACAAGAATGTGGAAGAGGAGGTTATGAAGGTGGATCAAAAGCCCATCAGCTCCAGCCAAGATAAGGCAGGGAAGGAGGCCTCCCAATAAAGAGTACATGTCATCAAATTAAATGAAGCATCTAACATGCAAATCCAAGAGACTATGCTTGTAGGAGAGGGATTATTCAAAAATCCCAAGGAAGAACCAGAAGATAATACGGTGGAAGAGTCAGAACCCTTTACACCAATAAGGGTAGTGGCAAAACCCTCCCCTATGTATGTTACATTTCAAGGGAGTGCCACGAAGGTCGTTAATAAAGAAGACGAAAACAAAGAACAAGAAGTGCAGCTCCAAATCAAACAACCACATAATGAAACTATACATGTGGAGCACGGAAAGGATGTTCAAACAGGGGAAGCTCCAAGCATCCCAAAAACTTGGTTGAACATGGATGTCGCTCAGCTCAAGCCAATGGTGCAACATATGATCAAAACCGCCATGGACACTCAATAGTTAATGCTTGAGGCTGAATCCGACTATGATAGGGCAATGCGAGAAAAGAATCAACTTCACGAAATAGGTGAGAACCTTTCTGCCCAATCAATTCAAGCACAAAGGAACATAGTAGATACAAAGAAAGAAGTCCAAGAAGCCAAGCAACAATGCAACACACTAGAGATAGAAAATCAAAAACTGAAAGACCAATTATAAGATTTACAAAGGAAATATGAAGCTAACAAGACCGAGAAAACACACATGAATGCCAGAAGCAAAATACTGGAGTCGCAAATCAAAATATACATGGAAGAAGTAGAGAACATACGAAACAAAAACAAGGAGCTGATGATAGCCCTTCTATGTAATCAACCTATAGAAGCTCTTGAAGTGTCAAAAAAGGACACAAAAGCATTGGAAGAAAAGATAGCTAGTTATGAAGATCAGCTCAAGCAGGAGCAAGACATCATTGCAGAATGGGAGAAAAGGTTTATGGATGACATAGCAGAAGTGAGAAAGAAGTGGAAGGTTGCAGAAAACAAATATTTTGAGCAATGCAATGAAGATGCAAATCAACTCGCGGTCATTGGCGAGGAGCTCCTAAGAAACAAAGAAACCATTATGAAGGCCACCGAGGAAATTAAAAACAAAGATGAATTGATCAAGAAACTATAGGATCAAATAACACAGAAGATAACAGAGGGGACACCAGTAGTTCCACACTCCAGAGCGGCTACTGAGGAGATTGAGGTAAGTCCTCTCTCTCCCCCCTTACATCATTCGCCGATAAGGGAGGAAACAGAGATCCATCCTGAAAGAACTCATCGGGATATTGCAAAACTGAGCCGACATGAGAGGGCACTACTGGTGTCCAAACTTACAGAAGATTTTGAAGATCAAGTGGTAAAATTCATGAAGGAAGCAAAGATCAAAAGCAAGAATCTGGAACAAATAATGAGACCATTCAATGTACCATATGGTTTACTTAAAGAGAAAACACGGCAATACATAAAGAACACAACCAATAAAGAGCCAGATTGCAACCTCTAGTTTAGCATGCAAACATTCACCTACACTCAAGAGGAATTTGACAATGTTGATCCCATATGGAGGAGGAAGTTTTTGGAGAAGAATCTGACCCTAAGGGTACACTGGGAATCATCACCATACCTAACTTCAGGTAAATCCATCTTTTTGCCCATTACCTAGAAGATGCTCCTGGACACAATTTTGGGAAGGTCAGTGCCAAGGAAGCATCAATAATCAGTGGCTCAACTATCCTCTACTACCAAGTCCACCATGAGATTATTTACCAACAGATGAATACATGATCAAGACAATTGAAATTCGGATAGTGTTGGAACATCAAGCTTACACTATGCTTGAGGTGGATTTGATCTACATCAAAGGCTATCGCGTCGAAAGAATATCTGTTGGAGAGTTCTTTTTCATATGCTCATTTATTGTATTTTTTGAGAATATTTTGATGGCTCATTTACCGTTGTAAAAGCCTTGAGTTGTACACATGTAAAGGTACAAATATAGGGCCAAAATCCCACGAAATTTTGGTGGTTGAAGTTGCATTCAATCAAGCAATCAATCACCTAAAAGTAGATCAATCAAAATCTTCACTTTTCCTAGATTGTAGGGAAGTGAATTGATTCCCTCCAACAACCATTCCCACCTTCATTTGAATTCAAATTCAAGTTGTAAAAGTCGTGGAACACTCCTAGAGGCTATATAAGGAGTTGAAATCACTTGTACATTACATGGAAGCAATATACATACACTTGTGACCATCACTGTCTTGCTCCTTCAATTTCTGCATCATCTTCTTCACCAACAGTAATCTTGCAGAGGCTGCTGCTCTCTCCTCAGAGCTCCAAATTGAGTGCAAGAGGACTCATTGGAAAGGTATCAGTGTTTAGTTTATTCCTGTAAATTTTCAAAGAATTTGGTTCAGCAGATTTGGAGAAATCTCAGTTTTTCTGCCTCGGGGTCAATCTCTGCGTATTCCTGAAAAATAGGAGGTACCACCCGTGAATGTCGCATTCATTCCTATAGCATATTTTGCTTATTCCTTATAATTTTGTTCATTCCATACACTCAACCCTATGTGTATCACTCCCATAAAAGGATTTTTTCTAATTGTAATCACGCTGGTCGCTATGGGCATTTGAAGTTCATTGTCTCTTCCATAGATAGTAAGCTTTCTGAGCTAGTTGACCCGGGAACCTATCTGTTTTGTATCGACTCATTCTCCTTGATGCTCCAAGGTACATAGTGTGTTTCTTTGCACTTATAGCATGCCTATAAGGTCTATTTGAGTCTCCAAAAGCTCAAGGGCTGGTCTTGTGCCGGTTGGCTTGACCAAACTTCATCGCTTCGAAACGCACTTTTCTACCTTCGACAAGCTTCTCCAAGTTCTTTTAGTGGTATCAGAGCTAGTTCAAGATGGGTGACGGCTTTCCCTCAATGATCGAGAAGCTTGATCGACACAACTACGCGGCTTGGCAAATCAGAATGGAGGCCTACTTGCAAGGTAGAAATCTTTATGGAATTGTAGCAGGTGATGAAGCTATGCCTATTCCAAGATCCAAAGGAGGACCTACACAAGAGGAGACAGATAAGCTCACACTTTGGTGCGCAAGGGATGCTCAAGCAAGGTCGTACATACTAAACTCTATCTCTGACTTTCTATTACCACATATTAGAGGATGCAAGACATCTCAAGAGACTTGGGATGCCCTGGACACTTTCTTTTCTGCTAGTACCAAAGCAAGAAAGAATCATCTTTGGAATGAGTTCAACCAAATGAAGAAGACACCTAAACAAACCATCACAGAGTTTGTTACCAAGGTCAAGGAGGTTGCGGATCACTTAGCATCCATTGGAGAGCTGATTGAAGAAAAGGTCATCATGAGCCAAATTCTCAACGGCATTCGAAGTGATAAGCAATGGCAATCCTTCACGACGGCTTACGATCTCATCATGGATGTGCAGACTCCAGACTTCAACATCTTTCTTGGACAACTCTTCAATCAAGAAGCCAACAATAGCATAAAGGAAGGTAACTCTTATCATGGTAATTCAACGAGTGCTCTATATGCAGATAAGAAGGATAAGAAGCAGAAAGGCAAGAAGAAGGAAGAAGACGAAGAAGAGACTTCCCAAGCCAACTTCGCAAGCAAGAGCAAGTGGAAAGGGAAGAAGAAAGGACCAAAGCAAGACAAAGCCAAAGGTCAGAATGTTCAACCTTGTGCCATATGCGATAAGACCAACCACACCACTCAGAACTGTTGGTTCAATGGGAAGACCCAGAAAGGAAGTGGAAGAGGTGGATATGGCGGCAATAGAGGCAGAGGTGGACACAACTTCAACAACAACAATAGAAGCTATAATAGAAGGGACTACAACAATTATTCAGAAGATCAACCACATGAAGACTCATTACTTCTTATGAACCTAAGCCACAAAGAAGGTAAAGAAGATGATCATTTGTTCTACATAGATTCAGGATGCTCGAATCATGTTGCAGGCAACATTGCTCTTCTATCTGACTTGGAAAGTCCAAAGCATAGACATGAAGTGCAAACAGGGGATGACACGAAGCACAATGTGGAGAAGATTGGTAATGTCAAAGCTTCCAATGGCAGGACAAACATTCTGAGTAAGGTTCTCTATGTACCCACTATCACTAAAAACCTAATAAGTGTAGGCCAAATAGTTAAAAAAGGCTTGCAAGTTAGGTTCACCCAACATGGAGCTTTTGTGGAAGATCCATGTCAAGGCTTCAAGAAGATAGCCCGAGGTGAGAAGCATGGTAGGCTCTTTACTTTTGAAGTAGGAGATACCAGGAACATAGCTCTATTCAACTTTGGGTCTCAAACCCTAAGTGAGCTTGAAGTGTGGCATAAGAGACTTGCTCATGTGAATGAAAGAACCTTGAAGGATATATGCAGGGATCAAAGTGTTCTAGGACTGCCGAACATATCAAAGCAACACATGATCAACAGGTGTGATGCATGTCAGATTGGGAAGGCACAAAGACAACCATTCAACCACAAAGGCTACATCCACAACAACTTATTGGACTTAGTACACACAGATGTATGGGGACCAAGTCAAGAACCTTCATTGGCAGGATCAAGGTATTATGTCTCATTTATTGACGACCATAGTAGGTGGACTGTTCTATACTTTATCAAGAGTAAGAATGAAGTGTTTGATTGCTTCAAGAAGTATCTTGCGCATGTGGAGAATCATACAGGTAGATCACTAAAGAAGCTCAAATCTGATGGAGGGGGAGAATACTTCTCCAAAGATTTTGATGAGTTCTTGCAGGATAAAGGTATCAAAAGGGAAGTGACTACCAGGTACTCTCCTCAACTAAATGGAATTGCAGAGAGGAGAAACAAGACATTGGTTGGATCAGCCCGAACAATGCTTGAAGAGAAGAAGTTGCCACATTATCTATGGGCAGAAGCTATTTCAATTGCAGTGTACCTTGTCAATCGACTACCATCCAAATCACTTCAAGGTATGACTCCTTATGAAGCATGGCATGGAAGAAAACCTAGTCTTGGACATTGCAAGGTTTTTGGTTGTTTAGCTTATGTTCATGTACCATCACAAATAAGAGGTAAGCTAGATGAAAGGGCAACAAAGGCAGTGTTTATTGGATATGATTCAACTCAGATGGGTTACAGGTTCTTCAATCCTTCAGCCAAGCAATTCACTACAAGTAGAGATGTTGTGTTTGAAGAACACAGGTCTTGGTATGATGAAGACAAACAAAAGGTAACACTACCATATGATCTTGATTCTGACTCTCATCAATTAGGAAGGAAGCATGATACACAGGTCCAGGATCCAAGAAGTGATACAGACGATGACCAAGATGAAAGAGAAAGGGATTACAAGCTATGGAAGTCAAGAGGCAAAGCAAAGATGCAAGAGGTTGGAGAATGCTCCAAACAAGCACCTAGAAGATCAGCAAGAGAGAAGAAACAACCAGAAAGGTATGGATATGATTCCACATTTGTTACAAAGCATTCAATCTACTTGGCAAAAGACTCTATTTTAGAGGAACCCTCAACCTATGAAGAGGCAAAGGGAAACCCTAATTGGGAAAAGGCCATGAACGAAGAGATAGATGCATTGAAGGAAATGGACACTTGGGATTTGGTTCCAATGTCACCGAATCAAAAGGTAATTGGTTGCAGATGGGTATACAAAGTTAAAAGAAATTCAGATGGATCAGTTTGCAGGTACAAGGCAAGATTAGTTGCCAAAGGATGCTCACAAACTCATGGTATAGACTATGAGGAAACATTCTCACCAGTTGCAAAGATGACTACAATCAAGACATTGATAAGTGTAGCTGCTGCAAGGAATTGGAGACTCCTCCAACTTGATGTGAAAAATGCATTCTTAAATGGTTGGATAAGTGAAGAGGTATACATGTCACAACCACCAGGTTTTGAAAACCCTAACCATCCATCTTATGTTTGCAGACTTAAGAAAGCATTGTATGGATTGAAACAAGCTCCAAGAGCTTGGAATTACAGGTTGGTTACATATCTTCAAGACCAAGGGTTCAAAGCTAGCAGCTCCGATCCTTCTCTATTCATCAAAAGGGATCACAATGAGGTTATCTATCTATGTGTATATGTAGATGATATTATTGTGACAGGTGATGATCTAAATGGCATTCAAAGGATCAAGAGACACATGCAAGAGGAGTTCAAAATCAGTGACCTAGGTGAGCTCACATATTTCCTAGGTATGCAGGTGATATATACAGATGAAGGAATGTATTTGACTCAAAGAAGATACATTCAGGATCTTCTTCTCAAGTTCAAAATGGAGAACACTAAACCTGCAGGTACACCTTTGGAGATGAATCATAAACTTAGTGTTTATGAAGGTGAGAAAATTGAAGACATTAAAGAGTATCAAAGCTTGGTAGGTAGCTTGATATATGCTACTCACACAAGGGCAGACATCTCATATAGTGTGGGAGTGCTTAGTCAGTTCATGCACTCACCAAGAAGACCACACATGGATGCGGCTACGAGAGTACTGAAGTATCTCAAAGGTACAATCAACGAAGGTTCAAAGCTAGTGTCATGGAGTTCCAAGAAGCAACCAACAGTTGCTTTATCTTCAACTGAAGCAGAGTACAGAGGCTTGACCATAGCAACTCAAGAGGCAATATGGTTAAAAGCATTGTATACAGATTTGGGACTTGTGAGTTCCAAACCTCACATATTTGGAGATAATGTAAGTTCCATGCATCTAGCGGCAAATCCTATTTTTCATGCGAGAACCAAGCATATAGAAGTCCATTATCACTTCATCAGGGAGAAGCTCATGGCAAAGGAGATCGACATTTCTTTTGTTCCGACTGAAAAGCAAGTAGCAGATATGATGACAAAGGCACTTGATGGAATAAAGCTTTGTAGATTCAAAGCTATGGCAGGTATTCAACCTATCAGAGAATGAAGACTCAAGCATACTTTAGCTTGAGGGGGAGCTGTTGGAACATCAAGCTTACACTATGCTTGAGGTGGATTTGATCTACATCAAAGGCTATCGCGTCGAAAGAATATCCGTTGGAGAGTTCTTTTTCATATGCTCATTTATTGTATTTTTTGAGAATATTTTGATGGCTCATTTACCGTTGTAAAAGCCTTGAGTTGTACACATGTAAAGGTACAAATATAGGGCCAAAATCCCACGAAATTTTGGTGGTTGAAGTTGCATTCAATCAAGCAATCAATCACCTAAAAGTAGATCAATCAAGATCTTCACTTTTCCTAGATTGTAGGGAAGTGAATTGATTCCCTCCAACAACCATTCCCACCTTCATTTGAATTCAAATTCAAGTTGTAAAAGTCGTGGAACACTCCTAGAGGCTATATAAGGAGTTGAAATCACTTGTACATTACATGGAAGCAATATACATACACTTGTGACCATCACTGTCTTGCTCCTTCAATTTCTGCATCATCTTCTTCACCAACAGTAATCCTGCAGAGGCTGCTGCTCTCTCCTCAGAGCTCCAAACTGAGTGCAAGAGGACTCATTGGAAAGGTATCAGTGTCTAGTTTATGCCTGTAAATTTTCAAAGCATTTGGTTCAGCAGATTTGGAGAAATCTCCGTTTTTCTGCCTCGGGGTCAATCTCTGCGTATTCCTGAAAAATAGGAGGTACCACCGTTGAATGTCGCATTCATTCCTATAGCATATTTTGCTTATTCCTTATACTTTTGTGCATTCCATACACTCAACCCTATGTGTATCACTCCCATAAAAGGAGTTTTTCTAATTGTAATCACACTGGTCGCTATGGGCATTTGAAGTTCATTGTCTCTTCCATAGATAGTAAGTTTTTTGAGCTAGTTGACCCGGGAACCTATCTGTTTTGTATCGACTCATTCTCCTTGATGCTCCAAGGTACATAGTGTGTTTCTTTGCACTTATAGCATGCCTATAAGGTCTATTTGAGTCTCCAAAAGCTCAAGGGCTGGTCTTGTGCCGGTTGGCTTGACCAAACTTCATCGCTTCGAAACGCACTTTTCTACCTTCGACAAGCTTCTCCAAGTTCTTTCAGATAGCTCGTTATGCATCTCTACCAGATCTAGCCATTATACATGTATTCTCACTCACATGCATTTATTCATACTACACACAGATGTACTTATGCATATGCATGCTTGCTTCTCATACATATATATCTATATATATTTTTAATGCATATATGCATATATCACCTATGTTCATACTCATGTACACTCTCATATGCATACTGTTATGAAGGGAGTCTCTATAGAAGAGATGGTGTGAACCATCTCTTGGGCTCCACTAGAAGGGCACTCACATGAGTGCCATGTGGCACTCATGTGAGATGCCACATTAGTTACTCCAATTAAGGAGTATGAAATCGAGAGAGAGGTACGTGGCTGGGCGGTTCAGAGAAGGCATCGATCTCCGTGCTCGCGCTCGTCTCAGAAAGGCTTCCTCGAATTCTGTGCTGCAAGCCCCCTAAAGTGAGGGGACTCCTCGAGACACCGGAGTTAGGACCCAACATTGGTATCCGAGCCAGAGGTACCGGCGTCCAGCAGCCGCACGCGCGCTCGTGAAGAGAGAGAGAGCAACAGCAGTCGCCGTCCGACGCGCAGTCAACAGGTCAACAAGGACTGACGACCGGAACCCAACACAAAGCGCAGCGATTGAGCTCACGCCTCTCATCCCCCCCTCTTGGATGAAGATTACACTTACCTGCTCCTCCTTATATAGAGAGAATATGATGTCTTCCATACCACATGTGGGATAAAGCTCCATCTTCATCGACTGGCATGCTCATGGACTGAGGTTTTCGAAAGCAAAGTGTAAGCCATTTCAAAATCGAAGTTTTTCTTGATTTTACAGGAATAAAAGAGACCTTTTGAATCAAGATATTGGCTAAAGTGAGGATGCACATATGTATTACGGGCTGTGGAGAAGGGTTTAGAGTTTTGGGTTTTCATTGAAAAGCTTCAATCCTTCAGTTTGGAGCTCTTCAAAGTCTCTACTTCAAGACGGTTACCTTTTTACCTCCCACCGGTGACATACCTCACTTCTCCGGACCATATCTTCTTCATACCATTTTAAAAATCTTGGTCACGTTTCGAAGCTACGCTTTCAAGCTTCGCTCAGAGACCATCGGTGTTGGATTTGGAAGAGATTTGCCTTACCAAAATCTCTCTGCAGCGCTTCAGCAGGAACTAGGCGGCCACTCCCGGGCCTAGTTTTTCTTCATCCGGACTCCAAATCCAATTTTTTCACTTGGGATTGTCTCAAATTTTTGAAGTGCAGGTGCTGGGCAACAATTTGTGGACTTGCGAGGATTGGAAAATCTCTGAAATTGTTCAGTTGCACTCAGTTTTCCCGTTTGAGACTTTTCCTACGCACTTTTGGTGTTATTTTGGATGGTTTATGGTGTCTAGAACCTCCCCGGACCAAGCGGACATTTCCAATTTTCTTTTGGGACTGGCGAGGAATCAAAATCAGCGGCTTGAAGCATCAAGGACCACTTGGATTTAGCTTCCGCAACTCTACTTTGTATCAGGGAAGTGTTCTTGTGTTATATCTCTCTTCTTCTTGCATATTTAAACTCTACTTCCATTCATTTTCATACTCCCTAGTTAGCAAACGGGGGAAGGGTACTTAAATATGGAAACTAAAGGCAAACAAGTAGTTGAGACCACTTCTCCATCTAGAGAGCAACTAGAGGATCAGGATGCTAGGATGGAAGAAGTAGAGTTAGGACAAGAAATAGAAGAGAATATAGAAGAAAAAGAGCCTTCACAGCAAGAGTACACTTATGAAGAGCTTATAGATGAATTTGTCACTCGTGACCAATTCATTGACTTGAAAGAGCAAACCCTTAAGTTAGAGAAAGATTTGGGTAGCATTACATCTCTTATACAGCAACTTAAGTCTCAAATGATCTCTCTTGAGACTAGTGTCACCTCTTTCCTAGCTAGGAAGGAAAGAGAGACTCCTACCATTCCTCTAGAGATTACTAGGAAAGAGACTTCTCTTCCTAGTAAGCATAAAGGAGAGAGCTCTAGGGAAGCTCCCCTCCTGAAAGACTTGAAGCCACCAACCTTCACGGGGGATGACCGAGACAGGAATAAGGATGCAGTCTACACTTTTTTACAAAAGTGGCATGATTTGCATCAATTGAAGGGCACCCCACCTGAGTATCGTGTGCTAGAGGCGAGTCTCTCCCTCGGCCCGCGTGCTTATAAGTGGTGGATGAGTCTTAAGGAGGCGAACTCTATCCCTAGTGACTGGAGTCAGTTTGAAACTCTTTTCCTAAAAGAGTTTCTTCCTGAAAATGAAGAGGAGAGGAATTGGGATGAGTGGGATAGGATTACTCAAAGAGGCAGGCCTCTTTCAGTCTATCTATCCCACTATAGAGAGATCACTTTGAAGCTTAAGGGTCTAGATGATTTTCAGAAGACCAGAGGGTTTGTTAGGGCTTGGATAAAGCCATAAAGAGGGAAGTCAGGAGGAATACGCCTAAGACGTTTGAGGAGGCGATCAAATATGCACAGATATATGAGGACCATAACCGTCCTCAGTATACTCCTATGGAGACGGATCAGCCCCTTAAACCTCTTAGCACCACTAAATTTAAGAAAAAGTTGCCTTTTGGGAAAAACAAGGTTTTTATTAAAAAACAAAGATCACAAGGGCCTAAGCTATCTACAGACCAGTTTGAGAAGGCCAAAAGAGAGAACCTGTGTTTTAGGTGCCTATCCCCTAGTCATTCGCAGTGGAACTGTCCACTCAAGAAGGGGGAAGAAAAGAAGAAAGGACCAGAGTCTAGTACGGCTCCTGAAAGGGGCAAAAAGGCGGTCCACCTAGTGCAGACCCTTCCCATTCATGGCAGCTCTAGCTGCAAGGGAGTGGAGGTGATGCACGAGGATATAGAGCACACATTTTGTTTGACTCAGTCATTGTGGTCACCGCAGTTTGGACCACATGACTTGGTCAAGCTACATGGTAGTGTATACGAGACCAGGGTGCGAGTCATGATAGATGATTCTGCTACTCATAACTTCATAAACTATGCTTTGGTCAAGAAATTGAAGATTCCCCAGCAGCCTAGTGCACATAAATACATTGTATCTATGATGCAAGGGCAAGATAAAAGAATATGGGATACTATGGTATCCAATTTGGAAGTCAAGATGCAGGATTATACAGATAATATGGACTTCCAAATTATGAACATGGAGAGGACAGATCTAGTCTTAGGAAGAGAATGGCTATGGGGGTTGGGAGATACACTTAAACGCAGCTATCAAAATAACACACTCGAGTTTGAAAAGAATGGAAGTAAAGTTTATATTCAGGGAGAGAGAGATGTACCTAGTGCACCTCTCATCTCATCATTAGAGTTGTATAGTCTCTGTTGTTCACAGCATGTACAGGATATGTTTTTATTGTATAGTCATGATATGGAGCATTGTACAGACAGCTCATCTGATGTATATTTTCATGCTTTGAATGTAAATATGAATAGGACTTTCTACTATTCTTTTTTGCAAGAGTGTGTAGTTAAAAGTTTTAAGGATCTTATGTTTGAATACAGAGATGTTTTTCCCACTGACTTACCTAGAGGGCTACCACCTGAGAGAGGGGACATTGACCATGCCATAGAAGTTGTTATTAACACTAACCCTATTTGTAGACCACCTTATAGGCTTAGTGTTTCTCAGCATGAGGAGGTTGAGAAGCAATTGCAGGATTATTTAGATAAAGGCTTCATCAAACCTAGTAACTCACCATGGGCATCGCCAATGCTCCTAGTTAAAAAGAAAGATGGCTCTATGAGACTATGTATAGATTATAGAGCACTTAATAAGGTAACTATCAAAAATAGATTTCCAATGCCTAGATTGGAAGATCTATTTGATCAGTTACATCAAGCTAGGTATTTTACCAAGCTTGACCTTAGATCAGGATATCATCAGATTAGAATTAGGGCAGAGGATGTCCCTAAGACTGCATTTAGGACTAGATATGGGCATTATGAGTTTTTGGTGATGCCTTTTGGTCTCACCAATGCTCCTGCCACTTTCATGAAACTCATGAATAGTGTTTTACGGCCTTATCTAGGACACTTTGTAGTAGACTTTTTAGATGACATTCTGATCTATAGTGCATCAGAACAGGAGCACTTGGAACACTTGAGAAAAGTATTTCAAGTGCTAAGGGAAAATTCGCTCTTTGCTAAGGAGTCAAAGTGTGAATTTTTCAAGACAGAGGTTAGGTACCTTGGGCATATAGTCTCCAAAGATGGAATCCAGATGGATCCTGAAAAAGTAAGGGCTATTATGGAATGGCCACATCCACGGAACCTGGAGGAGCTGCAGATCTTCCTAGGTTTATCAGGTTTCTATCAAAGATTCATTAAGAACTATGCCAAAATTTCTGTCCCGATGACGGAAGAGCTTAAAGGGAAAGGGAAAGCCTTTCATTGGGGAGACGAACAGAAGCAAAGTATGGAAAAGTTGAAAGTAGCAATTGCTACAGCTCCACTTTTACATATAGCAGATCCCAATAAACCATTTGTGGTTGAGACTGACGCGAGTGAGTTTGCTATAGGAGCGGTTTTAGTACAAGATGGTTGACCATTAGCTTTTGAGAGCAAGAAACTAGAATCGGCTCAAAAGAATTACTCCGTCTATGAGAAGGAGTTGTATGCAATAGTCCATGCTTTGAAGAAGTGGCGTCATTATTTATATGGTGCCAAAGTTACGATAGTGTTTGATCAAGAGAGCATTAAGTGGCTCTCTAATCAAACAGACCTTAAAGGTTGTAAGGCCCGATGGGCAGAGACCCTTCAAGAGTTTGATTATGAGCTTAGGTATAGGAAGGGAAAGTTTAATATAGTGGCTGATTCACTTAGCCGCATGCCTATGCTCAATGGACTGAGTTTTACTCAGATCACTAGTGAGCTACTTGAGTCTATTAAAGAGAAATGTAGGCTTGATCCTGCATATTCCGAGATTTGGGAAGCCATAGAGAACGGGGATCGTGAAATACGGGTTTCCAATGAGGATAGAGTATCGACGGGTACTCAAGAAGGATTCAAGTGGAAGAATTACAGTGTCCAAGATGGATATCTGTTATATAAAGGTAAGGTGTGTGTCCCTAGAAATACTGAGATGAGACGACATATTTTATATGAGTGTCATGACACACCTAGTGCGGGACACCCAGGAGTTAACAAGACTTATGATCTTGTTAAGAGGCAGTTTTATTGGCCTGGACTTCATAAGGACGTCCTAGAGTATGTGCTTAAGTGCAATAAATGCCAGGTCAACAAAGCTGAGAGGTTGAGGATTGGAGGACTACTCCACCCATTGGATATTCCTAATGGGAAGTGGGAAAGTATCTCCATGGACTTTATAGTCGGTTTACCTAAGACACAGAGAGGGCACGACTCGGTCTGGGTAATTGTGGATAGGTTAACCAAAATGGCTAGGTTTATTCCAACACATACTACAGTAAAGACACCTGAGTTGGCTAGACTCTTTGTAGAGAACCTATACCGGTTATATGGTCTTCCTTTAGACATAGTTTCTGATCAGGATAGGAAGTTTACTAGCCACTTTTGGAGAGCGGTCTTCAAAAGGCTGGATACAAAGCTTAGCATGAGTACGGCCGAGCATCCACAGTCGGATGGGCAAACAGAAAGGGTTAACCAAATCCTAGAGGATATGCTTCGAGCATATGTGAATGAAAGGCAAACTAATTGGGAAGAGTACTTACCTATAGTAGAGTTTGCATATAACAGTGCCAAGCACTCTTCCACTGGGCATAGTCCATTTATGCTTATGTATGGGTTTCAGCCAAGGGCTCCTTATGCAGTTGGCTTGCAGAATGAAAAAGTTCAAGCTGCAAAGGACTTCTTGGAAGAAATGAATGATATGCTTAGACTTGCTAAGGACAGCATTAGGAAAGCTCAGGATAGGGCTAGAGCCTATGCTGACCCTCAGAGAAGAGATATCAACTTTGAGGTAGGAGAGCAAGTCTATCTTAGAGTTCCATCTAGGTCTGAAACCATGAAGACGGGACCTTGTCCAAAATTATCTCCTAGGTATTGTGGACCTTTCCAAATACTTAAGAGAATAGGAAAGATGGCTTACCAGCTCCAACTTCCAGAGAATAGTCAAATCCATCCAGTTTTTCATGTTAGCCGGCTTAAGAAAAGGCTGGGTGAATCTGACAACCTCATTCCAGATAGTGAGGTAGTAGAACCTATTTCTGTTCAATCTATTCCACATGAGCCAGAGAGCATACTACGCACTCGAGAGAAACGGACGAGGAGTCACTTGTATAAAGAGTGTCTAGTAAAGTGGAAAGATAGTTCAGAAGATAGTGCCACATGGGAGCGGGTTAGCACCATACAAAGACGGTTTCCCAGTTTCAGTTTACCTTCCCAAGAGTTTTCTTAAGGGGAAGGATATGGGGAAACAACACGGAGACAGGACCATGTATTTATATACATGGGGATATAGTGGGAGTACCACCCTCTTGATTCATAGACCTTCCAATACCATTTTGAGGACAAAAATGGAGTTAAGGGGAAGGAAATGTTATGAAGGGAGTCTCTATAGAAGAGATGGTGTGAACCATCTCTTGGGCTCCACTAGAAGGGCACTCACATGAGTGCCATGTGGCACTCATGTGAGATGCCACATTAGTTACTCCAATTAAGGAGTATGAAATCGAGAGAGAGGTACGTGGCTGGGCGGTTCAGAGAAGGCATCGATCTCCGTGCTCGCGCTCGTCTCAGAAAGGCTTCCTCAAATTCTGTGCTGCAAGCCCCCTAAAGTGAGGGGACTCCTCGAGACACCGGAGTTAGGACCCAACACATACACACTCAGATATATGCACATGCTTCTAATATCATGCATATTCATGTATACATGCATCTAATATTCACATGCATACTCATGCATACATGCATCTAACATCATGCATACATGCATTCTCTCTTATTCTCATACATATGCATACATATTAACATGCATATGCTCTCATCCTTATACATTCATCCATGCATATGCAATCATATGATTATACACATACACACACCCATTAATTCATATGCATTCTCACATATATACATATGCATCCTCATTTACTCTCTCTCTCTCACTCTCTCTCTCCCTCTCTCTCTCTCTCTCTTCAAGTATTTTGATGGTAATGCACCACATTTCTCCTTGGTGAGAGCTCCAAGATGATATCCTTGGAGTAGAAAACTGAGCTCCGAAGGCCGCACATAGTACTTCGCATAGAAGCTACAGAATACACAAAAAACATAGTACACAGGGAGCATGAAGACATACTTCTTAGGTCTTACAAATCCGGTCAAACTTACAGTCTTTGACATGAAGGCTCACCGCATCTGTTAGCATAACAAAATCTAAACCTGGAACATATCTATTAGGTGGATGTGAGACATGTGCAGAACATCTCAATGGTTGCTAAACAAAAACATGTGCAGTACTGATACGAATGGACATTCTCTTGAACATCCCTATGTGCAACATCTTTATGCTTGCTAACCAGAGGACTAGTGTTGAGCCCATAATAGTCATATTGCTCAAAGTCATTTGTAGTAAAAGTCAAAAGTTCAAATTCAAACTGGTCAAAGTCAAGATGTTGAAGGTCAAAGTCAACATGGGCAAAGTTAAAGTGTTCAAAGTTTGGGTGTCAAGGTGCACAGATAGTGCACAAATAATTGTTCACAAAGGTTATATGTTGCAAAAAGTTGGTTGCAGTTTGCAAGGGTCTTTCTGTAATTTCTCTAAGGTTCAAAGTGTTTTTAAAGTGTTTGGAAGGTTCAGGTGAACGCTCTCTTAGGTGCACATTTGAAGAATTAAAAGGCAAAAAGTGAAGGTATGTGAAGTGGCAGCGTACGCAAAAGTGAAAGTATGGCCCCCTAATTAAAATTTTTGTCTTAGTCTAAAGTCTATAGGGATTCGTTGGCTGCCCACTTTTGGAGACAATCTTGGGGCATCAAAGTGAGCACCAAGATAGTATAGCATAGGAGCGTACGTAAATTGACACTCAAATCAATGCAAGGCATTATTCTTTGAAGACTAAGCAAGGTGAGCATAGTCTAGACTAAGGGAAGTGCAAGAAACATACAGAGTGCATGCGACATAGAGAGTCATTTGCAAGGTGCAAGAAGAGTGACTTAGATTGTATGCAAAGTGTCACGCACGCACGTGAGCATCTTCTTTTGTCATCGTGCAACATGCCCTTTTGCTCCTCTCTGCTCCTTGATCTACGTCCGCGAACACACACATATTTTCATCCGGTTCACCTCCCAGCCACGCCCGAGCTTCTACTTGTGTTCCCCTGATAGATAGTGAGAGAGCCCTCAAAAACCACTAAGGGTAATACAAATAATCTCTCTACTCAAAGAGATTGCTCTCTCCCCCTTCTACCAAATGGGCATAATGCCCTTAGTGATGCCATGTGGCATTCTTGCCACCTCACTCAAGAGTGTGCATCCGTAATATGACATTTCCTTCCCCTTGAAAGCATTTTTGTCCTCGAAAATGTAGATGAAATGTCCGTAATGGTAGAATAAAGTGCTCGGACTCCCCTGAACCCCATGTACTCTATGTACATGGTCATCTCTGTGTGTTGTTGTTTCCCCGTATCCTTCCCCTTAAGAAGTCTCATATGAGATCATCTCAAAGGTGGGAAACCGTCTAAGTGGTGCCTACTATCTCCCATATACACTCAACTTCCATACTACCACTCCCATGATATACTACATCATCCAAATGACCTAAGTCCATATGATGTATCGTCTATGGAGTAATAATATGAAAAGGAAGTGTAAAGTGCCAAGCTTATAGGCTTGACCATAGTGGAGGTAGTAAACCATAGAATCCTATGGAATATAGAACAAAGTCCCATAATAAATGGCTCCAACCACATCTAAGACTAAATGATAGATTTCCCTCATAACACCCCAGGTCTTGCTAACCTTGAGTGTAATTACAAGTAGTAGTTTTGTCTAAACTACCTTGTGAACTATGTAAATCCATAATCTAACTCACGGTGGTAAAGTGCAATCTCTACATTTCACCAACCAAGAAATCTGTGGTTTTTCATCCATTACCATTGAACTAAGTTCTATTGGAAGAGCATCTATTGGCACTAGTGCAAACTCTCAAATTTTCTCTTCCCTTTAGTTTGCCATATGAATGCAAAAAGCATTCCCTTTGAGATTTAGATAATCCCTAAGTACCCATCCTCCTAACTGATGTTTACTCATCATACTCATGATGTAACACCAACTAAGAGTTTGGTACCATAAGAGGTTAGATATATCCCTATCTCTTGGAAACTCAAAAGAGAAGTATCATCAATCTACTCCCAGTCTAACTAATGTCAATAACTAGATCATCTCATCTAGTCAAAGACCATCACTGGAGTAACATAATGGCTCCTCTCTAGAGTCTCCATGTGAGACTCAATCTAACTATCATGATTAACTGATCTCTCTCTTGTCTTTGATAGAAGAGTGCCACTCCTATCTAGACAATCTAAATGAGAAAGCGAAACTCTCTTCATGTCTATGTCTGTAATCTCCTCCAAGGAAAAGAGCTCCGGTAGTGGAATCTATTCCACTTTCCCTTTCCCTTTGAAAGAGATTCTGTTGAATCGGTTAGCTCTACTCATCCATGACTGAGAACATGCACATACGTTCTCCATGTTTTTCCTTCCAAAATAGTGGAGAATCATACTCCCACATGAAGGAACTTATATTGACAAGTGGAGTAAACAAATTCCTTCTGAAATATAAACTAAGAGATGTTTTCTAAACACCGCTTCTGTCTAAAGGAAAATATGCTCTATTCTTCTCCTATGAAGAAATCATATTTTCCTTTCCTTCTTTCTCTCTCAAAGAATAGGAGCTAAAGTGTGAGTACTAAACTAAAGTAAGATCTCTCATGGATCTCTGAGCTGATTCCCACTTTCTCCTTTCCTTAAAAGAGAAACTGATGAATTTATTTAGTCCTCGCTTCCATGGCGAATGCATAATCCCTCATTACACTTATTCCAATGAAGATGGAGAACAGATCTCCGCTAACTAATGAAGGTGTATGTAGTGAAGAGTGGAGAAAATAAATTCCTAACAAGGATCAAAGCCCGATGCTAAAATGGTTAGCAATGATATGATTGATACCATAAACACAAGTGTATCCATAATAAAGAACGATCTCTGCCAACCATACTTTGTGCATGGATCTATACGATCCAATCAAACCGATGGAATTATCCTTCCTGAAAGATTGAAAAATGAGTATGTGATACCAAGGGTGAGAAAATCACCTATCACATTCTCTACTGGAAGAATAAATCTTCCCTAAACTATGAAGGATAACTCCTAATCCTAAGGAGATGTCTACTAAGAGCTCTCCTCTGATCTAGTGAGACATGACGCCATGAATGATGAGTCCTTTTCTCCCTGGCCATAGAAGAAGAGTGCTCAATGGGAAGTCGTTTCCATCGTCCCATACCAGTGGAACCTTCTTCCAATCCATGGTTTCATACCTACACTAAACCAAATATATATTCCATATACATATAATGGAATATATAGGTGGACTGTAATGAATCCCATGTCCTCAACTCATATCGGTGGACTCAAATGAGTCCCATGTCCTCGAACTAGTTAGTTTGGTTCTAGTCAACAATGTGACAATGGATATCCCCTTCTGTTCCAAACCAACTTGTTCCTAGGTACAAAGACTAAGTCTAGGTACCTCTCTGTAGATCCCGATATACATATATATGTATTGGGTACCCCAATTATTCCTGATTAAGGGATCTATGCTCTGAATCATAGAGCTAGTGCCATACCTTTGGCCTTCCTAACCATCACTTGAATCACATAAACACCCGTCGATGTTGTCTCATGAAACCCATCTCTGTGATCCCGTTTATTTTGTTTCCTTAGTAGTGTAGCAAAAGTGCTTCACTACTTGCTCAAGTGATGTATATGAGCGAAGCTAGTCACTCTTTGGGTATTCATCATGATACCCCATAGTCTCCTAATCATCATGAGACTCTTGTGAAGATAAATAATTCTTCACTAACTTGGACTTGGAGATTATCATAAATGTGTCTCTCGTGTCTGTATGCAACTTCCTAAAACCTATAGGATTGCTTGTGCACATTACTAATCGTGAAGGTGTAGCTCCTTCCCTTAGCAATCCTATGGTCTAAATCCATAAGGATTATGTGTAGGGATCCTGCTACTACTGAAGTTGCCTTATGTAAAATACTCTGATGGTCCTAAGTCCATCAAATACATGCTTATAAGCATGTCTAAAACTTATTGATGTTTGCAGAAAGGCATGTTACCATGCCATAACCTTCTTGCCTAAAGGCAAGTGCGTATATAACGCCATGCGGTAGGAAAAAATTTGACAGCATTTCCCCAGGAAATGGAATTCCAAAAAATTTAAACCATAGCTCAGTGGCACTCAGGCCACCCAAAAACATAGGGCTTGACAGGCCCATGGCATGCACGCCATAAACTTATATATGGATTCCATGACCTGCAAAAACACAAAAGTATTTGCTAGCAACCATTCCCGGTGTTGCATAGCCATATGGTTTCTGTAATCTTCTTTTCTGCAAACAATCAAAAAGTATACTTCCTGCATGTTGATCCATACTTTTAAGAGCTTAAACAATGATCAACAGTTGATGTATGCAATCCCATTCATGCATGTAGATACAGAACATGCCATAACATAAATAAAATGCCAGAAAGCATAAAATATACGTCCCTGAGTAGTCTGATTTTGGAATTGCATGCATCTAATCTCTCTCGACAAGCTTCGAGACCTCTGCACCTTCCTCCTCATGTCCTAAAACACACTTTGAAGTGTCCGAAAATATCGGAGCATTCCTCAAAACATAAAGCATGGTCAGGTGATTACAAACATAATGCAAATTTAGCTTAAAAATGCATTAGTAATCCTTCTTTAGACCTGCAAAAACCACTTTAGGACCTGAAAATTTTCATAAACTGAAATATAAAGCATGTGCAAATAGGTCTAAGTGAAATTACTCAAATCACCTTCCCGGTTTGAAAAATATGGCTCCCGGAAGGTAATCGCCAAAATCTGTTCAGACTTTGCAGACCTGTTCAGACCTGCAAAAATTTTTACTTTCCAAAATTTTTTCTCATAAACTAAAAGTAGACCTTGTGCTCTTCGAAACGAGCCGTAGCACGTCCAATTTGGAGTTTCCTAGCCCAAGATATGGCCATTCCAAGTGGGACATGCCAAACTAGTGGACTGTTGGAGGGGCTGGAAAAAGTGTAAAAATGTGATTTTTGGGGTGCCCAAAAGCATTCTTCCATCAAGCAAATCCTAAAATTCTCTCCATAACCTCAGAGAGTGGTATATGAAGATGCTTGGGCCTATTTTCACCTTTCCAAATCCTCCCTTAGTGCATGCTAATTCACTCCCCAAAAGAGGCCTAAATCAAGATTTTGCTTTTATGCAAAAACTTAAATGAGAGCTCTTAGCAAGCTTCTAATCCACTCTAAATGTGGATTTCTCTTGGATTATATACAATAATCCATGGGAAGCCATAAATGATCTTTATTCTTACTCCCAAAAGTGGAGTTTAGCCAAAAGATTAATTTCTGAAATTTTCCAAAAAGTGTGGGAAGGGGGCCTTTGAGGAACTAAAATTCCTCCTTAACTTATCATTTTTATGAATCTAATGATTCTTCTAAGAAGTCCATACACCATACTCTCAGTAAATATACTTTTTCCCATCCATCCATAACTATCGCACCTCTTTTTCCCTCTTCCAAAATGGGAATTTTTTAGATTTAGGTGCTGAAATTTTGTCAAACTGTGATGGAAGGAGGTTTTGTGGAGCTTCAAACTCCCATCAAACTGAGGTATCTTTTGGATTTCTTGATTTTACATGGAAGTCAATACACTATACTATGGGTGTGTATGGTTTTTTTCATAAATCCATGAAAAATCGCGCTTTATTTCCCCTTCCCAAAATGGCTATTTATCAAAAACAGCCCCTGAAATTTATGTGAAAATCATCAAAGTAGGCTACTTTGGAGGTGCATAAAGCTACCCTTTGTTCTATATTGAGGGAATCCTTGACTCTCGGTGAGAGTACATATCTCATACTCTCCATATATGTGATTTCCCTCCCAAAATGTAGCCACCCTAATGCTTCATTATCATTCTCAAAAATGAAAATTCCTACAAGAATTCAAAAATACTCAAACCTGAAACTTGAAGCCATAACTCCTTCCTACTAAATCGTGTAGAGGAATGTGTCATCTTTGATTGCTCCTTGTTTCCTTGAGGATTATCTCACCCTCTCCCATCCGTGTGGGCATCACTTATGTCTTTCTCACATTGAGCCTGGACGGCTTAAAACAGACCATATGACGAGCTGAGGATGAACTATAAGCACCATATAGGCGTGGCATATTGGGTAGGTCGTTGATCTCCATATGGGAACGTCGTGGGATCAAATCCCCTGCCCCGTAGCGTTTAACACAAGCCCAAAAACGAGCTCTGATACCACTGTCACGCACGCACGTGAGCATCTTCTTTTGTCATCGCGCGAACATGCCCTTTTGCTCCTCTCTGCTCCTTGATCTACGTCCGCGAACACACACATATTTTCATCCGGTTCACCTCCCAGCCACGCCCGAGCTTCTACTTGTGTTCCCCTGATAGATAGTGAGAGAGCCCTCAAAAACCACTAAGGGTAATACAAATAATCTCTCTACTCAAAGAGATTGCTCTCTCCCCCTTCTACCAAATGGGCATAATGCCCTTAGTGATGCCATGTGGCATTCTTGCCACCTCACTCAAGAGTGTGCATCCGTAATATGACACAAAGATGGTGAAGCAAGGAATATCAAGAGTTCCAAAGTCCCATTGAAGGTCCGCGTCGGTAGAAGGTGTCCATCCCTCCCCCTATTGGAAGCTTGGTGCAAGGTGTGCACAAAGGGCAAGCTTTGAGAAGGTGGAGGTCTGGTGGAGGTCGGCGGCAGATTCTAAGTACTTTGTAATCTTATTTCATGAGCATTATTTAGTCTTTGGCATATTGCACAGAGCATTTGGCTTATGTACAAGCTTGTGTTCTTCTCTTCCTAATTGATCATAAGCTTTTGGTGTCATTAATTCTCTTGTTCTCACTCTCCATTCTCCCACAAACACTAAAATCCCTTTCTACACAAGAATCCCCCAACAACTAGTATCCTCAAACACCACTCTTCTCACTTCAACCTCCTTAATGGATTGTTTATGCATCTTAGACTCATTGAAAATGACATCACTACTTCTGATCACTAACCCTGTTTCAGGATCCCATAAACGATATCCAAATTGTCCTTCTCGACCATATCCAAGAAAAATGCATTTCTTTGACTTATGGTCCAACTTTTGTCTATGATTCTTGGGTATATGAACATATGCTTCACACCCAAAAACTCAAAGATGATCATAATATGGTGGCTTCCCTGTCCACAACTCTTGTGCCACTTTTAGACCTTTCGCAATACTAGGTGAAAGATTAATCACATGAACTGCTGTCAATACTGGTTCTGCCCAAAAGCCTTGTGAGAGGTTTGCATGATGCAACATAGAGACTACTATATCTTGAAATAGTTCTATTCATCCTCTCAGCTACACCATTCTGTACTAGGGTATAAGAAGTTGTAAACTCTCTATGAATCCCTCTAGACTGATAGAAAAGGTTGAATTCATGTGTGGTATACTCACCTCCATTATCTAAATGTAACGCTTTAATCTTAGTTCCTTTTTCAGTCTCAACTGAAGCAAGCCATTTTCTGAAAGTAGGGAATACCTCATCCTTCGATTTGATAGGATATACCCAAAATTTTCTAGTAGCATCATCTATGAAAGTGAGAAAGTAAAGAGAACCACCTAAGGACCTAGTGGGCATAGGACCACACACATCTGTATGAAGGAGATCTAAAGGCTGAATTGAAGAGTCAATGTGCATTCTATCCGCATTTTTGGTTTTCTTTCCATATTGACAATGCTCACAAAATGAAAATTCGAAGAAAAATAACATAGGTAAGTAGCCAGAACGAGAAAGATTTTCCATTCCACCACAAGATATATGGCCCAAACAACCATGCCAAATACAAGCCATAGGCTATTAAGTAACAGCTAACAAGTGTTCTTTCTGTGATACAAATAAAGGATAAAGTGACCCAACTTTGCTTCCTTTTGCAATAACCATATTGCCCTTTGATATGCAAAAGGACTGAGCATAGAAGACCACTTTGTAACTGAGGTCATGATCAACTGACATCAAACTACGTGATAACTGAGATACATGGTGTACATTTATGCATAGTAAATTTTGAACCATCAATGAACTGCACAACCACACCTCTAATCCCCACAACATCACACTGGTAAGAGTCACCAAGTCTCACAGTACCAAGAGACTTTGCTGCATAATTAGTAAAACATTTTTTGTGTGGTGTCACATGAAAAGAAGCAGCAGAATCTAGCAGTCACGTGTGGGAAAGAGAGTCAGCCATAAGATCCTCAGTTGGCACAGAACTATCAAGTGGCAACACATCAGCATCATCAAAAATAGCATTAATTTCTTCAATCTTCACAATGGAAGTAGATGGTGCAGGTAATTGTTTAACATGCCCATCAACGTTCTATCCTCTACATTTAGCATTCTTTAATGCATAAGAATCTTTCTTCATGTGTCCTTTCTTGTGACGATAATGGCATTCGATATCCCTCTTCCTTGATTTACTTCTACTCTTATTTCGTTGACCATTCTTTTCCTTGTTCTTGCTCCTCCCACGTTGCTAATTCTTTCCTTGGTAAGAATCACGGACATTATATGCATCTCTGCTCTAAGTGCCAACCATAGATTTTCTACAAATCTCCTCACTCAAGAGTGCTCCACATATGTCATCACAAATGAGATTACCACCAGGTGCACTATTGCTACTAGTTGTGCAAAACGTATCCCATGATGATGGTAATGTGCATAATAAAAATAATTTTTTCATTTCATTATCCATATCCATTTTTTGAGCATGTAACTTGGAGAATATAGCATCAAACTCATTTAGATGAGCAGCAACACTATCTGTGTCCTTCATATGAAGGTCATATAATTTTCTCATCAGATACACTTTATTTGATGTCTTCTCTTTTTCATATGTATTGCATAAATTCTTCCAAAGCTCCTCTGCACTTTCATAGTCTAATACTGTAAAGTAAACATTATCTGCCAGGTGCAAGCGAATGGTAGACCTAGCCATTTCATCTAACTCATCCCAATCATCTTCATCCATGTCAGCAAGCTTCTTTGAAATTCCATTTACTGGCTTCCATTGCCTCCTTTGAATCAGCACATATTTAATCTTATTCTTCCATAGAGCAAAGTTTGTGCCATCAAATTTTCGGATCTCAAATTGGTCTTTGCCCTATAAGTTATAGCTCCTCCTCGGAACAATGGCACTTGACCCTGATCCACTAGAAGTGCCTGAGACCTCTTATGCCATGATGGTGGAGAACTAAATGGAATGATAATGGAGCTAGAAGAGTTCAAACACCAATGAATAAGTGTGTCACGGAGTAAATCGACCACTGTATAGTTTACTAGACCACAAATTTGGAAAATGTTTGCCAGAGTATCCTCTGGAACATGAGCATATGACGTGTGTCAAAGTATCATAAAAGCGCAAGTACTAACATGTTTACTTGCATAGTGAATTATTGACTCCACTGCATATAATCAGTTACCCAATAGAAGCCAACTAGGCTTATCGTGCACCTATGAACAACTATCATATATCTCCTATGGCGAGGCTGGGTAAGTCTTCCACTTGCATCATTGAAGAGACCCCAATATCTGGGTGTCTCCTAGTTAAGAAAACCTCACCACGGCCCTCTTTATCAAACATAAAAGGCTTTATGCACAAAAACGTAACCGCTATATCAATGACCACATGGATGTACATGAGCGATATCCACAGATGCATACATGGTGTGTATGTGCTCAATATATGCAGTAAAATGACACTAAAAGGCTGAATGCTCAGCCCAAAAACTAGCCAACGATACCTACAAGTGTCTATCAACTCTGATGTTTTATGCTAAAAAAACCTCCATAAATTTGCAGCGGTTACTCCCACCAAAACTGAAAACCTTTCGAGAAACCTGTAGTTTTATGAGTGTGGCTGAAAACATAGCCCCAAAGGTTGATATTTACTGTCAAAGAAGTACAAAGAACACTCGTCTTGATGTTCTTGAACCTATGTGAAGAGAATTATGTGCAAAAGTACTCTAAAATGGCTCCAAAAGCACTCCAAAATTGCTTTAGAAATAGGGTTTGAAAGCAAAGAATGAAGCTTTGAGGGACCAAAACATGTTCAAGTTAATGTTAACCTTAGTCTTTCCCGTTCTTTAGACACCACAAGAGTGTAGCTTAGTGGCAAGAGATTGCCACCATTAAGCGAGCTCTGGGGGGAACAATACTCAGATGGGTGACCTCCCGGGAAGTACCGAGAACCTCTATCTTCCTTGATCATTAAGGTCCTCTCTCGCACGTAGCCAATAGCACCAACGGTGACTTGCATCACAAGGTATGCCAAGGTCTATGCCTTGGTCACCACCTTAGTGAGAAGTCGGGGGGCGCTTCGCTCGCACGAAAGGAACAAAGGTTTTGCATCAAACGACTCTGATACCACTAAAGTATTTTGATGGTGATGCACCATGCGCTCTCCTTCTTGAGAGCTCCACAACGATATCCTTGGAGTAGAAAACCGAGCTCCTAAGGCTGCACATAGTACTTCATAGAGAGGCTGCAAAATAGGCAGAAAACATAATACACAGGGAGCACGAAGAGAGACTTCTTAGGTATTACAAATGCGATTGAACTTACAGTCTGTGACTGACCATGACACTATATGTTTTATTAGAGAACATATACAAAGAAGTGTTCAGTGGCCATTTGGCCTTTCACATGGACACTAACGATAACATCTCTCTCTGTCTCTCTCTCTCCCTCTCTCTCCCTCTCTCTCTCTTTCTCTTTCTCTCTCTTGTGCTCTATGCCTATCATTGCATGCATATCTATCTTCAATGACCATAAGGCTCTCTCTCTCTCTCTCTCTCTCTCTTTGTGTGTGTTGTCAGCTTTTTGGGAGTCTCTCACTCTTTCTGCATGTGCACAAATAGCAACGGGTGGAGGGGGAAGAACCTATTCTCTCTCTCTCTCTCTCTCTCTCTCTCTCTCGCATGCAAACAGTAGCGGCTAGTCACCTTCTCTATGTATGCATGATCAAAATTTGAGGGGAGAGGAAATAAGGCAAGAAAGGAAAAAAATTATACCTACAAAAACAACATTAGAGAAAAAAAACTTTGTGTACACGTATATATCCCCTCACATACATGCATACGCTTCTCACCTTTCATGCATACCACACGTTAGCACACTCACATACACCATATTTTTAACCTACTTCAATCACACAACTCATGTACTCTACTCTTTAATCCACACTCACACTCACCTCACTTTTAATTCTCACTTTAATCACATAGCTCACTCACACCACTCTTTCACACACTTTAATCACATAACTCACTCATACCACTCTTTTAACCCACAATTCACACACACCTCACATATTTAGATTGATTTTATTTCCTTTGTTCTTATTTTTACAATTCTTTAATACTTTTAATTTAGGTTCACACCAAGGAATAATATACTTAAATACTTTAATAGTTACATACACACACACACACACTATTACGATAATATAGGTTTATACTCATACCCCCACATATACACTTAGACACTTGGGGTAAAACCTAATGCATGTATGCCTAGGTAGGGTTTATAGATGGTCTCCTGTTAATTAAGTAGTCATGCACTTTCACACACATAGGTATCTAGACAGTCTTTCCAATATTTATAAACACAAGAATTCAAAAGATGAGGTTTGATCAAATTACATCTTTGTAGATTTGCTACTTGCTGGTACTAGAGAGAGATTAGTCAAAATAAAAAATCTTATCAAAGATGTAAAAATTCAGAGATAACCAATCTGGAAACAAAAATTTTTAATTTTCCTGTATGTCAATTTGAAGGATGAAATCGTTCCGACATTTGCCCCCACCAAACCTGCACATCATCTCGATGGGCCAACCTATAGATCAGGGGAAGTAGCATCAAATTCTTTTAAAAAAACTAACTAAATAGCTTTAACTAATATGATAAAAGATGCTTCTATATTCAAGTTAAGATTTTGATAACAAAGAAAATCTTTAAAATTATGCAACTTTGAATTGGAAACCATTTCCTTTACTGCATGAAGTTTAAAGACAAGTTTAGAAACTCCTATAACAGTCATTTTGGTAGTTGTGATACTTACCATTTTATTAACCCTCTTCAAAGTAATATTTATTTTATATAAGTGTTCCATCCTTTATCTCTTAGCCATGTGCTACAAGATACATCTAACTAATTCTTCTATAGCAGATCTTTGCCTCATATAGCCCATAAATACATTTTAGGAGTGAGTTCGAGACCACAACTGAATCATGATAACTTTTCCTTATTCTTTTTCTTTGTTTTTCTTTTTCTTTTTTTTCTTATTTTTCTTTTTATCATGTCGCAGAAACCATTAATTTACTGCTTTATGTATTTATATTTTCTCTTTTTCTTTGCAACTCTTTTGTTAAAGGGGAAAGACTTAACCCCTATTCAGAGGTGAGGTTCTAGAGGCATGCTATAGTTAGAACTAGGATCTCGTTAGCTAAATTTTTTAGAAATTAAGGAAGCCTACTTGTATAAAATAAATCTACTTCTACTAAGAATTTGCAAGCCAAGTTTTCCCTTCTCCTATCCTCATAACAAATCATAAGTTCCCTAAATCTTACCTTTAACTCACATGCACATCCCTACTTTGATTTCTAATTCTTTATTTACATAATTTTAACAATTTTCTTTTTATACCAGAAACATGTAAATTCCTAACTATGGAATGCATGAAAAAGAAATTTTATATTGAAATAAAGAAAAAATTTGAATTATTTCACGTGATTAACATCATGCTTCATTTTCATCTTCATCATCCAAGAAGTCTTCATCTAACTCGTATTCATTGCTCGACCTTCTTTAGAATAGCTTAATGCTCTTACCTACAATCATATTTTTTAAAGGAATTTTGTCAAGTTCTCGTAAAAATATATGTACCTGTATCAAACACAAAAACAACAACATATGGACCAAACCATCATTTAGTTAATTTTCGACGTGCATCATATTGAATTTCAAAAGTACTATCATAAACAAGTACCCAATCCCCACTCTCTATCGATCATGGCCTCAGTCGATGATTCTTGTCAAAGTAAATTTTATTCTTTAATTGTGATGCTTTTAATTTTTTAGTAGCCTCTTTTAAATTTTCATTACCTTCTTTTAATTGGTCAATCCTTAATGCCAATAAATCTTCTCATATTAAATTGTCTTCCCATTTTAAACTTATATGTTTATTATCTGATTGTGTATAGGAAAATATGGACTTTTGACAATACATGAGTTTAGTTGGCATAAAACCAGTTGTTCTCGTGTAGGTCATCCTATCGGCCCATAAAGCAAATGGTACATATTTTGGCCATTTCCCAATATCTCCACGGCATCCTTTTGAAATCACCTTTACTATGGAAGAATGTCCTCATTCAATCTTTCCATTTGCATCTTGGTCGTAGGTTGTCGTAAGAGACAAATGAATCCCATGATGATCAAAGAACTCTCTTGCCTCTCTAGCATCTAGCTCATCTTGATCTGCTACTACTTTCTCAACATATCCAAATCTAGATAATACTTCTTTTTATAGAAATAAGCATACATTATAGGTAGTATTAGAACAAAGTGCTCGACCTTCAACGAGATTAGTTAAATCTTCACGTGCAAGTACTATGTACCTCATACCACTACTGCTTTTGGGCATAGTCACAAGTTTGACTACCCACTTGTAATGAATACAAGGTGGATAGTTCGGATGTAAAGGGTCTCTATGTTTGACTGAGGAATGTAACTGACATGTAGTACATGTGCTCACAAAATCTTTTACAATTATATACATCATCGGCCACCAATAACTTTTTTGAATCTTTTCATACATCGCTATGGAACCCTTATGACTAGCCCATAGGCTTTCATGCATATCCCTGCTTGCACTTGTAAATTTCTTAAGCCTAACACTCTTTGTGGATTTCTCACCTTCCCTTTAGCATGTCGCCAAAGATACACATCTTTCAAAAGGAAGTTAAAAGACTTCTTTCTGATGTTCCAGAATCCACTTGTTGAGCAGCTTGGAATAGGTTGAAACGTACTCAGATAATAACCTATATCTTTCCATTCTCCCTCATATTCTTCCTCTCTAAATCACTCATACATAAAAGTAGATGACTCATAATTAATTAAGTTTATGTGTCTATCCATTGCTTCTCTATCATAATCAAATATTGCTCGTGAGAGCATATTAGCAACGGTTTTATGCTTTGCAGCAATATGTACAATATCTACATTAATAAACTTAATAAAAGCAATATGTGAGCCGCAGGAATGCAATTCATATATTTTGTAATGTAATTCTGAAAAGTCGCACGCACATCGAAAGGGCATAGCGCAACCGTTGTAACTCTTTTTTATTAATAAAAAGAAGCGTGCGTGAACAGAAGGTAGGCGACGTCGGTCTGTTGGTCTGGGCGAATGCCTGAAGTGGAGCGTAGCGCATTGTTGATACCTTGAGTATTCTGAGTATGTTGTAACTCTACTCATTAAGTTTAGTAATTCGTTAAGTCTTTGATGAAGTATTAAGTTGATCCGATATTGCGGTAAAGTGACGAAGTTGCATGTTTATGCGTATTGTGGTGAAGAAGTTCTAATGTGTAGAATAGATAAGTAGTTGAAAGATAGCTTAATTCAGAGCATTAAGTCGGTGTCATAGCATACAATTGATTTTGTAGATTTGGGAAAATACAAACAGGGCCTCTGTTTTACAGAGCCCTAACCATCCCAAGAACCCAGATCTGATAAACAGTTTAAAATACAAGTTTAACACTGGCGCCGTCTGTGGGAAATGGAGTAGTTAGTTGAAGAAAACGGTTAAGGTTCAAAGAAGAATCCTTTGATATATGCCGATAACACGTTCTGACGAATCTTATCCCAAATACCGAAGTGATCAACATCCCTAGGCAGTTCCAAATTTGTTAGGAACACCCTTTGGTGGTAGAAGCGAAGAACGATCAAGTTCAGTTGCAGAAGGTCCAGATCAGCAAGCCAGTGGTAATTCCGGTGGTAGTTCGGTGCTGTGCAGAAGCAGTTTAGTAGCCTGCGAAGGTAATCCGATGCATTCCAGTGATAGTCCGGTATATTTTGAAGATAGTACGTTAGTTTTTGGTTGTACTTTGGCGCCGTCTGGTGATAGTTCAGCATTGCCTGGTGATGATTCCGTGATCTTCAGTGATAATTCGATGATCTTCGGTGACAGTTCGGTATTATCCAGTGACAATTCGATGATCTTCGGTGATAGTGCGCTATTGTTTGGTAGGAATTTACTGCATTCACCGTTTTTAGGTGCAAGTTTAGCCAATTTTGACACTAAAATTGAGAAGGGGTTGTTAGCTTTTGAGCTAAGTAATCGGTTCAGAGACATCTTAGGACCTAAAAGTGGGCAAAGTGACCATACGGTCCAGGAACATCAAGAAATACTTTCCCAAAATTCAGGCAACATGAGTAGTTCGCAGCAATAACAACAACAGCAACAACAACAACAACAATAGCAAGAACAACAACAATAATAACAGCAACAGATTATTCCACCACGTCCGGTGCCAGCCGGAGTCACATACACAAAATTTGGAGGTTTTCCGGGAGATGATGCCGATGCGCATGTGCGGACATTTGAAATTAATTACGCAGTTTTGAATTATCCAGCAGACCCTGCTTATAGCCATTGTGTTCCAATCAACTTTGGTTAATGAAGCTGCACACTGGTTAACTGAGTATGACTTGAATCATTTTCGGGAGTATGATGACGTGAAGGATGCATTTTTGCAATGATTCCGGATAACACAAGTATTAAATGATGGAGGTTCTGGAGTAAATATTGCAACAACAGCACTTTGTCAACGGATGGGATGGACATAAATGGAACCTGTCCAATTCTTTGTTCCTATGGCTGATCAATCTCGAGTTCATCCGGTTGGATTGGTGCGAGACATTCCTATTACTCTTCAAGGAGCTGTATTTAAAATGACCTTCATTGTTCTGGAAGTACCCGAATCCAGCCTTGATAATAACCTGCTCTTTGGACGACCATGGTTAAAGCAAGCTAAGGTAGTTTATGATTGGTTAGCGCATGAATTGATTTTCAAGAATAACCACCAAAAATATGTCGTTCCACTAGACGACATGAAGCCTTGTGACTTGCATGCACGACCATATGTAGCCGAACCTGTACACATGTTGGATGGTCTTTCAGATGATGAAGAGGAAGCTTTTCTTGAAGCCAAGAAGGATCTGATGGCACTCGGAACTGTGGACCTACAAACAGTTGCAGATAAGTGGAGTCCGACAGCCTGTACAGTAATACCACTGACCGGTGAATCAGAATCAAGCATAGCATAGACCTTGGATGATACGACGCTCCAACAATTGCTTCAGCTAGTTGACAACTTGGCCATGCCTTGGCAGTTCTAGGTACTCGAAGACCAATTGGTTACCTACAACTTAGGCGATGCAGCCAATCCATAGCCAGTGAAGATTAAGGCGGGACTATCAAAGACCTTCCAAGATAATTTGCTACAGCTACTACGTGACTTCTCTGATGTATTTGCCTGGGATTACCGCGATATGAAGGGGTTGGATCCATGCATCTACTAGCACCAGGTTATGCTGAAACGAGATGCTCGGCCTATTAAACAACCCAGCTATAGAATGAATCCTCACTATGTAGCCCAGGTCAAAGCAGAATTGGATCGATTGCTAAAGGTTGGGTTTATTGTCCCTATCGAGCATGCGGAGTGGATATCCCCCATTATCATAGTCCCTAAGAAGAATAAGCAATTATAGATATGTGTGGACTATCGGAAATTAAATGCAACAACAGTACCTGATCCATTCCCTCTATCGTTTCTGGACACAATGTTAGATGATGTGGCAGGTCAAGAGATGTACTCCTTTTTGGATGGATATAGTGGTTATAACCAAGTATGAATGGTGGAGCAAGACATTCCAAAGACAACATTTATAAAAAATCAGGGCGTTTATACGTGTAGAGTGATGTGGTTTGGTCTGTGAAATGCTCCAAGTACGTTTCAGCATTGTATGCAGGAAGTTTTTTGTCCTTATCAAACTACATTCATGAGATTTTACTTGGATGACTTCTCTTTATCCGGTGATACTTCGGTGCATCTATATCATTTACGGTGCTATTTCTCAAAGTGACCAGAATACCATTTGTGCTTAAACCCCAATAAATCTGTATTCTCTATATCATCATTTCAAAACAAGGGATCCAAGTTGATCCAGATAAGGTGAAGGAAGTACTGGAGGCACCTGCTCCCAAGACACCCAAAGAAGTGATGTGCTTCTTGGGACAAATCCGGTGGCATGGGTGACATTTGCGGTGGCTTGCTCATCTGCCCACGCCCCTCAATCACCTGATAACCAGTACTTCTCATCAGTTTGAATGGATTGAAGCATGTCAGCTCTCATTCGATCGATTAAAATCACTGTTAACGCAGGCACCTATTTTACAAGCGCCAAATTGGGAACTCCCATTTCATGTCTTTGTGGATGCGTCCGACATTGCCATTGGCAATGTGCTGATGTAGCAAATGGAGAAATGGTTCCGTCCAGTGTATTATGTGAGTCGCAGCTTAGCTCCGAAAGAGAGAAATTATTCAGTCACCAAACGTGAATGTCTCGGATTAGTGTATTCGGTGAAGAAATTCCGGCATTATTTACTGGGATGCCATTTCACCTTCCATGTCGATCATGTAGCCTTGGTGTACCTTGTTCGCCAACAGCATCTGGGAGGACGGTTAGCAAGATGGGTATTTTTGCTCCAAGAGTTTCATTATTCAGTAGTACATCGACCAGGGTCCGCACACACGCTTACTGAATTTTTATCTCGGTTGGATTTTGGTGAACTTTCAAAAGGAGTTGATGACACCACACCTGCCATCTATGCAATTGAGACTGTACAGGATGATCAGCAAGAATTGCCAGTACCCTCCTCCTACTATGACACTTTAATGCTTTTCTTGACTAGTGGATGTCCTCCCGGTACGACCTCTCCTACTGCTCGATGAAAACTGGCCATGTATAGTTGATGATTCCGGCTAATTGTAGGGCATTTATATTATATGGATCACTTGAGAGTGCTGCTAAGATGTGTTCCACCACACAAAACTGCTTCAGTAATCACAATGGCTCATTCTGTACCAGCTGGAGGTCATTTTGCGGTTGACCTGACCCACCAGAAGATTTTGCACAGTGGCTTATGGTGGCCTACTATGTACCATGATGTCACCAAGTATGTGCGACGGTGCAATACGTGTCAGCGTTCGGGTCAACCTTTACAGCGACATTTCTATTCGCTCCAACCAGTTTTGCCTCTCAAACCCTTTTAGAAATGGGGCTTGGATTTTATTGAACCGATAAAACCTCCTACGATACTTACCAGTAACATATATATTCTTACATGCATGGATTATGCGACTCGGTGGGCCGAAGCTTGGGCTCTACGGTCAGCCACAGCTATTGCGGTCGCTAAATGTTTGATGAAAGATATTTTTCCACACTATGGTTTACCTTTGGAGATTGTGACTGATTGTTACAAGGCCGACGGAGCGAGACAACCGCAACCGCAGAAGGACAAACAAGAATTTTGGCTGAAATGACGGAGATGCAGGAAATTACGCAAGAGTCGGTAAATGAAGGATGCGAAAGCGATAAAAAGTAGGATGAAGAAGAAGGAGGAGAGAGAACTTCCGCCGCTCCGTCTGGCTGGTGGGAGCAGAGATCACTGTGTGAGAAAGAGAGAGAGAGAACTACCGCCGCTCTGTCTGGCTGGTGGAAGGAGAGATCACTGTGTGAGAAAGAGAGAGAGAGAACGTTTTGGATTGATAGTTGAGATGGGAGAGAAAGGTGGAAGAGAATTGCGTATGTGAAGGTTAACAGGAATTTACTCAAGAGAGACAGAGAGTTAGAGACGTGAAGAGAAAGCAAGAGTTCAACTGTCGTTTGTGTCACGATTGTTATTTTGTAAGTGCATAGCATTGAGTACTTCTTGAGAAGAAAGGTTAGTCGATATCTGCAAGAAACTGTGATTCTCTGTAGTAGTGAATCTGATTAATGTATTGGGATATACCTCTTTTTGAGTACTCTGAATTAAGTGTTACAGTAGATGACGTTCAGTATACTGTTATATCATTTTTTTGACGGTATGTGTGCGCACTGTTGATAATAATTTTCTGGTATACACCATTTGTATAACGGATTGTGTGATTGAAGATGAATATGACGGTTTGGAAAGTGTAGTATCGTGAACCATTGAGTAATCTGTTGTGGTGTTGCAGTACTGTGTACGACGTTTTATTCTGTTACAATCAGAATATAGAATAAGATACGGTATATTCTGTTTATTTTTGTTGAGAGGACGAGGAAGATAACAACAACTTTGATGTTAGAACTTTTAAATAGTAAGAACGATAGTATGGCAATAAACTGACGCATCTGATCCGTGTTAGGAACGATTTTACTGTTGTGAATTGTCCGCAAATCTATTTTGGATATTGATGAAGGATTAGATAAGATGTGGAATGATTAGATGGGAAAATAGTAAAGGGCCTCTATCTAATAGACCCCTACCACTCCCAAGAACCCGAGGACCCGATAATACTCTTCCGAAAGTTGGATAGAAAGTATTATCGTTTAACATTGGCGATCCCGCTGGGGATGTGGCATTAAGATTGCCTGGTATTTTGTTCGAATTAAATTTTGTTGGATGTACAGTAGCAACAGAATCAGATTGTTGCAAGACTGTTCTGTTCGTAATACTATATGATCAGTACGGAAATGCTACATGCCGATTACTCGATCAGGTGAAAAGTATCCCAAGAATCACCAGTTAGGGGTATTAAGAACAACTCTGGGAGGTACTAGTGCAATTAGACCTGACCCAGTTGTCGAAAAAGTGACGAACGATAAAACTGATTCCGGTGAAATCACGGTAGAACGTACTACATCTCTAGAACTGTCTGGTATCACTACGGTGCAGACTGTCGAAAATACAGCAATTTTGGAACCTACCAATACGTAGTTGGAATCTAGTCTAAAAGTTTTCGGAATAGATTTAGATTCAGTTACGATTAGAAACACTTTAGGGAAGGAAATTAACACAGGCGAATCAACACCGTATCCAGTCACAATTTCGAATCCTTCCGGTGGAATTTCGGTAAGAAAATCACAGTTTTTCGGTGACGACTCAGCAGTTTCGGCTGAATCTTCCGCTCAACTACAACGTTTGGAAGCAAGTCCTCCTACTCTGGATATCAAGGAGGAAGGAAGACTATTTGAAACAGAAATTCGCAATATAGTAAGTAATCTAATTGCACCGGAAAGTGTGCCATTTGGTGAAACAAATTCCGGTAGTTCAGAAACTCAAAACAGAAATACAGAAGGAAGGTATAATACACTCACGATGAACGAACAACCGCAACAACAGTTAGGTCAACCCAGATCGGCTCCAACGGGAGTAACATACACAAAGTTTAGTGGATTTCCAGGAGATGATCCAGATGCTCACGTACGCACCTTTGAAATCAGTTACGCTGTTCTCAACCATCCACCGGACCCGGCATACAAAGCATTTGTTTTTCAATCTACACTTGTGAATGAAGCAGCAAGATGGCTTACTGAATACGATATTAATCATTTCGGTACTTATGAAGTAGTACGAGACGCTTTTTTGCAGCGATTCAGGCTGAAAAAGAATCCTGCAGAGATCTTTGATTATTTACAGAACAAGAGACAGAAACCAAATCAAACTGTACAAGAGTATGCTACCCTTTTCAGAACACATTTAAGACAGTTACCCCAGGCTCATGCTAATTTACCAGACGATGTTATTACACAGTGGTTTATCAATGGCTTACTTCCTCAACTTAGGCAAATCATGATTATAAGATGTGTAGGAGCCATGACCCTCGATGCAGTGATCGCAATGACCCTTCAGCTGGAAAACAAAGTTGGTGGATTTTCAGAGGATTTGGAATGGATAAAAACAAACAACCATGTGGCTGAAGATATAACTAAGCAAGTATATTGCACCACATGCAAGAATTCAGGACATACTAGTGCCCAGTGTGCGTTAAATCAGATCTATTGCACCATCTGTAACATTGTTGGACATACCACTCAGAATTGTGCATACAATGCCAGAAGACAAGGAACAGCAACAGTTAATGCAATTATTCAGGAACAAGGGCAGCTAGCCAATCAATATGTACCCCCACATTTGAGAAACAATCAACAACAAGGTTATCGACATTATCGAGGACAGAGGAACAATAACTATAATACACCGCGCTGGCAGAATGGACCACCACCGGAAAATCATAATTTACCACCACCACGATGTCATTTCTGTGGACAATTGGGCCATATTAGAAGATTCTGTAGAGATGCAGCGGAATATGACCAAAGGAAAAAGGAACGTCAAAACCCAATGGCCAATGTGGTAACAATCACACCTGTAGAGACGCAGGCAGCAGCAGTTCAAACTCATTCCGGTAAACAATTGCAACCGGCAGCAGAATTATTTGAACCAGGGATACGTGAACAACACAGAATGTATAATAAAGCTAGTCAATGGACCACCGTAGAACCACCTGTTTTTCCAGAACCTACTCCAGTAATCCAGTCCCCGGATACAACACAAGCTCGTGCTGACAATACAGAAGCAGGTACATCATCTGCAGCAGAATTACCATCTTCAGACCAAGCTACATCTTCAATAGTTAAGGAAAATGCAAATCAATTGCAACCAGCATGGGATATATTGTCAAAAGCATCCATCACACTGCCTTTCGGGCAATTACTGGCATTAGTACCAGGGATACGCCAACAATTTCAACAGCAGTTTACTACAAAATCTGCTTGCATTCTGGCTACCGCAACAGTACAACCAGAGCCAGACTCTACGGTAGATCACTCAGTTCCTCTGATTACGGTATGGTTTAATAAACATCAAATCACACAAGTTTTAATTGATGGGGGGTCTGGCGTGAATATTGCCACTGCGTCACTTTGTAAGAAGTTGGGATGGACTAAGATAGAACCAGTTCAATTCTTTGTTAGGATGGCTGATCAATCTAGAGTCCATCCAGTAGGACTTGTCCGAGATATACCCATAACCTTGCAAGACACAACATTCAAGATGACCTTCGTTGTTCTAGAATTGCCGGAATCCACCCTAGATTACAATCTACTTTTCGGCCGTCCTTGGTTGAAACAAGCCAAGGTAATTCAAGACTGGTCAGCCCAGGAACTTACGTTCAAAGATAAAAATCGCAAATGTGTTGTAAAGTTAGACGCGATACAACCCTGTGAGTTACATGCTCGACCATATTTTGCCGAACCAGTACATATGTTAGATGGGTTGTCCGATGACGAAGAAGAAGAATTTCTGAAGAATAATGTTGATTTAATGACATTAGGAACTATTGATCTACAGTCTGTTGTAGATACCTGGAATGCTTCAGTATGTACAGTAATACCCATTGCCGAAGAAACTAAGGAGGAAGATACCATTTCGATTCACGATAATGAACTACAGCAACTTCTCGAACCATCAGCTAATACAGAGAAATATCAACAATTTTAGGTTCCAGAAGACCAGTTAATTACTTATAATCTTGGAGATGAAGATCACCCTCGTCCTGTAAAGATAAAGCAAAACTTACCGGAAGCATTTCAAGCAGATTTAATTCAGTTACTCCAAGAATTTACTGACGTCTTTGCATGGGATTACAAAGACATGAAGGGCTTGGATCCTCGTATTTATCAACACAGAGTTATGCTAAAACCAGAAGCGAAACCGATAAAGCAAACCAGCTACCGGATGAACCCACATTATGCATCACAGGTAAAGGCTGAACTTGATAGGTTATTAAAAGTTGGATTCATAGTACCAATAGAACATGCGGAATGGATTTCACCGATTGTGATTGTACCGAAGAAAAACAAGCAATTGAGAATCTGCGTAGACTATCAGAAATTAAATGCTGCAACAGTACCGGATCCTTTTCCGATTCCCTTTTTGGATACTATGCTTGACAAAGTAGCAGGTCATGAGATGTATTCATTTCTAGATGGATACAGTGGATATAACCAAGTAAGAATGGCTGAAGAGGATATACCAAAAACTGCATTTATTACAAATTGGGGTGTCTTTGCTTGTACAGTAATGTGGTTTGGATTGAGGAATGCACCAAGCACATTTCAAAGATGTATGTAGGAGATATTTTCTCCTTATCTCACCTCATTTATGCAAGTATACCTTGACGATTTTTCAGTTTTTGGTAAGACGATCGCACATCTGGTACATTTACGATGTTGCTTTCAGAAATGTAGAGAATATAGATTGTGTTTAAACCCAAACAAATCTGTGTTTGCGGTTTCATGTGGTAAGTTACTTGGTCACATCATATCGGGACAGGGTATTCAAGTCGATCCTGATAAAATTTCAGCAGTATTAGAAGCTCCGGTGCCTAATACACCTAAAGAAGTAATGCGGTTTATGGGTCAAGTGAGATGGCATGGAAGACATTTACGGTGGCTTGCTCATGTGGCAATACCACTGAACAAATTAATTTCCAAGACTCCACGGCAATTCGAATGGACTCAGGAATGTCAGATAGCATTTGATCGACTGAAACAGTTATTAACAGAGGTTCCCATTTTACAGCCACCAGATTGGGATCACCCATTTCACGTATTCGTTGATGCATCTGATATAGCAATAGGAAGTGTACTGATGCAACAAACCGATAAATGGTTTAGACCAGTATACTATGCTAGCAGAAGATTAGCACCTGCAGAGAAGAACTACTCGGTAACAGAGAGGGAATGCTTAGGACTAGTGTATTCGGTAAAAAAAATTCAGACATTACTTGCTAGGCCGAAAATTTACATTTCATGTCGATCACGCTGCACTTGTTTACTTGGTTCGGCAGCAACATATAGGTGGCCGCCTAGCACGATGGGTCCTACTATTGCAGGAATTCGACTATGATGTCACTCATCGGCCAGGTAGTTCACATGCTTTAGCAGACTTTTTGTCACGCTTAGATTCAGGTGAACCTCCGGTCGGCATAAATGATACAACGCCAGCCATCTATACTTCAGAACCAACTACTGAGGAATTGTCGAACCAACCAGTACCAACTACGTATTATGATCAGTTATTGACCTTCCTTTCGGATGGATGTCTACCTTCTGAAGTCCCTACAGCTACACGCCGAAAAATTGCAGTTTTTAGTCGAAGATTCCGGTTAGTTGCTGGAGAACTTTATTATGCAGATCATACAGGAACCTTACTCTGATGTATCCCTACACATGAAGTAAACTCAGTCATCAATCTGGCTCACTCAAGTCCAACAGGAGGACATTTTGCAGCAGATCTTACTCACCGAAAAATTCTGCAAAGTGGACTTTGGTGGCCAACTATGTACAGAGATGTATTGGAATTTATCAAAACTTGTGATAGCTGTCAAAGAACTGGACAACCACTACAATGCCATTACTTTCCACTTCATCCAGTACTTCCTTTAGAACCATTTCAGAAGTGGGGTCTAGATTTTATTGGTCCAATCACACCTCCCGCGGTATTCAGTAACAACCGGTATATATTGACTTGCACAGACTACGCAACCAGGTGGGCAGAAGCATGGCCTTTACGTTCGGCTACAGCAGTTGCAGTAGCAAAATGTCTATTATTAGATGTCTTTCCAAGATTTGGATTGCCACTAGAGCTTGTTTCAGATCACGGCACCCATTTTATGAACAATTTGATCAAAGCACTAACACAGTCGTTCCAGATCAGTCATAAATTCAGCTCACCATATTATCCTCGTGCAAATGGATTGGCAGAAAGTACCAACAAATCTTTGCTGAACATGCTTCAGAAATTGACTAGAGAAACACCGGAAAGATGGGATCAGTTGCTACCTGCAGTCTTATGGGCCTATCGCACAACATATAAGGTAACCACCGGCTTGACACCATTCAAATTAGCCTATGGACTAGAAGCAATCGCCCCGATGGAAATTGTAATACCAAGTTTAAGAGTAGCAATTTCTCAGAAGCTTCTACCAGAAGAGTCATTGGTATTTCGGTTGGAAACACTTAGAGAATTAGATGAGCACCGATGGCTCAGTTTCTTAACTATGAAAGAAATCCAACTAAGACAGGCCAGGACACATGACCGTAATTTAAAGACTCCAGTATTTTCGGTAGGACAGCTTGTTCTTTTTTACAATGCGAAGTCCAACAGATCAGCAGGAAAATTCAAGTTACGTTGGTTCGGTCCATTCAAGATTTCAGAACAAGTTGGTCCGGCTACTTTTCGATTGACTACATTGACTGGACAACCACTCCCAAAAGTGATAAATGGTTCTAAGCTACGGCCGTATCAAGTAACGTCACAGCTGCGATAACAAGGGTACACAGGGTACCGCAAGTTCTTAATTTTCTTTCTGTCTTTTAGTTCCTTTTTGTTTTAATTTGGTATAATCAATAAAGTAAGTGTAATCGCCGTATTTTAATATCTATTTATGTCAAGCCGCCCGCTCCTTTTTCTCTCTTTGCATGCATGCACACCAGATATAGACATTACTGCCCGTTTTGTGTAATTAGTACCGTTTAAAATATTCTTTGTATAAATCTCTTATATAACTCACTTAAACTCGCCGGATAGGTAATATAGTATCTTGCGATCACGGCTGTATTTTCTGAATACTCGTGTTTTGTGTCTTGTATCTGTGCGCAATGGAATCCTTAGCAAACTATACAGCTTTTGCTGATGGTATCCCTGCTGAAGTAGGAAATTACCTGCGTGTACGAGGATTGGGTAGTTTCGCCGAGCTGCCCTGGCACTCAGTAGAAGCTCACCCCTTCTTCGCACAGATCATTTCTGCTATTGCTCGAGTATCTCCCACCGAAAAACAATGGGTTTTCCTCTCCTTACCTTCCAGAACTATAATCACATTCCAATCTTTTGCTGAAGTATACCATTTGACTCCACATGGCCGCGAGAATCTCCCCATGATTTCTGTAACCCGAATGGCAGAATTGTTCCCTCGTTATTCATCTAATGAATACGCCATTCTTTGCCGACCAGAACCCGAAAGAACTGCATTACAATTCCTAGTTGCTATACTCAATTTCCAGAAACGAACTTATGGTATCTCTCGACCATTTTATTCTGCCATCGATATAGCTGCCCGAGAACCTGTTAACTTCGCATCGTTTTTCTTTCAACGTATTCATAAGGAGTGCGTCTCAATCATGAAGCAAGTTAGCAAAGGCAAAACTCCTAGGTCTCGACTTCCGCACATTCTGTCATTTCTGTTTCCAACTATAATGCAAGCACAACCACCACCAAGAGGACCAGTACTGCAGATTGAAGAATCAGCGCAACCTTTAGATGAAGACAAAGAAGATGAAGAAGAGATTAATCAGTTATTCAGAAGTAAACGAATCAGAATTAGTTCTTCTGAAAGTAAGGTTGCAGGTTCAGTCGGACAAGATGAAGAAGTACAACAGGAGGTCGATCAGCATCCAGGTGAAGCAATACAAAAGGAAGCCGAACAACAGCAAGAAGTACAACACGACACAGAACAACAACACGAAAATAAAGAAGGGAAAGCCAGTAAACAAGACAAAGCAGTAGAGAATGAAGCTGATCAGCAAGACAAGGAAGTAGAAACAGAGGCCAAGTATCAAGATGAAGAGAGGTTCCATGATACAAATACGTCTATGCACCAGGAATCAGCAGCGTATTCATTAGCGTCTGAGCACCAACAAACGCAGGAGCAAACTGAAATTGAAGCAATTTCAACTGATAAAGTCTGTCAGCAGCAGCATCAAGAGAACCAACAAATCCATGAACAACAACCTACTAATGATGCACTGGATAAGCTCCTGAAGGCAGCAGAAGCAACAGATGCCGGCACCGCAGCGAATGAACAACAGGATACAAATAAGGTAACAAGCTCTAACGCAGCTCGTCCCATTTTACCACCGGAAAATGAAGTACATCCCATCCAAGACCACCCCGACGATTCATCATCATCTTCCCCTAACTACTCGCCACCGAATTCTCAACAATTACTCACCGATACGTTTGCCCAACCACGACAATTTCTGCAAACACAATCTGTTCAGGTATTTTCTGAATTAGCATCGATCGGACAGTTTCTTATTAATCTCTCCCAGCAATTATCTGCTCAGATAAGAGCTGATACAGACAATATCTACAAGGAGTTGCAGCATAAAGTATAAATACTGGAAGCCAATATTACTCCTCTTCAAGAAGAATTATACATAGTAAAGGCAGAAAATCAGGCCCTACACGAACAGGTGAAGCAGCTGCAAGAACGACTCAGTGACCAAGAAGACATAACAAAACAACGGGATGAAGCTCTGAAAACAATGAACAATCAAAACGAATTGTTGATAGTAGCCAATGCAGAAATCAATAAGTTAACACAGAACTTCAAAGATGCAGAAGATGTTAGAGTAGCATTAGGTAACTTACTGGAAGAAACTAGATTACAGCTGGCCCAAAAAGATCAACAAAACCAAAAACAGCAAAGAGAACTGAAGCAAAAAGAATTCGAGTTGAATACTACAAAAGACAGTTTATCAACAGTTAACGACATGCTGCATAAGTATCTCGTTGAAGAGCCTCAGAAACAGAAAAGATTAGCAGATACGAAAAGGGAAAGAGATGCATATCATAAAACGATCCAGTTCCTCAACCAACAGTTAGAAAGGCTCGACAACCAAGTACGCAACCAAAATGATTACATCCATCGAATGCAGCAACAAGTAACAGACATGAAGACAGCCAGAGATGCAGCATTGGCCAATGAATTTTATTTACAGGAAGCATTCTTACAAACCGAGGCTGAAAATTTACTTTCGGAAGCTATTGTGCTCAGTTCGGTGCGCACAGATGCCCAATTATTAGAATCCGACACCCTGAAAAATGTATTAGAAACTCTTAAGAAAAAGATTGCCCGTATCTTTCGATCAGCTAGAAGTATGTATTTAGAAGGTCTCGCAGCAGAACTGTAAATTCGGTCCTACAAATCCTATATTGTACTGATGATTTTTATTAAAAGTCACGATTTTTTGTGCATAATACTCTTTGCACATGTAAAAGACGTTCCAAGTCCAGCATCGATCTACGGGATAAAATACAGAATGATGATTTCTGATGCTACAATTTCGGTAAGAAGTATGAAGTGTCATGTCTGAATGAAATATCATCATTCCAGCAAACGGCAGTTCAAGTTCTAGTGCTTATAAAATGCGTATGCCCAGCATAGTATTTTTTTGTATAGTATTCTGCGAGCTCTCGTACTAATTAACAAAACTTCTAGCATATTATTTTCGGCGAGCCTTACAACTATGTCTGAATCGGATATACTAAGATGGCGACTCAGAAAGCGCGCAATTGCACAGAACCGTGTTGTGACTACAACAGATACTACATTACAGGATGATGAAGATGACTCAAGAACTTCGGCAACATCACCGGGTCAGCATAACAACATATTATTTTCCACAGAATTTAAAATAGAGCTTGACATCCATTCTAGGAGAAATGAGAATTGGTTACGGAGGATCGGACTCCTCCAGTTTGCTAAGTTACCCTGGGAACAGTGGACAGGTAATGAAGATGCAGAGAATCAGTTACACAGCATGCGACAAACAAAAGGTCTCCTTATAAATCAGGTACAATTTTCACCACAATTAGTTTCGTCAGTATTTCAATTACCGTTGTATGAAGAGGCAAACTTTCCCAAATGTTCTTATAACGACCTGCGAAAAGAATTTGGTAAGGGCGAAGGTCGCAGACGCTATTTTATGATGAAGAATGCCACATATACTCGCCGTGAACAATTTAAATGGTACTTAGAAAGGCTCTGCTTTATAGTCAGATTTGATCTTATGTCTAGAGAAAATTTTTCGCCTCTAGTACAAGCGGAGACAAGAGGAAAAGTGAGCTGGGCTCACTGGTTGTACAACCATTTACACAAACAGTTTTTTGTTGGGGACAAACGCAGGTCCCAAAAATACACTCGTTTACCAGTGTATTTAGCTGCTATTTTTCAATTCATACAAGCTAGAAGACCAAATGTTGAAAAACACGGTATGCTCAGCTCAGAGCATAACTACACAAATGAACAAGATGAACTCGATACACTGTTAGACTCCTCTGAGGATGTATGCCCCACAGACGGCACTGAACAGGCAAGGGTGTTTGGAACACCTTTTTCGTTGATAACAAAAAGAAAGTTACAGCAGTCACCCCAACCAGTAAATTCGAAGAAGTCGAATACTAATAATTCTATTGCCGGAACCGGAAATCAGGTATATAGCATGCAGAAAAAATTACAGGAAGTCTCAGATTTTTTAATACAACAAGAACAGAAGCTACAACTGGGAAAAGATCAGGCATTGGTCAATATGAACCATTTTAATTCTTTGTTAACATCAAATCAACAATTGCAAAACGCACTGAAAGATAAAACAGAACTGCTGAGAGAAGTACAGAATGAACATAATCAACTGATAGTTACATTAGTTAATATTACCAAATCTATTAAGGAATTCCAACAGTACCAGGAAGCGGTGCAGAAACAGATACATGACAAAATGACCAATTTTTCGGCAATGAATGCCACTCTACAGAACAAAATTGAAGTCTTACGATCCAGAATACAGGTCTTGCAAGATTTAGAAAAACAGGTCTTAACTGGCGAAGGAATTAATCTGGATGCCACTTTAATGACAAAAATTGATATCGAAGCATTAAAACAAAAGTTGAGCACTCATGTACATAACAGTTGGAAACTTTTTCGTCGCAGATGGTTGGCCATTACAATTCCAAAAATGGAAAACATACGCTCAGGTTTTGTCTCCCAACACGACCATGATTTGGTAGATATAATTAACCAGCAGAAGCAGCAGTTGGAACAACAAAAACAGAAAATAAATCAATTACAGAAAGAAATTCGGAAACAGAAATCTGGAACAGGTAGTCCCAAAAAACAAACGCCCTCGATTGCAGATAATGATATCTCTGATAAGATTCAGGTCGATCTTGCGGGTTCGAGTCCACCGTGCCTGCCAGTGTTACAAGGCCGACGGAGCGAGACAACCGCAACCGCAGAAGAAGGACAAACAAGAATTTTGGCTGAAATGACGGAGATGCAGGAAATTACGCAAGAGTCGGTAAATGAAGGATGCGAAAGCGATAAAAAGTAGGATGAAGAAGAAGGAGGAGAGAGAACTTCCGCCGCTCCGTCTGGCTGGTGGGAGCAGAGATCACTGTGTGAGAAAGAGAGAGAGAGAACTACCGCCGCTCTGTCTGGTTGGTGGAAGCAGAGATCACTGTGTGAGAAAGAGAGAGAGAGAACGTTTTGGATTGATAGTTGAGATGGGAGAGAAAGGTGGAAGAGAATTGCGTATGTGAAGGTTAACAGGAATTTACTCAAGAGAGACAGAGAGTTAGAGACGTCAAGAGAAAGCAAGAGTTCAACTGTCGTTTGTGTCACGATTGTTTTTTTGTAAGTGCATAGCATTGAGTACTTCTTGAGAAGAAAGGTTAGTCGATATCTGCAAGAAACTGTGATACTATTCTCTGTAGTAGTGAATCTGATTAATGTATTGGGATATACCTCTTTTTGAGTACTCTGAATTAAGTGTTACAGTAGATGACGTTCAGTATACTGTTATATCATTTTTTTGACGGTATGTGTGCGCACTGTTGATAATAATTTTCTGGTATACACCATTTGTATAACGGATTGTGTGATTGAAGATGAATATGACGGTTTGGAAAGTGTAGTATCGTGAACCATTGAGTAATCTGTTGTGGTGTTGCAGTACTGTGTACGACGTTTTATTCTGTTACAATCAGAATATAGAATAAGATACGGTATATTCTGTTTATCTTTGTTGAGAGGACGAGGAAGATAACAACAACTTTGATGTTAGAACTTTTAAATAGTAAGAACGATAGTATGGCAATAAACTGACGCATCTGATCCGTGTTAGGAACGATTTTACTATTGTGAATTGTCCGCAAATCTATTTTGGATATTGATGAAGGATTAGATAAGATGTGGAATGATTAGATGGGAAAATAGTAAAGGGCCTCTATCTAATAGACCCCTACCACTCCCAAGAACCCGAGGACCCGATAATACTCTTCCGAAAGTTGGATAGAAAGTATTATCATTTAACACTGATCAAGGTACACACTTTGCTAACACATTAATGCAAGTGCTTACTCATACCTTCCAGATTGTGCATAAGTTCAGTTTCCCCTACTATCCACCAGTGAATGGCCTTGCCAAGAGCACAAACAAATCTCTGTTGAACGTCTTAAACAAACTCGTATTGGACTTCCCGGAGAGATGGGATCAATTCCTACCTGCGATATTATGGCCTTACCGTAGAACATATAAAGTGGCGACTGGAACAACTCCCTTCAAGTTGGCATATGGTTTGGAGGCAATTGCCCCTATGGAACTCGTGGTTCCTAGTCTCCATGTAGCATTAGGGCAAAAGTTACTACCGAAAGAATCATTTCCTTTTAGATTGGATGTTTTACAGTCTTTGGATGAACACCGCTTGGAGATTTTTTTGTTGCTGCGGGAAGTGCAGCTCAGATAAGCAACAACCCACGATCGTTTCCTTAAAATCCCCATTTTTATGATAAACCAATTAGTGCTCTTTTATAATGCTAAATCTAATAGATCTGTCGGAAAGTTTAAACTATGCTGGTTCGATCCCTACCATATTGTCGAACAAGTGGGACCAGCGACTTTCCAGTTATCCACCTTAACTAGTACCCTTCTCCCTAAGGCGATCAATGGATTGAAGCTTCATCCCTACTATTCTCCATCTTCTTCCTCGTGATGGTTGATCGGTCTTTTCGTTCCACACCCATTTTTTTCCACTGTTTTGACTCGTCATTCCTTTCCTATCTGCATGTTTCGGTTGACCGGCTGACCATAATATTTTTGTTTTCTTACCTAACCATGATTAGTAGTCCCCTTCTATGTCTCTGATTATTTTAATGTGTGCATGTCTCCATTATGTCTGTATATTTCCAATACAGCGTGATGATTATGTTTCTTTCTGCATTATCTCATCAGTGTTTCTACTTAATCCTGTTCTTCACGCTGTTTTCCGCTATTGCATCCTTGTGTGCTTGTGAACTCTGTGTTACCTCTGCCTTTGTGTGTTTTCATCTGTGCCATGGAAGCTCTGGCTAATATTGTCACCTTTTAGGCTAGTCTCGCTCCAGAAGTAAGCGAGTATCTGCGTGTCCGTGGCCTCCTGGCCCTCACTAAATTGCCTTGGCATTCACTAGAGTTCCATCCTTTCTTTGCACAGTTTATCTCTGCCATCGATGCGAGGCCGGCTACTGAACCATGCTCGCCGCTCGCATGCCTTAACCCCCGTGTCGTAGTGACCTTGAATACAGTCGCTGAGGGATTTCATCTCCCTCATGAGGGTTTGGTCGTTGGACCTCTCTTACCCATGGTTACTATGAAAGAACTCTTTCCCCGCCACTCGTCCAACGAGTTTGCCATTTTGTGTCATCCTAAACCGGAATGTACCGCACTCAAATTCCTTGTCGCTACCATGAATCTCAAAAAATGCACCTATGGCATTTCTCGCCCCTTTTACTCGATGATTGACACCGCAGCGAGAGAAGCGGTTAATATTGCTGCCTTCTTTTTTCGGCACATTCACTGGGAATGTTAGGCCATTACTAGGCAACTGGCCAAGAACGAGATACCCCGCACTCGTTTGCAGCACCTTCTGGCTTTCCTTCTCCCGACAATTCAGGCCGTGCAACCTCCCCCCGTGCCTACAATTCTATTACATGAGGGGTCTACACAAATGATGGAGATCAACGATGATGACGATCTTCTGCAATTCTTTCCAAGGAAATGCCGTAAATTGAGCCCCTCCCATAATAAGGCCTTGTCGTCCTCCACCGTGCAAGTGTAGGATATGGCTTCCTTGGCTCATATTTTATCTGCCCCACCATCTCCTCCACAATGTTATTGATAAAGTTCAACCTGCTGATACCGTCATGCCATCCGAACCCCATCCACAGGAGTCCACGCTCGATACGATCACGAAAACTGCACAGCTCGGTGATACTCCACACCCTGAGAAGGAAACCGCACAGCCGGATGATTCGACTCTCTTGGTAACAACACTTGCCTAGCCTTCCTTCTTCCCCAGGTTAGTCGGCAACCCATCCTCTTCCTTACTCACCTAATTATTCCCCTCCCTCGTCATTTGCCAATGTTTTAGCTAACCCTTCTCAACCCATTTCCACCTCTCTCATCCCTAACTCCTTAGCTCAATTAGCACAGATTGGCAATTACCTCATTCATCTCTCCACCCATCTTCTTGAAGCTAGTTCTTATGAGGAAGAGATTCGTCGTTTGCAAGTAGAATTGAAAGACAAAGATGCCATCATTACCGAATGTGATGATGAGATTAGTAGGTTAAAGCAGATGGTGATTGACAAAGAAGATGCCATGATAGCAGAAAGGTCAAGAAATGGCAGAGCTAGCTATGCAAGTCACCACAAAATTAAAGATAGTATCGGAAGAACTCTTCCAGAAAAGTCGTTCCTTGGAAGAAGAAATCGACCGAAACATTCAATTGAAGAAGGAGATTGAAGCCATTCAAAAGGAAAGACAAGATTTCTATAAGACGATGCAGTTCCAGGCTGAAGAGCTTGAGCGAAGAGAAAAGCAATTAGGAATTCAGGCCAAGCATTTGTAAAGGATTGATGCAGAAGTCGCAGAAATGAAGTTACGCATAGATGCTCCTCTTGCCAATGACTTTTACTTACAAGAAGCCTTCTTGTAGACTCAGACTGAGTCACTGATCAGCCAGGTGATCGCTACCAGTTTGGTCAAAACTGACGCACACTTGGTTGAGCCACGGCTTTTGAAGGACATGTTAGATTCTTTGAAGCAGATAATAGCCCACACTTTTAAGTTAGCCCGTTCCATGTATATACATGGCATTATAGATGAGTCCTAACTTTTGTACTTATCATTTGGGTTCTAGTCCACCATGCGTATCAGTGTGAGCCGCCGGAATCGAATTCATATATTTTGTAATGTAATTCTGAAAAGTTGCACGCACATCAAAAGGGCGTAGCACAACCATTGTAACTCTTTTTGATTAATGAAAAGAAGCGTGCGTGAGCAGAAGCTAGACGACACCGGACTGTTGGTCTAGGCGAATTAGCGCGTTGCTGATATCTTGAGTATTCTGTGTATGCTGTAACTCTGCTCATTAAGTTTAGTAATTCGTTAAGTCTTTAATTAAGTATTAAGTTGATCCGATATTGCGGTAAACTGACGAAGTTGCGCGTTTATGCGTATTGGTGAAGAAGTTGTAATGTGCAGAATAGATAAGTAGTTGAAAGATAGCTTAATTTAGAGCATTAAGTCGGTGTCATAGCATACAATTGAATCTGTAGATTCGGGAAAATACAAACAAGGCCTCTGTTTTACAGACCCCTAACCATCCCAAGAACCCAGGTCTGATAAACATTTAAAAATACAAGTTTAACAAATCCATCTTAATATTGCAATATGAGGAGATGAACAGTTAGCAATTAATCCCATTAATGGAAGGCAATCAGTTTCAACAATTACATTACCTCCAATAAAATATTCTTTATTTGTTTTTAAGGTAGTAACTAATCCCCATAGCTCTCTTTTAATCTGATAATTTCTTTGTGTATCATGAAAAATTTTCGCTCCAAAGCAAACTGCATATCTTTGCTCTTTCTCATCATCATGTCCAATGACCCAACCTATACCAATAGGACTAGTATCAATGGTTAGGATTACAGGCTTATTTCCTGAATAATCTATTCGTTTCAAGATTGGAGCATTGATAAGTAATTGATTTAGTCTTCTCATAGTTTTACTATGTTCTTCAATCCAATAGAATTTCTTTTTCTTTCATAACAAATCATATAATGGGTTTGAAATATGAGCAAAGTAAGGAATCCAAATGACATAAAAGACACACACCTAGGAATTTCCCAACTTCACTAACATTGTGACACACCTTGGAAATTCTACTAATGGCATTAACTTTCTCCGGGTAGGGCCTACCACCATAATGCCCACATAAATGTCTAACAATCAGAACTACATTACCACCAAAAGTGGATTTCTCTAAAGAGAAAGTCAATCCAACCTCCTTGAACCTTTGAAAGATTCTTTCACAATCACAAATGTGGTTGGAGACAAACTTTCTACATCAGGATGAGTTTAAAGTCTCAAGTTTTTCCTTTTTCACACATCCTTTTATTCGAATATCATCAATAAAATGCATAGTCACTTTGGGAATGAAGTCATGTAAGACCAAGTTCATGGTGTTCATCATGTGTGCCACACAATTTGTTGCTCCTTGTGGTAAAGTACACATATGTACTAGACCCAAAGGATTTTTCATCGAGGCTATATCTCTACTTTCAATAGCTAATTGAAATTGATCATATCCTGAGTACAAGTCTCCCATTGAATAGATAGAGTGTCTAGTAAATGCCTCAGCAAACTCATCTATAATAGGACCCGTTCCTACATTTCTAATAGTGACTTTGTTCACAAGTTGTAGATCCTATATAAAGTGTAGCTTTCCATTCTTTTTAGGTACCGTGAACCACCTAGTTGAGTAAGGTGCTGATGATGGTTCTAAAATTCTCATGGCAATAATCTTTTAACAATCTCATTAGCTCAGGTAGATGAGCCTTTGGGACTGGAATTGGTCAAAGATCCCATAGAATGTGCGGTATGGTAAATATAATCATTGGAGCTACAAGCTTTGGATCAACGTATCCTATTTCATGTGGAATTAAAGAAAATTCCTTTCCATGACGCATGATCATCTTTCTAAATTGATCTTTTTCTATTTTTGAAAGAAATTCTTCTCCAAACTTAATATATTTCATAGTCTCTTCCGTAAATGTATGTCCTACCCTAGAACGATCTCTACGAAGAGGATCCTCAGACACTCATCTAAATATATCATAACTATCTTTAGGAAAGAGATGAGCTACAGGTTTAATTTTCTTTTCAACTGTTTTATATTTAGTATTAATTCTAACTTCATGTTCTAGAAAGAAATTTGTAATTACCTCATTTTCCTTAATAGAATCAAGAATGATAGATTTTGATTCTAGTTCTTCTTGGAAACCTGTCTCACGTTCTTCTATCAAAGTAGTGCTTTTTGAAAGCTCAATCATACATTAAATATTTTCTTCAAGTGAAATTAATCCTAAGTTTCTAAAATATTTTTCATTTCCTTTTTTGAATTTTTTTGTAAGTTTTTCTTTTTTAACAAGATTCAAACTAGCAGTAGGAGTGCAAACTAAAAAGTTTTCAAACTTATATACATCATCAGGCAAGACATCAAACCATTGTCCATTATTGTCTCGCTCAATAGTGGAATCTAACAAAAATTTGGATCCTTATAGGTCCCGAATTCTCTAACAGCTGGTGAATCCTCACACACATGATTGTATGAGTCAATGGGGTTTCTTCATAGATTTTTCCTATTTCTTGAATGATTAGGACAGACTGCCATTACTTGCAAGGAATCCATCCTAGATTTAGAACCAATTCTTGCATATGTCGACCCATCATTCATAGCTTTCCTTTCCATCCTCATTTCTACTATAAATGGTTGTCCAAGAATTACTTCATAAGAGTAATTTTCTCACACAAAGAAATGAAATCCTTCTCAAACACCTCCTATCATAATAGGTGTTGAGATATCAAGCTCAACATGTGATGATCCAGGATGACACATATTACTCTTTCATTTCTCTGATATGTATAGTGGTTATGCCGGTATATATCAAGGACACTTCATTGAGCTTTATTAAATTTATCTCCTGCGAGTGATGGCACATTTGTTTCTTTCCAGCTCACTCATTCATGGACATTAGGTTCTTCTTTATGTACTGGTTTTTATATATTGCAGGAGTTGTATTCTTATTTTTAGGTCATTCTTGTACATTCCTTTTTATGAAATAGAAGAAGAAGAAGAAGATCATTCTTCCTTGCCCCAATCTAAGTGTGTGCTTCTCTTTGATCGTGAGTGTATGTGTGTGAGCTCTCTTCCTTATCTCCCTCCTCCTGACATGGTATTAGAGCCAGTGTGGTTGTAGAGAGCTCATGGAGAAGGCCGACGGTGAAGAGTACGTGAGAAGGCATGGAGAAGCACGATTCACAAACAACCTCATATTGCTACGAAAATAGGCATGAAGGTAGAAGACCTCAAAATATTTTCGAGAGTTATCCCTTTAGGGTCACTTGTTTTTGTCAGATCAATTTTTTGGATCCATCTCGACCTCCATTTTGAGCTTGCAACGTGGGTCCTGTTGGTGCAGGGCAATCAACAATTGAAGTTTTGATGAAGGTTTAAACTCAAGGACTGAAGAAAAAGATCCAGATATGAAGTATGAAGAAAGGACATGATCAGAGAATGAAGATGTGTATACATATGTACATTAATTTAGAGTTAGTTCACTTATACTTTTGTATGGTCATGAGCTTGTAAATATTTGCCTATATATACAAGAAAAAATGTCAGGGCAAATATGAGAGAGTGTGAGAACAAGAATTGAAGAGAATTAGAATTCATTAGACACTTGTGAAGTGTGTAGAATAGCTCTCTCATCCAGATGTAAAGTTTTTCAATAATGAAGAAAAATTGTGCCCGATATTTCTGAGAGTTCTCCTTCTGTGTTTGATCATTTCAAGAATCCCTTTGTAGATGTCTAATTCCATAGTTAATGAATCTATCGTTAAAATTTGAGAGCCTAATTGTAAAGAGGTTGTGAGAATTATGAGTAGGAACATTCATATGTGAAGAAGTGTTGAGTGTCTTCTGAAACAGGCGCAATTTCGATGGTCAAAGAATTGATCATTTCTCAGTGCACAGTGTAACGTTTTGCACAAATGAGGAGTCAAAATCTAAGTTGGAAGGTAAGCCATCTATTGCTAAAAGCATTTGCATAAACGGGTTCTAGTTTGAGAGAACCAAGCTTTAGAAGTTGCAGGTGTCAAAGTCAATTGTAAAGAACTACAATTTTAGACATAGGTGACTTGTTAAGATCAGTTCTCAAGATCTACCAAGTGTTTTGGAATGATTTAACTTGGAGGAGGTGTGCAAACTATAGGTGACACCTTGTGCAAAGTTTTATAAAAAACTTTACTCATTTCATAAGTCAATGAGTGAGTTATGTGCAGCAGACTTTCTATGTAGTCATCTTCTTCACAGTTTGTTCAAGATTTTGGAAATTAAGTATTGATCCTCCAAATTGGTGAAGGTTTTGAGTTACTCTTGATATAGAGGTGCTCTAAATTCAAGAGTAGCTTGTTCTTTTGGAGATTAACACTCTCCATCAGTGGTATCAGAGCAGGAAGTATCAAAATTGAAGAAAGGAGGACCCCGACTACTGCAGTCATAAAGAATTCAACATTTGAAGATTCAAAAGGTGAAAGCTTGAGAGCAAAGCTTGAGAAGGAGGATATAAGACATCAAGGAAGACAAAAGGAACTTCATTCCAAGTAAAGGTAATCTTATTCTTCATAAATCTTGAAGGATTTAATACACAGGTGAAGAAAGGATGGGAGATTCTCTTCAGATAGAGAAACCGGATAGAGAGAACTATCCAACATGGTCAATGAAGATGAAAGCTCATCTTATGAGCAAAGACTTGATAGGTTATATCACAAGTGAAGAAGAAAAGCCTCAGTTTAGAGATCCTAGTGTTCCAACTAGGGAGGAATTATCATATTCGAAGACTTGGATGAAGAGAGATGCTCAAGCCAGGAGCATTATCTACATGGCAGTTAATGACTACTTGCTACCTCACATTAGAGGTCTTGAAAGTTCCAGTGATATATGGAATGCTTTGGAGGAGCATTTCCAAAACACCACAAATTCAAGGAAGGCATCCTTGTGGGTAGAATTTACCACATTCAAGAAGAAGGCCTCTCAATCCATCTCAGATTATGGAACAAGAATGAAGGACATTGCAGATGCATTAGGAGTAGTTGATGAAGATATTGAGGAGGATGAATTGGTAAGGCAAATCCTTACAGGTTTGAGAGGTGATGAAAAATGTAAGCCATTCATTTTGTCTACTGAATTATCACTAGATCATTTTACTCCTGATTTAAATCAGTTGTTAGGACACATGCTAACCTTTGAGCAGGATGTCAAAGGTGAAAGTGATAAAAGTGTAGGTCAAGCAATGTATTCAAAGAATAAGAAGAAGAATAGCAAAGGGAAGCAACAAACAAATGAAGATGAAGGTACAACTAGCCAAGCTAACTTCCTAAGAGGAAGAGGAGGTGGAAAAGGTAGAGGAAGAGGCAGAAGTAATAAAGATGGAGGCAAAGCTTGCTGGATTTGTGGTAAGACAAAACATTTAGCTAATGATTGTTGGCATAATACTCAAAATAATGGTGGATATAATCAGAACTTTAATTCAAGAGGAAGAGATGGCAGAAATCAAAGAGGTAATTTTAGAGGTAGAGGTAGTAGAGGTTACTTTGGAAGAAATGCAGGTAGAGGATTCCAAAGTCAACAATACAACAATACCTACTACAATTATGCTTCAGATCAGAAGGAGGATTCAACATTGATAATGAATGCAACTTGTGAAAGGCAAAGTGAAGACCAAAGAGTCTTCTACATTGACTCAGGGTGTAGCAATCACCTGAGTGGCAACATAGCTTTGATGACTGATTTAGAGAATAAGGTAACTAATCATGTAGTTCAAATAGGTGACAATACAAAGCACAATGTGAAGTCAATTGGATCAGTCAAGGCCAAGGATGGAAGTACTCTCTTGAGTAAGGTTTTTTATGTTCCTACAATTCCAAGTAATCTGATTAGTGTAGGACAAATTGTTGAAAAAGTTATGAAGTTAGGTTCACTAATGAAGGAGTTTTTGTGGAAGACCCTAGCAATGGGTATAAACAAATTGTTTCAGGGAAGAAAGAAGGAAGACTCTTCACATTGAAGATTCAAGGTAACATTGGTCATGCCTTGTACACCTATGGAGGACATAAGATCTCAGAGTTAGATCTTTGGCACAAAAGGCTTGGACATTTTAATGAAAGAGGTATTAAAGATATGGTTATCAATGGTTCAGTGCTTGGATTGCCTAATGTTGCAGGTCAACATATGACATACAGATGTGAGGCATGTCAATTAGGTAAGGCTCATAAACAATCTTATTCCAAGCATGGTTTTATGTATTCAGAGAAGCTTGAATTGGTACACACAGATGTGTGGGGACCATCAAAGGACTTCAGTATCAATGGTTCAAGGTATTATGTGATTTATGTTGATGATGCTACCAAATGGATCACTATCTATGTGATCAAAGATAAGTCAGAGGTATTCAATACATTCAAACATTATCATGTGTATGCAGAGAGAATTACAGGTCAAAAGTTGAAGAGACTAAGGTCAGATGGAGGGGGAGAGTATTTCTCTAATGAGTTCAATGATTACTTGTGGAATGCAGGTATACAAAGGGAAATTACTTACATGTACTCTCCTCAACAAAATGGTGTAGTAGAAAGGATAAATAGAACACTTGTTGAGTTTGCAAGATCCATGATGAAGGAGAAAAATTACCCAAATTATTTGTGGGCTGAGGCTGTAAATACAACCACATATTTGGTCAATAGATTACCATGTAAAGCTTTGCAGGGTATGACACCATATGAGGCATGGTGGGGTAAGAGACCTACTCTAGATCATTGCAAAGTATTTGGATGTTTGGCATATGCATATGTGCCATCTCAATTGAGGCATAAATTGGAACCTAAAGCTGAAAAATGTGTGTTCATTGGATATGATGATAAGCAGATGGGATATAGGTTGTGGAGTCCATCCACAAAACAATTCCTTGTGTCAAAGGATGTTACATTTGATGAGCAAGCTAGTTGGTATGCAGGTACAATCAATATTTATGCAGGTGATGAAGAAGTTGTAAATCAAAAGAAAGGTAAATCAAAGGTTCAGATATTTGATGAAGACGAGAACAATGAAGTATAGGTTGAAGTTGAAGAAGTGCCAAGGTTTGATCCAGAATGTGATGAACTAGAAACCTCAAGGAGTGGAGAACTCAGAAGGTCAAAAAGACATAAATGGCAACCTACAAGGCATAGCTATGAAACTTCTTTTTTGGCTACCAAAGATTATGCTTATATGATAAAGGCAGATGAAGACCCTTCTACATATGAAGAGACAAAAGGTAAAGAAAATTGGGAGAAGGCTATGCAAGAAGAGTATGATGCATTGATGGAGAATCAGACATGGGATTTGGTTCCTAAACCAAATAGTCAGAAGATCATTGGATGCAAATGGGTCCACAAGACAAAGAGGTTTGCAGATGGAAGTGTGTCTAGGTATAAAGCTAGACTTGTTGTGAAAGGGTTTGCTCAGACATATGGTATAGATTATGATGAGACCTATAGTCCTGTGGAAAAGATGACAATCATCAGGACACTCATAGCCATTGCTGCATGTAAAGGTTGGAAATTATGTCAATTAGATGTGAAGAATGCTTTTCTAAATGGTTACATTTCAGATGATGTTTTCATTGAGCAACCACAAGGATTCAGAAATGAAAGGTATCGAGATCATGTATGTAAGCTCAAGAGAGCTTTGTATGGTTTGAAGCAGGCCCCAAGGGCATGGAATTATAGACTTGTGAAGTTCTTGAAGGAACTTGGTTTCCAAGTATCTAAAATAGATAGTAGCTTGCTTGTTAAAGCAAGTGATGATGGATTCATTTATATGTGCATATATGGTGATGATATAATTCTTACATGTAGAGATGAGAAAGGCATTCAAAGCCTAAATAAGCAAATGGAGAAAGAGTTCAAGATTAATGACTTGGGAGATTTGTCATATTTCTTGGGCATGGAGATCATGGAGTGTATGTAACTCAAGAAAGGTACTTGAGAAACTTGTTGATCAAGTTTAAGATGAATGATTGCAGGGTAGCACCTACTCCAATGGAGGTGAATCACAAATTGAGCAGACATGGAGGAGAAGAGTTAAAGGATAAGAAGCTATATCAAAGTTTGGTTGGTAGTTTGATCTATGCTACATTAACTAGGCCTGATTTGTCATATGCAGTTGGAGTATTATCTCAATTCATGCATTGTCCTAGGAAAGAACATTGGGTTGTAGGACAAAGAGTGTTGAGGTACATTAAGGGTACACTCAAAGAAGGTTTGTATTATGGTTTTACATAAGATACAAACATCAAGATATATAGTGATACAGATTGGGCAGGTAACCCTCATGATAGGAGATCAACTTATGGATACTTGTGTTATGTGGGAGATAAGTTAGTTTCATGGTGTTCAAAGAAGCAACACATAGTTGCTTTATCATCCACAGAGGCTGAGTACAAAGGTATGGTTGAAGCTGCAAAGGAAGTGATATGGCTTAAGACTCTTATGAAGAGTTTTGACATCACTCAGAGTACACCCACTATTCATGGAGATAACATGAGTTCATTGTATTTAGCTGATAATCCTGTTTTTCATGCCAGAACTAAACATATTGAGATTCAGTATCATTTTCTAAGAGAGAAGGTGTTGAAGGTAAGGACATCTGGAGAAATAAAATAAGAATAAAAAGAAAAAAGACGACTATGCGGAGATTTATAAGGATGTGTCGCAAGACAAAAGGAAGTTACAAGAAAGGAGTTAGTCGCAACCGTAGAGGAGAGGGGAGAAGGTAGACGAAGAACGAAGACACAATAACCAAAATGAGAAGAAGCAAAGGTCGAAGAAGAAGCAACAACAGAAAAAAGGAAGAAAGACACTAGAAGTAAAGGCGCAATGATCAAAAGAGAGACGAAGATGCAAGTAGTGTAGGAACGTCAACTGTGAGAAGGAGTCAAGAAGAAGGAGTTCTTTGTCAGGACCGGAAAAAACCAGGTTCTATAGTAAATAACCAGTATACAGACAACAAATTGAAAAGAAGAATCTTTGCGGCTTAATCTAACTCTCATACTGAAGTTCTAATCTTTACAAAACAACAATCTGTATTTTTGGTGTTGCATCTACCACTGAATAATCAACCAAATGTCTGCGCAGCACAGATATAATGCTGAAAGTCTTCTGTTTACTGTTAAGTCTGTTTGAGTGACTCAGACTGTACTATGTCAGAGTGCAATTGACTTGAAATATATGTGAGTGAAAAAAGGAAATCTGTAAATCTGTTGCAAGAATAAAGTGTAGAAGGACTGTGTAAACTTTGAATTAGCACAAAACTAGCAGAATGAATGATTCCGGTGATATTACAGTGACATTCCGGTTATATTCCAGTGATGTTCCAGTGACATTTCGGTGGCTTTAAGAGACATTTCTGGTGGAACATCTGGGGAAGTAAGGATCAGTGCTCAATGGGAAAGAATAGTAAAATCTGATTTTTGTTAGTTAGACGATGTTGTGTTGAACCGGAGAACCCTCAACACAATTGGCGATCCTACTGTATGGCCGCAGCAGCCTCAAAGACATGAATGAGGAGCAGGCGAAATCGCTTTAGCAAAGTATATTTTACGAGGGCACAGGCAAGAGCAGCGAACGTGGAGACATCCTCAGATTTTTACGAGTGGTACGAGGCCCAGGAGCAGGAAGCGCTGGGCACTGACGACGACCAGGGGGAAACAGGTGTATTAGAGGCCAGGTTAGTGGGCGGCATCCTTGGAGCGTTATTCCTCACAGAAACAGCTGTAGGGGTAAGAAGACGACTCCAGTTTGACCCACTTGCAGGAGCGACCGGTCATAGAACTAGGCGCACACCTCAACCACAGCCAATGGCTCAACCACCTCCAAATCCCAAAGTCAAGGCCACTCATTTCAGTGCAACCGCTAAGGAAGATGCTGATTGCCATGTAGCTCAATTTGAAATAAAATGGACAGCAAATGGATATCTAGCTCTCTATGGTGACGATATTAAACTTCAACAGTTTGAAGCCACGTTGGAAGGATGAGCTATGAGCTGGTTTAGTCAATATGGCATTACCCATTTTGCTACGTATGATGATTTGAAAATTGCATTCTTACAACGGTTTAGAAAAGAAAAGATGCCTTCTGATGTATTAAGGAAGTTGCGGGCTATCAGACAAAAGACTATGCTAATATAAGACTATGCTCAGAAGTTTAGGACTTGAATGGACAGGCTGCAAGGTAATGAACGACCTACTGATGAGATGTTGTGGCACAGCAACGATATAGAATGAATCCTAATTTTGCTAAACAAGTAAAGGAAGAGATTGATAAGTTGTTGGCAGTCGAATTTATCAAACGGGTGAATCAGGTGACTTGGCTATCTCCTATTATAGTGGTCCCTAAAAAGAACGAGAAGCTCAGAATTTGCGTTGATTACAGAAAGTTAAATGCGGCAACGATTACAGACCCGTTTCCTATGCCGTTTTGTGATGCAGTATTGGATGCAGTTGCCGGCCATGAAATGTATAGTTTCTTGGATGGATTTTCCGGTTATAATCAGATCAGTGTGGGTGAGGAGGATCAGCATAAAACAACATTTATTACCGAATTTGGTGCTTATGTATTTACCGTAATGAAAAAGATGGTGTCGGTGGCACCTATCTTGCAACCACCTGATTGGTCAATACCGTTTCACATATTCGTTGATGCATCGGATGTGGCTGTAGGTGCGGTTTTGATGCAACAGAAAGATAAAGGTTGGTATTGACCTGTTTATTATGCCAGCAGGGTCTTGGCTGCGACTGAAAGAAATTATCCGGTGACCGAAAGAGAAGCTTTGGTGATGGTGTATGCCCTTAACAAGTTTAGACATTATTTGTTGGGCAATAAAGTGATTTTTCATGTGGATCATCAGGCTTTGGTTTATTTAATCAAGAAGCCTTTATTAACAGGCCGATTAGCCAGATGGATGCTCTTGTTACAAGAATTCGATTATGTAATTGTGCATACCCCAGGGAAAGAGCATGCGATGGCCGATTATTTCAGTCGATTGGAATTAGGAGAAACACCCACTAGTGTACTTGATGTATTTCCGGATGCTGATTTGTTTACGGCGCAGGCGGTCGAGACAGATTCGTGGTATGATCAGTTACTAATGTTCCTAACAGAAGGGGTATTACCACAGCATTTTACATCTGATCAGAGAAGGAAGTTTGCTCTTAAAAGTAGGCCATATTTGGTGATAGCAGGAGCATTATACAAGAAGGGCATGGATCAGGTTATTAGGAGATGTGTTCCAGACTATGAACAATCGGCTGTGTTACTTGAAGCGCATTCCGGTTCAGCAGGAGGACATTTGTCCGACGATGTTACTGGAAAGAAAGTATTACAAGCAGGGTTATGGTGGCCGACGGTGTTAAAAGATGCGCATGAGTATGCTAAAGGCTGTGTGATTTGCCAAAAGTTAGGCCAACCTAATAATTCTGATCGTATGACTGATCATCCGGTATTACCACTGGATCCTTTTCAAAAATGGGGCATGGATTTTGTGGGACCTATTAAACCTGCTACTCAGCGAGGTAATAGCTATATATTGGTAGCGACAGATTACTGTACGAAATGGGTGGAAGCAGTAGCACTGAAGGATAACAAGGTAGCAAGTGTGGCCAAATTTCTTTATCGTAATATTATGACAAGATTTGGGTGTTCGATTGAGTTAGTGAGCGACCGAGGTACTCATTTCCTGAATGAAGTGATTTCAGAATTAACAAGAGTTCATCAAATAGTGCATAAGAAGACTACAACATATCATCCTCAAGCGAATGGGCAGGCTGAAAGCACGAATAAAACTTTACTGCGTATTCTTAAAAAGTTGGTACACGAAAATCAGAAAAAGTGGGATTTGTTTCTTGACTCAGCCTTGTGGTCATTCAGAAGAGCGTTTAAAGTGACGACAGGAATGACACCTTTTCGGTTGGTCTATGGATTGGAGCCAGTTGTACCCATGGAGTTTGTAGTTCCCAGTTTGAGGGTTACGGCAGAAAAGATGTCGCCTAAAGTCTTAGTTAAACACAGGAGTAAATACCTTTTACAGATGGAGGAGGATCGTTTGATAAGTGCATATATTACGAAAGTGATTCAAAGGCGGAGACAAGCCTAGGTAAATAAGAATGTGAAGTTTAAAATATTCAAAGAAGGCGATTGGGTGATGGTGTATATTTCTAAGCTAGGACCCCATCCAGGAAAGCTCACATTGAGATACAAGGGCCCATATCAGATTGTCCAAGATTTGGGTCAAGGCACTTTTTGTGTGGCAGATGTGTTTGGCACATGGTTAAACAAGCCCATAAATGGATTTCGGTTGAAATTATTTCAAGGGAAGCTGCCACATTTGGATTGGTTATCTGCTAATGTGGTGCAAGTTGTATGTCATTCAGAACAACACGTCAGCAATTTTTGTGATCATCGCAGTAACAGAGTGTATTTTTCTACATTTTTATTGGTGGTACAGTGTTTTTTGACCTCATGTTGGTCTAAAATTACATTGAGTAAATTTTTACGATTACAATGGGCACATGGTTTACAATGCGTTATCGGTTGGCTCTGGATCAAGGATGAATAATGAAGTATTGTTGCATGAGGGTCCACAAGTTAAAGAATATGTTGGGTCTACCAATAATGATGTGTACGAAAGGAGTATGCCTTGTATTCCGTGTCAGCAGAATCATAAGCGGTGGAGGCATCGAGGAGAATATAACAATGAAGTTAGTAGTCGACCAATGTTTATCTTGCAAAGTATAATCTGTCAGAACTGTCTGGTTAAAAGTTTTTGCACTATACAATGCAGTATTGAGAAGCTAAAATATCTATTTCATCCTCTTGAGGTACGAATGAGTGTTTTCTTTCATGATTTTTCTGGCATGTGTGGAAGTTTCATTCAGCGGGTTATTGATAAGTGGGGCAATCGATTGTGGAGGATTTTTATGATAACCCATACTCTAATATTATTGAGTCGCATAAAGTGTTATGTGTGTCAGTACATTTATCATTACAGAAAGTGGCAGTTCAAGCATTCTCACTTGTGGAACGAATATTTTTGGTTCTACTTAAAGGCTTCCAGCAATATTGTCTTCAGAATTTTCTGTATTAGTGCTTGAATCAGGAATCATGAGAGGATGTATGAGAAAGAGAGCAGTGACAGTGAGAAGGGAGGAAATCACATCGGAGGAAAGTGATAGCTCATTACAAGGGAAAGATGAAGATGCAATTTCAACACCATCTACAAAGACTAAGGGTGTGCATACGTTTATGGGGTCATTCAAGGATTTTAAAGTAGAAGTTGATCTACAGTCTGATCTGCAGCAGAATTGGCTTAGAAGAATTGGATTATTATAGTTTGCTATGTTGCCATGGCAACGTTGGAGAGGTAATTATGAGGTAACGAGTCAGTTGGAGATTGTGTGGAAAAAGAAGGGTCAGCTCTCCTTTCAGGTAAAATGTTCACCAGAATTAGTTGCAGAAGTATTTCAATTGCCTATATACGATGATGTTGTAGTTCCCAAATGTTTGGAGGAGGTTTTGAAGAAAGACTTTGGACCCCGACAAGGAAGACGACAGTACTATATGATGAGGAATGTAAGCTATAATCGAAGGGAACAACTAAAATGGTATTTGGAAAGATTATGTTTTATCATTAAATATGATTCTATGTCTAGGGAGAATTTTGCACCTTTAGCCTATGCAGATGCAGGAGAAAAGGTGAGTTGGGATCATTGGATGTATGATCACTTACAAAGTGAGATTTTCGGTGGGGATAGGTGTAAGACACAAACAAATAGTTGCTTATCAGCATATTTAGCTGCTTTATTTGAATTTGTGCAGTTCGTTGAAGATCAGAAGAAAATGTGGCCAAAGCATATTCAAGTTTGTGTTCATAAAGAGATGAGTAATGAGCCGGAACAGTTAGCAGTAAGACAAGTAAGGATTAGACCTTCACAGACTTCTAAAGATTTTCTTTGTGCTGGTAATCTGGCACAAGACAAGAACCAGAATAGTCAAACCATTGAGGCTGATTTGTATAAAGCAAAGATACAGGAAGAAATTTTGCAGTCCGTGACAGATAGTATTAAGGAGCCGCAAGTATTTGGAACTGCTTTTAGGTTGTCTCGGAAAAGACGAGTGGAAGAGCAATTACAGGTTCAAGCTGAAAAAATGTTGAAAGATGATAATATTTCAAATTATGATGTGTCCAGGATGAAGAAGAAGTTGCAGGAAGTGTCGGATTTTTTAGTTTTTCAGGAGAACAGATTGTTTCGGCATGAACAGACTAAAATTAATAAGACTGGGTATCAGTCTTTGCAGGAGAAGATTAAAGAACTTCAGGATGCATTGGATAAAAAGGAATGTATGTTGGAAGAGTTGCAGCATGATAAGAAGCAATTGGTGGTGGAATTGGCTAGTACAAAGAAGTCTATTCAGGAATTAGAAGAATGGCAGATGACTGTACAAACACAGATTCAAAAAGAGATTATGAATTTTTCAGAATTAAATGCTACATTGCAGGCGGATCAGGTAGTTCTTGAGTCGAGAATAAAAGTTTTGCAGGAATTACAAGAGCAAATATTAAAAGAGGAAGGTGTGCAGTTAGATGCTATGTTAATGACAAAGATGGACATAGGAGAAGTGAAGCAACATCTGCATAAATATGTTCAGAACATCTGGAGTATTTTTCAAAGTGGTTGGTTCGGTATGATTCAGATGCCATATGAACAGGTGCAGACAAGTTTTGTTTCACAACATGAAAATGATTTAGTCTGTATGATTTCAGAACAGCAAAAACAGATTGAAGAACAGACACAGATAATTGCAAAAATGCGGGAACAGTTGTTGAAAGAGACACTAAAAGAAAAGGTGGAGATATTTGCTGAGAATGTTCCGGAAAACGAGGATGGTGCAGAAGAAGATGTTAATAATGAAGAATTAGAAGTACAAGAAGAGCAGATCTCCATATAGGCATGGGAGATATATGATCAAGGGATTGCGAAATTCGGGTTTAATTTTTGACAAAATTACCCACCGGGCTATGCCAGGTGTTGAAGGTAAGGACATCTGGAGAAATAAAATAAGAATAAAAAGAAAAAAGACGACTATGCGGAGATTTATAAGGATGTGTCGCAAGACAAAAGGAAGTTACAAGAAAGGAGTTAGTCACAACCGTAGAGGAGAGGGGAGAAGGTAGACGAAGAACGAAGACACAATAACCAAAACGAGAAGAAGCAAAGGTCGAAGAAGAAGCGACAACAGAAAAAAGGAAGAAAGACACTAGAAGTAAAGGCGCAATGATCAGAAGAGAGACGAAGATGCAAGTAGTGTAGGAACGTCAACTGTGAGAAGGAGTCAAGAAGAAGGAGTTCTTTGTCAGGACTGGAAAAAACCAGGTTCTACAGTAAATAACCAGTATACAGACAACAAAAAGAAGAATCTTTGCGGCTTAATCTAACTCTCATACTGCAGTTCTAATCTTTACAAAACAACAATCTATATTTTTGGTGTTGCATCTACCACTGAATAATCAACCAAATGTCTGTGCAGCACAGATATAATGCTGAAAGTCTTCTGTTTACTGTTAAGTCTGTTTGAGTGACTCAGACTGTACTATGTCAGAGTGCAATTGACTTGAAATATATATGAGTGCAAAAAGGAAATCTGTAAATCTGTTGCAAGAATAAAGTGTAGAAGGACTGTGTAAACTTTGAATTAGCAAAAAACTAGCAGAATGAATGATTCCGGTGATATTACGGTGACATTCCGGTTATATTCCGGTGATGTTCCGGTGACATTTCGGTGGCTTTAAGAGACATTTCCGGTGGAACATCTGAGGAAGTAAGGATCAGTGCTCAATGGGAAAGAATAGTAAAATCTGATTTTTGTTAGTTAGACGATGTTGTGTTGAACCGGAGAACCCTCAACAGAAGGTTATGGATAAGGAGATTGAAGTAATACATACTTCAACAAAAGATCGGATAGCTGATATGCTAACAAAGAGCTTGGATGGACCAAATCTATAGAGATTCAAAGACATGGCAGGTATGAAGAAGATAGAGAAAACCTCAATTGATGATTGAGGGGGAGCTGTTGGTGCAGGGCATTCAACAATTGAAGTTTTGATGAAGGTTTAAACTCAAGGACTGAATAAAAAGATCCAGATATGAAGTATGAAGAAAGTACATGATCAGAGAATGAAGATGTGTATACATATGTACATTAATTTAGAGTTAGTTCACTTATACTTTTGTATGGTCATGAGCTTGTAAATATTTGCTTATATATACAAGGAAAAATGTCGAGGAAAATATGAGAGAGTGTGATAACAAGAATTGAAGAGAATTAGAAGTCATTAGACACTTGTGAAGTGTGTAGAATAGGTCTCTCATCTAGATGTAAATTTTTTTAGTAATGAAGAAAAATTGCACCCGATATTTCTGAGAGTTCTCCTTCTGTGTTTGATCATTTCAAGAATCCTTTTGTAGATGTCTAATTCCATAGTTAATGAATCTATGGTTAAAATTTGAGAGCCTAATTGTAAAGAGGCTGTGAGAATTATGAGTAGGAACATTCATATGTGAAGAGGTGTTGAGTGTCTTCTGAAACAGGTGCAATTTTGATGGTCAAAGAATTGATCATTTCTCAATGCACAGTGTAAAGTTTTGCAGAAATGAGGAGTCAAAATCTAAGTTGAAAGGTAAGCCACCTATGGCTGAAAGCATTTGCATAAACGGGTTCTACTTTGAGAGAACCAAGCTTTAGAAGTTGCAGTTGTCAAAGTCGACTGTAAAGAACTACAGTTTTAGACATAGGTGACTTGTTAAGATCATTTCTCAAGATCTACTGAGTCTTTTGGAATGGTTTAACTTGGAGGAGGTGTGCAAACTATAGATGACACATTGTGCAAAGTTCCATAAAAAACTTTACACATTTGATAAGTCAATGAGTAAGCAGCAAACTTTATGTGTAGTCATCTTCTTCATAGTTTGTTCAAGATTTTGGAAATTAAGTATTGATCCTCCAAATTGGTGAAGGTTTTGAGTTACTCTTGATATAGAGGTGCTCTAACTTTAAGAGTAGCGTGTTCTTTTGGAGATTAACACTCTCCATCAGGTCCCATAGAAAAACCAAGTCAGTTTGCAAAATTGTAACTTGCATCGTGTCCGACAACACTCATATATTCCAGATCCAGAATTTCAAGAGATTTTGTATACTTTTGATACATGAAAATGGTCTTTTTCTTAGATGGACTTGTCATGTAATAGTGCAACAATATTCAACCAGAAGTGTTGCTTGTAGTGTTTTGCAGTGTTGTGAATTGCTGGAGAAATGGCACACGCAGATGGAATGAGTCAGTTTATGAGCGATAAACTGGACAAGAAGAAATTCCATGCTTGGAGATTCACAATGACAAATTTCCTAATGGGAAAAGGCTACTAGAAGTACATCAAAGGAGAGAATGAAAATGCTCCACAGTTACCATAGAGGAATCATACTGTGGACCAATTAAGAGCATATGAGGAATGGAATCAATGAGCATGAAAGGTAATGTACTGGCTATCTGTTATCATACAAGATAGCATGATTGGGCACATACAAGATGCCATGAATCGGAAAGAGGCTTGGAACAGTTTGGTCACATTGTATGAGACCAATACAAAGGCATGGAAATTGCAACTCAAGAACAAGCTGCATACATCCTGAAAATCAAAAGCATATGTGAGTCACTTGCATCTATTGGCATGAATGTAGATGATGATGATAAGGTGGAAGTGTGCCTTCGTGGTTTAGGAGCTGCATATAAGCAGCTCTGAACTTCTATACAGACTAGAGAAAATACTCCGAATTTTGCTAATTTGGTATCCATGCTGATTATTGAAGAAAAGAATCTTGGTGAGGATTCAAACTCCCAAGGAAAGCCTAGTTCTTAGCAGGTATTCTACTTTGGCAGAGGAAGAGGCAGAGGTAGAGGTTTCAAAAGTGGAAGAGGAAACAGTAAGCAAGACCAAGGTCAACAACAAAATCATGCAGGAGGAATAGGATAGTTTTGAGGTAGCGGGAGCCAAAGAGGTCGCAAAAATTTCCAAAGAAAGGATTCAAGTAATGATATTAAAGGATGTTGGAATTTACCTGGACACTTTGAACGTGATTGCAGGTTGAAGAATCAAAATAATAGACAGCAGCAAAACAACTATGCATCCACAAGTGCAGATGATTCTAAGAAGTTGTTCATCGTTCGACATCACATGACAAATACGATGTCTTCTGGTGTTTCAGAATCCAATGATAATGTCTGGTATGTTGATTCAGGTGCTTCAAATCACATGACCAATCATGTAGAATGGTTTAGTACTTTGCAGAAATTGCTAGTTCCTAGATATATTGAAACAGGTGATAACACATTACACCCTATCGAGCATACAAGAAATGTAGCATTGTCTATGGAGGACGGGAAGTTAAAACATCTTGTTGATGTGCTTCATGATCCAAATATAACAACGAATCTGCTTTCTATTGGACAGATGGTTGACGAGGGATTACAAGTCAGGTTCAATATTGCTGGGTTATATGTAGAAGAATACAAAGAGGACTGAAGATTGATTGCCAAAGGAAACAACGTGGGTAGGATGTTCACCTTAAATGTGAAAATTCCTGAAATGCTTGCAAAGGCTAAAATTGATGCAATTAAAGGAGATAATCCATGGACTACCAAATTTCAAGGTTGTAGAGATGCAAAAGGTATGTGCAACATGTCAATTTGGAAAAGGGTCAAGAGCATCATTTCCACATGACAAGCATGTTAGTGAGAACATACTAGAAATAGTACATATAGATGTTTGGGGTCCTACAAAGACCACATCTATGGGCAATTGCACGTTTTATGTAACTTTCATTGATGACCATAGACAAAAAGTGTGGGTATATTTCATGAAAGAGAAGAGTGAGGTGTTCACACACTTCTAGATTTTTAAATTTATGGTGGAAAAGCAGACTAGGAAGTATATTCATACATTAAGATCTGATGGAGGAGGTAAATACATGTCAAATGAGTTTAGCAATTTTCTAAAATATCATGGAATTTTGCGTGAGTTTTCCTACAGATACATATTACAATAGAATGGCATTGCTGAATGCTGAATTCTTCTCAGCCATCAAGGCTCTTACTGAAATAGCAAGAGCCTTGATGGCTGAGAAGAATATGTGTCATTGTTATTGGGTAGAAGGTGTTCATACTGTTGTATATATCATGAATATAACTCTGATTGCTGTTGTATATCAAGTTACACCTGAGGAGAAGTTTACAGGTAAAAGCCAAACTTATCACATTTGAAAGGTTTTGGCTGTATTGCATATGGACATGTTCCAGATGAATTGAGGACGAAGCTTGATCCAAAAGCAGAAAAGTGTGTCTTCATTGGATACTCCCTGGAGCAAAAGGGATATAAATGTTATAACCCACTCACACGACAGGTGAAGGTGAGTAGAGATGTGGTATTTGATGAAATGTCAAGCTCATATGCGGATGCCAATGAAGGACTCAATCTTGAACCAAATGACAAAGAAAATGTTGAAAAATCAAGTGCAAAATCTCAAGCTTTGAGCGGACCGGATGCATCACCAAGCAAGAGTTCCAACTCAAATCCATGGAGTGGAAGATTGCATGGAAATTTTAGTCTACCAAATTCATCAAATACATCCAAGAACGGTAAAGAAAAGCTTTTTTTTTGTCATAAAACATGTGTAGGTGTTGAAGACGTTGATGGAGATTCAAGCAGTTTAGAAAAGAGTCTTGATGAGGAACTTGGATTGCCCTCTATGAAGACTCCATGCATAAGAAAAGCACATGCAGATGATATGAGGAGAAGTGACCTAGTACCAAGAAGATCTAGAAGGATACAGAACTCAGTGCAATGATTGACATATGATAGTTGAATGGCTCGTCATTGTGCCTACATGACAAAGGTAATACAAGATGCTAAAAATTCTTGTTTTGAAGATGCAGTGGAAATGCAGATTGGGAAAAAGCTATGGATGAGGAGATGGCTGCACTTTATGGAAACGATACATGGAAGCTGGTTCCATTGCCACAAGGAAAGAAACCCATAGGCTGTAAGTGGGTTTTCAAGGTAAATCACAATGCTGATGTTAGCATAAGCAGGTATAAAGCATGTTTGGTAGCAAAACGATATGCACAAACGTATGACATTGATTATGAGGAAACGTTCACCCTTGGAGCAAAAATGTCTACTGTCAGAACACTTGCTAGCATTAGCTACAACAAAAGGATTGACATTGCATCAGATGGATGTGAAGAATGCTTTTCTACATGGTGAGTTACAAGAAGAAGTATACATGGACCAGCCACAAGGATATGAAGATTCAAAGCATCCAGAATATGTTTGCAGGTTGCAAAAGGCTTTGTATGGGCTCACACAAGTGCCTCGTGCATGGCATGCAAGGATTGCTGATTACTTGACCACCATTGCATTTTCTATGTGTGATGCAGATCATTCACTATATGCAAGGAAGGGTGATGATGGCATCACAATTGTGGCTATCTATATTGATGACTTGACTGTAGGTGGTGATAATGAAGAAAGCATCAAAGAGGTAAAGCAAGTTCTTATGCAGGAATTTGAGATGAAAGATCTTGGTGTGCTGCGCTATTTCTTGGGCATTGAGTTTATATATACAAAAACAGGTATATGGATGTCGCAAAGGCAATATGCCTTGAATATGCTGCAAAAGTATGGTATGACTGATTGTAAGCCAATTTCTATGCCAGAATTTGAAGTTAGATACTACATTAGGTGAAGCATTGGAAAATGCTACTATGTACAGGAAAATTATGGGAGGTTTGATATATCTCACAATTACGAGGCTTAATCTAAGATACACTATTGGGCTTAAAAGTCAATTTATGTAGGTTCCCAAGAAGCCACATTTGGATGCTCTGAGGTGCACTCTATGCTATGTGAGTGCTACTTTGGATTATGCATTGTTTTATTAAGCTGGTGTAGATTTACATGTTCATGGAAACATCGATGCACATTGGGCTGCTAGTACTAAAGATAGAAGATCTACAATTGGCTTTCTATTCTCACTTGGATGTGCAACTATTACATGGAGAAGTAAGAAGCATCGCATTGTTGCTTTGTCCAATAAAGAGGCTGAGTATAGAGGTCTTGCAATGGCAGCATGTGAGGCATCATGGTTGGAGATGCTACTTGAAGATTTAAGTGTGGAAGTGCAAAAGCCTATCGCCATCTATTGTGATAATCTTAGCAGCATACTCTTAGCACGGAACCCTATTTTTCATGCTAGAACAAAGCATATCGGGGTAAATTATCACTTGATCAGAGAGAAGGTATTAGTAGGTGATATTGATCTTGTTTAGGAGAGAAAAAATGAGTAGATTGTTGATATTTTCACTAAAGCACTTGGAGAAGAGAAGCTAAAGAAGTTTCGCAAGATGCTTGGATTAGAGGACACGGCATTCAGCTTGAGGGGGAGTGTTGAGATATCAAGCTCAACATGTGATGATCCAAGATGACACTTATCACTTTTTCATTTCTTTGACATTTATAGCGGTCATGTTGGTATATGTTAGGGCACTTCATTGAGCTTTATTAGATTTATCTATCGAGAGTGATGGCACATTTGTTTCTTTCCAGCTCACTCATTCGCGGACATTAGATTTTTCTTTATGTACAGGTCTTTATATATTGTAGTAGTTGTATTCTAGTTTTTAGGTCATTCTTGTACATTCCTTTTTATGAAATAGAAGAAGAAGAAGATCATTCTTCCTGGCCTCAATTTGAGTGTGTGCTTCTCTTTGATTGTGAGAGTGTGTGTGTGAGATCTCTTCCTTATCTCCTTCCTTGTGACAATAGGCACATGTGCATATGCACCTAGTAGTATCCCTGATCCATTATTGGCTCTTCTCATTCTCGAGACATGTTCTTTATCAATAGGCCATCTAAATTTATCGAAGAATTTCTTTGATATTATGTTTATCTTTGAGCCTGAATCAATCAATGCTAGAGGTAAACACGAATCTTTCTCATCACAAATTCAAATTTTTACTTCTAGAGTTCCTTGTGCCTAGACGGTTGTACTAAATTGACTTTCACCTTTCATCATTTCATCATCAGGTTGAGTTGGACCTAAAAAATTCCAATTTACACTTCCAGTCATAAAATCCTCTTCCTCATCACAGTTGTTATCACTAAATGTCACAGTATAATTCATTGCTAAGGTTTCCTCTGCAACATCTCTAAATATCCTCATCCTATGGCAGTGGAAATCATCTTCTTCTAATAAGTCTTATAAAGCTATCCTTGAACTTGAGTTTTGCGATCGAAAACACTTGCTCAAGGGACATAGTGACTTGAATTCTTAGTATTATATCATTAAGGATCTCTCTAACATCATTCCTTCTCTCAAGCTCTGAGATCATAATTGCTCTTGGAGTCCTCCTTCCTTTCTTCTTCCCTTTTTCCTCACCTTGTTTCTGATCATCTTTTTGCTCATTTTTAATATTTTGACTTTGATTATTTTCAATTATAGTTTTTTTATTTTCTTCTTTAGTTGAGGCATTTTTATTTTCTTGTGATTGAGTATTTTCTTCTAATGGTTTCTTTCCTTCTTTGATTAATCTTCTTTTTTCTTTCGAAGACAAGTTTGCAGTATCTTCAAATTGCACTCTTTTTTCATTATTAGTATTTCTTTTCTCAATTTCTCTAGTTTGCCTTCTTTCCACTCTCCTATCTCCCTCTTCTACATCATCTTGCATGTCATCTCCTCTCCGTTTCTCCTCAACATTGGAAATGTGAGAATATACAGAGACTTGGTCAACAAGAGATTTCCATGTAGTTTTGCACATGATTTCGTCTCAGGCTCTTATCAGTGCCTCAATAGAATAGGGCTTTTGGCTTGTAGTAGAAAGAGTGCTCTCATCTGATGGCTCTAATCTAGCACCCGAGGTATTGGCAGTTGCACTAGAAATAGTTAAGTTTTCATATAATTTCTTCATGCCTCCTTTGCCCCAATCAACAACTAAAGGAAGTCGTGTTCTAAAGTCACATAATTTTCTATCAATTTCAACTACCCTATTTTATACACATTGATGTGTGAGTGAATATTATCCTAAAGTCTAAACATCTCTTGATAGAGAACCTTCTCGCTTCATTTCTTTTCGAGATTTTTGAAGTTTCAGGCATTAACTCTAACTAGATTTTCTAGTTTTTGATGCCTTCACATGATCGTTTCACAATCTTGTGCTTTTCTTCGGGAACTTGAAAACCTTTTGATGGAACATCCATCCTTCTTTTCTAGGGTTTTCAAATGAAAACCAAATTGAATTCCAAGTACTTGAATTTTCACAAATTCAAGTTCGATTGGTTTATGCTTGACCAATTTGTAGTGACAAGAGTTTTTAACTTCTTGTCTTTAGATTCCTTCTTTACTGATGCTTTAGGTACCTATCTCAGTCAAGACTTTTATAGGAATCTCTCTACTACCTCAGTCTAAGCATCTACTCATGCTCTCTGGATTTGTACTAAAATCCCTTTAAGGATAGGCAAACACTTATGTTTTACGTTCCACATACGTAAGTATCGTCTTCACGGTTGCAGACTACATTATTGGAATTTCTTTTCTCTATTCAGACTTGGAACATCTTATTCTTTTCACAATTTTCCATTGGATAAATGGAACCTGAGTGAATAATTCCCAAAAGGAATTTTATTGCCAATACTTGGGCAATCTACAAAGTAGTTCCAATCGCATGTTCTTGGATAATCATGGCCAAGCTTGATCAAGTTTAGTTGATCTTGCGACTAAAATAAAGACTTAGTCTTTATTTTTAAGATCTCCAAAACTATCAAAAAGCTTCTTTGCTTACTCGCAAGATTTTTTTTTAGAGATCTTTCCCCAACTTAAGTCCAAGCGATCAAACACTAATGCCTCTTAGATTGCAAAGCTAAGAATCTTTGATATTCCTTTAGGTTATATCAATATTTGGACTTAATTACCAATACTAGTGGTTTGGGAATTACTAGGAACTATTTGCTATTAGACTTTTCTTGAAAGATTCTAGTCTCACATCTAGGGAGATTTTTCTTTCAAGAACTTTAGATTCCTGTCAAGGAATCAGTAACACTAAGCCAATGATTCATCTTGGAATCTTTTGCTTTCCAGTCCAATGATTCATCTTGGAATCCTTAGTTTTACTAGAATCTTCTCTCTAAAAGAAATATTGACTATTGAACAAGAACAAGACTTAAAGCTTTATTTCTTGTCCAAAAGATATTCCTTTTTAACTAAGGAAATAGTTAACTAGGCTATTTCCTTTATTGGTTTAACTTTTAGGAAGTAGCTTAATTCCTAAAGATTACTTTGACATATCTTTTAGAAAATATCTTGATTCCCAAAGGTTAACTTGACTTGGGTTTCTTCTTTAAGCTCGAATTAGCTTAAACAAAACCAAGCATACTTTATATCTTGGCAAAACATCTATATCCTAAAGAGGTTTTGCCTTCTTCATCTTTCGGCAAAACATCCATAACTAGTAGACGTTTTGCTCTTATCTATCCAATCCATCAATTTCTATCCCGATTGATGGGTATGTCCGTTTTTTGAAAGATGTGCTTAACAAGAGGTTTCAGCTATCATTTTTCCAATGGCTTATCTCTTTATACACCTTTTATTAGAACATCATCATTCCTTGGTCCTATCATATATTATGAATTTATGTGTATTTTGGGAAGAGTTGATGAATCAACTAAGATCCTCTACTTGGAACGGCTGCCTTCCCAAAAATAAATTCATCTCGAACATGGTAGGAGAATGATCTCAAGTGTGGAATAGAAGGCTTGACTATTTCATTTTAGCATTTCTCTTTTAGAAAATATCTCAATTCCTAAAAGTCACTTACCGAGGTTTCATCGTGAGATAGGAATCTTGAAACTTCTTAGAGCTTTCAAAATCTTCTAAATAGAAGAGTGCTTCTAAAGTTTCCATGTTTTCATGGCCCTATGCATCATTAGCAGAGATGCAAAACATGAACGAAACACAAATCTATTGAATTTGTATTTAAGTTCATCGATTTGGTTGTTGAGTTCCATGGAATTGAAGAGTGCTCATGGAACTTGAAAATATCGCTGAAGTTATCATCCAATCTTGGGATGCTTGAGAAGTTACATGAATTACGTAACTAATCAACTAAAGCTTATCTGCATGACTTTCTAAATATCACCTATACTTAGAATAATCATTATAAGCTTATCTTCATGACTCCCTAAGTACATCCGAGACTTAGAGTCATCATACATCGCAAAAAGTTTGCAAGTAATTAAGTTTTCTTGGTCATCAAGAAAATTTAACACTTAACTTTCTCCTAGGGCCTACTTATACCTAGTAAGACATCAAACATACTTAATTGTCATTAAGTATTTGTTTTTGGTAGCGGAGAATCAACTTGGGAAGGAATCGACTGCTGACTTTAGCTGTGAACTAGAACTAGCATGTCTTTGCAACTAACTAGTCCTCTGTTTTCCCTAATGTCAAACCATGAGCTTTATAAAGTAAGCTAAATACTAAGAGAGTACATTTTCATATCTACTTGCAAACATCATCCCATTCTATCATGCAAATGCATGTGCCTATATGCAAATCCATATGCTCACATGCGTATGCATGCATGTTCTTTGCATGCCCAAAAACTAATGCAACGATCATGCATGAGCTTGATGCATGACTTTTCCTTGTACTAAGAATGTATATCATGCAATCTTGATGCATGTATATCCTTTCCTTTGTCCTAATGCACTATGATATAAAAACATATCCTCGTGGTGCAATAAAAAGCTTACTCAATGGAAAGGAAATCTAGAATTAAACTACCAAAATACATTCTTTGATGCACAAGGATCCTTTTTTCAATCAAGTATTTCCTTAATTCAACTAATGCTTGGGATGAGAAGTGGATTTTTTCATTATCCTAATCTAGACTTAATCGATTGAAATCTTGGCTATTTCAATGTGCATCTAGGATTAAGTGTAGAATAATGAAAACAAGATAAATCAAGCATTAAGGCCAAGTAGAAACTGGAAAATACTTAGCTTTGATCATAGCTTCGTCCATCCTCTATTCTTCTCATACTTAAACAATAAATCAAGACTAGTTTTGATTCGTATTCGATTGGGAATAGCTTCTCAAAAGAAGTATTTGGATGGGAGATGGCTTCAAGGCTCAGGTCAAGCAGAGGTTAGGTTCGAATCCGTTCAATTGCAATAGACTATTTTACACCTTTACCTCTGTTCTTGAAGGTTTTGCAACCCAAAAAATACTCGATCATATATGATCTTGTAGGAGAAGTCCCATTAATTCATATGCATTCTCACATATATGCATAGGCATCCTCATTTACTCTCTCTCTCTCTCTCTCACTCTCTCTCTCCCTCTCCCTCTCTCTCTCTCTCTTGAAGTATTTGATGGTGATGCAGCACAGTGCGCTCTCCTTGTTGAGATCTCCAAGATGATATCCTTGGAGTAGAAAACCGAGCTCCAAAGGCCGCACATAGTACTTTGCACAGAGGCTATAGAATACACAGAAAACACAGTACATAGGGAGCATGAAGACATACTTCTTAGGTCTTACAAATCCGGTCAAACTTACAGTCTTTGACTGACCAGGTCACTATATGTTTTATTAAAGAACATATACAAAGAAATGTATGGTGGCCATTTGGCCTTTGACATGGACACTAATGGTAACAATCTCCCACTAAAGGCCAATATGGTCAAAGTAACTATGGGAGAAACATAATGAATGATAAAGAATACCTGAGTGTAAGTATACAAACTATAGCTCCCACCTGATGGGCATGTTACACAGTATACAAGTGACTGTGCAAGATCATGAATCAAGTAACCTCCATCAAGTGACAACAGTGTCAAAAGCTATCTTGTGGTAGAGCTTTAGTCAAAGCATCTGCAGCATTATCTCGAGTGTGAACCTTCACAAGAATAATGTGCTCAGTGGCTAAGCAATCTCTAATGAAGTGATACCTCACCTCAATGTGCTTGGTCTTTGCATGATAAACCGGATTCTTAGCCAAAGCAATGGCACTCTGACTATCACTGAGAAAGCGAGGTACATGTTGAGGTAAACCCATATCACAAGCAAGACAAGAAAGTCACAATGCTTCCTTACATGCCTCACTTGTTGCAACATACGCTGCTTCTGTGGTAGAAACAATTGTACATTCTTGATCTCCAAGAGATAGCACCTCTAGCAAAATGAAAAATGTACCCTGATGTAGACTTATGATTGTCTACACAACCAGCATAGTCAGAATTTGTGTAACCAATAATGGATGATTTCCCTCTACTTAAGCATAGACACTTGTCCTTAGTGCCACTCAGATATCTCAAAATCATTTTGATTGCTTCCCAATGTTTCTTGCTAGGATTAGACATATACTACTCACAACTCCCACTGCAAATGCAATGTCCGGTCTTGTAGCTACCATAGCATACATGAGACTACCAACAACAGACTGACATGGAATTTTGGTCATGAATTCCTTTTCCTCATCTGATTTGGGGCAATCATCCTTTTCACATATGTGGGTAAAGCTGTACTCAATGCCTTTCCACCCTGCATATTGAACTTGTGAAGTAATTTGGATATGTACTCACTTTAAGATAAGTATATGCATCTTTTACTCCTATCATGAGTAATGCACATGCCAAGAATATGTTTGGCATCCCCCAAATCCTTCATATCAAATTTCTAACTCAACTTCCTTTTGAGAATTGACAAGTCATAAGAGGACTTCCCAGCAATCAACGTATCATTGACTTAAAGTATCAAGCATATCAAGCTGCCATCTAAGCATCTCCTTGGTACTCCATAAAAGCATCAAAATTTTGGTACCATTGTCTTGGGGACTGTTTAAGTTCATACAAGCTCTTCTTGAGCTTACTAACTAGACTTTCCTTGCCAGGAACTACATAAACCTTTGGTTGCTCCATATAGATCTCATCTGTAAGATCTCCATGGAAGAAAGTAGTTTTCACATCCATTTGGACTATCTCTAAGTCCTCCATTGCAACAAATCCAAGCAACATGCGCAGGGTAGTCATCTTGACCACTGGAGAGAAGATTTCCTTGAAATCAACACAGTGTTGTTGCTTAAAACCCTTTGCAATGAGTCGTGCTTTATAATTTGAGAAGCACCATCAGATGTGAATTTCAGCTTATATACCCATTTACATGGTAAATCTTTCCTACCCTTTGGCAAAGGTAATGAATCCCAAGTACCATTCTTGTGAATAGAATCCAACTCACTCTTCATGGCATGCTCCTACTTGACATGATCCTCTGTCTGCATAGCCTCTTTGTAGCACGAAGGCTCATCGGCATCTGTTAGCATAACAAAATCTAAACCTGGAACATATCTATTAGGTGGATGTGAGACATGTGCAGAACATCTCAATGGTTGCTGAACAGGAACATGTGCATAAGTGATATGAATGGACATTCTCTTGAACATCCCTATGTACAACATTTTTATGCTTGCTAACCGGAGGACTAGTGTTGAGCCCCTAATAGTCATATTGCTCAAAGTCATTTGTAGTAAAAGTCAAAAGTTCAAAGTCAAACTAGTCAAAGTCAAGATGTTGAAGGTCAAAGTCAACATGGGCAAAGTTAGCATTCAAAGTTTCGGTGTCAAGGTGCACAGGTAGTGCACAAGTAATTATTCACAAAGGTTATATGTTGCAATGGAACACAGGGTTCCTCGTAACTGTCAATGCGCTCTCATTGTCAGTGAAGATGGTGGTGGCAGAAGACTGACCCAACACCCAAATCAGCCATAAGGCGTCTGAGCCACAAACGAGTTTACCACCAGGTGCACTATTGCTAGTAGTTGTGCAAAACGTATCCCATGATGATGGTAAGGTGCATAATAGAAATACGTCTTTCATTTCATTATCCATATCCATTTTTTGAGCCTGTAAATTGGAGAATATAGCATCAAACTCATTTAGATGAGCAGCAACACTATCTGTTTCCTTTATATGAAGGTCATATAATTTTCTCATCAGATGCACTTTATTTGATGTCGTCCCTTTTTCATATGTAAACATAAATTCTTCCAAAGCTCCTCTGCACTTTCACAGTCTAATATTGTAAAGTAAACATTATCTGCCAGGTGCAAGCGAATGGTAGACCTGGCCATTTCATCTAACTCATCCCAATCATCTTCATCCATGTCAACAGGCTTCTTTGAAATTCCTTTTATTGGCTTCCATTGCCTCCTTTGAATCAGCACATCTTTAATTTGATTCTTCCATAGAGCAAAGTTTGTGCCATCAAATTTTCGGATCTCAAATTGGTCTTTGCCCTGTAAGTGTTAAATAGTGTTAAACCTTTTTACTGTTAAGGTTAATTCACTCTGGGTTCTTGGGATGGTCAAGGGTCTGTAAACAGAGGCCCTATTTATATTTTCACAAACTACAATTCAAGATGATATGACTTCACTGCATTAAATGCTAAACATATCGTCTTACAGTTCTATCCTGAATACGTTCGTTAACGCACTTCCCGTCAGGAAGTTTATCGGGTAACTCCTTTACTTAGCGTGTAATCAAATTACTTAACACTTCAATTAACTCTAATGGTTAAACTTAATCAACGAGACAAACTTAGTTACACAGAATTCTACAACAGCGCTCGCTTCCGGCTCCTCGCCTAGACAACAGTCCGGCGGATCTACTTTCTGCTTAACACGACTCTTTCATTAATCTTATCAAAGGATACATCGTTGTGCTACGCCTTTTCATGCGTGCAACTTTTCTAATATATTTTACAAGAAATATGAGTTCTGTCGGTGGCTTACACTGGATCGCACGGTGGACTCGAACCCAAAAATAAAAATTACAATTATGACTCATCAATGATGCCCTGGATATACAAAGTTCTAGCTAATTTAAAGGTTCGGGTAATCTTCTGTTTTAAAGAATCTAAGATATCCTTCAAGATATCTGGTTCTATAAGTTGTGCATCAGTTCTAACAGAACTGGCAGCAACGACTTGACTCATCAATAAATCTGTCTACGTCTGCAAAAATAATTCTTGAAGGTAGAACTCATTGGCGATGGCAACATCTCTTCTCAGCTTCATGTCAGCTATCTCTGCATCAATTCGAGACAGCATGTCTACCTAAAATCCCAACTGCTTTTCTCATCTTTCCAACTCCTGAGGTTGATACTGAATAGTGTTGTAATAAGCATCTCGTTCTTTCTTAATAGCTTCCATCTCTTTCTTTAACTGAATATTCTGACCAATCTCTGCTTTTAATTCACGATTTTTCTGAAAAAGATCTTCGGACACCGTCTTTAACTCGGCAGTGGTTTGTATGGCAAGGTCTACTATTTCCTGTCCTTTTTGCTCTATCACAGCAAGATTTGTGCGTGTCTCTTCCAGCAGATTTCCCAGCGCAACACGAGCATCTTCTTTGTCAGTCACCATTTGTTTCAATTGAACAATTTCTTCATCGTGAGCTGTTGCTCTAGCACAATGGTGAGAACCATGTTAAGAAGCTCCACCTCCTTAATGTCAATCTGCGGAAGAGATAGGAGTGATATGAAGATCGTGAATGTGAGATGAAGTGAGAGTGAAGGTGAGAAGCATAGAGATGCACACACACATACACACACACTACGAAGAGACAAGCAAGACACAATGGAAGGTGAGAAATCAACTCTATTGCTCAAGAACACTCTTACAACTTGAAGTAGCTCTAAGCTCTTCTCTACTCAACAAGCTAACACTAAGTGACCTCAAAAATGAGCCTCTGGCTACTGCCAACACCCCCCTCCCTCTCGCTTCTATCGTCTTCGACAGAACCTTGTTGTGTGGTCTGTCGGATGTAATTCTGGAGTAGTTCCTGAGCAAGGGTGTGTTCTGATATTCGAATACCTCAGGCCAGATCTGCCTCGAGTTTCTCCCAATCAATTGGTTGCGGTTCATTAGGTGGTGGGAGTCAATAATGTGTGGAATAAACCATCTGTTCACAGGCGAATAATTGAAGCAAGTGGGTGGGCCTACTGATGAACACTTCCGAATGGTATTCCCAAAAACTGGTTGTGAACATTTCTTCGAAGGTTTGCTTGTAGCACGCCGGTAGGTATTTAATTCTGCAATGCCAGACATAACACACCCGTAGCGATGGCGTTGTACTCATATCGTATGCAAGATCTAGATTGCCATGCTCGAAGCCCGGGGTGTTTACATGGGGTGCTTTGACACATCTGAAGACTTTAAAAACCATCTGCATCATGTCAAATATCTTGACAGTCATGTGCGCTGCTATATCGTCCATATGTTTCAAGCGAGGGATCTAGTGGCAAATCGTGGCCATCATGTATCCAATTGTGGGTGGTCCTGTAGGTGGCTTGAAGTATGGGTAGTTTAGCCAATCCTGGCATTGCTTGTTGTTTTGTATCTTAATCGCAAATGCCTTCCACGAATGGCGAAGTGGCATTGGTCCCCAACATGGGTTGTATTTTAAGTGTAGTGGTGCCTTAACCCAAGTACTCATCATCTCAGGATATTCTTGTAAAATATCTTTACGCCAATCTGGTTGATAGATCTCGCCTTGCTGCGCATCCAGTGGCAAATCCTCAGGTTCAAATTAAGTAGCGTGAGATGGTTTCTTGCCTGTTTCTTTCTCTATGGCCAACTGATATTCGGCCATTAACATGAAATACGGTTTGTACTGTAACTCATGCCTTGATATGTATCTGCGCGGGGCCAAATGAGCAAAGTAGGGCGACTGTAAAATTCTTTCCTCAATCATTGCCATTGCGTGCAACTGCACCTCTACTCGTGCTGAGTGGGTTGTTCCAAGCTCTTCAATTATCTTCATCCATGCGGGAGTAGGAAGTTCGTAAGTCATCTGGCCTTCGACCGTGACTCGTCCGCCTGGGATGGGTTGGGGCTCGTAGGCTTCTTCAAAAGTTTCCTCCGCCGGAATAGTTATATTTTCTTCATCAGCTGGGAGCTCTGGTGGGGAATCTAGCCTTGGTGGTGCTTCATATATAGCTATCCGCGATTCAAGAGTAGATACCTGGGCCCGTAATGCATTGAGTTCCTCTAGGATGTCAAGACATGGGTCCGCAGGAGCTGGTAGTCCTTGTGTTGCAGGTGCTCTGAGCTGGAGTAGCTTATGATCTTCTTTTAGCTTCTCATATTCTTCGTTCATTCGATCGTATTCATCGGGCAATCTGATGTGATCATCGACCAACATTTTCATTGATTCGGAGGGCACTGCTTTGAATTATCTAGGACTTAATGGTTGGTCTGGATGATCGAGAGCAGCTTCTAAAGTTTCTCTGTTCTACTCTTGTAGCCGCTGGTTCTCTTCCTTTGCTGCTGCTAGATGTCTTCTGAGTAAGCCCATGTTCCGTGTAAGCATCGCATTGCAAAATGTCTGGGCCCTTAACAAATTGTCAAGATCAGTAGTGACCTCTTTGGCTTTCTCTTCACTTTCTACTTCCAGTTTGTGGTATGCCTAGCGTAATTCTTGGTATCGAGTATTCAATGAGGCATTCTCAATCGACAATGAATTAAGCTGCGACTGTAAGTCGTTGGTTGTCCTCTGCAGCTGCTGATAATTATTTCCAAGAGATGTGAACTCATCTCTTACTTGCGTCATACACGTGAACATTTGTCGAAATGCTGTGTCTATGGTGGGTGATAATATTAATGGTGTGCTAAGTGAAGATGCAGTGGGTGTAGATGCAAAGGGAACGGGGAATGGGGGTGGGAAAATGGATGTTGTGGTGATTGTGGAAAATTGTGGTGTGCTTAAATATTGTGGTGCCACAAATGAAGTGAGTGGAGGTGCAGTGGGTGGTGATATATCCATATCGCTCGATGTGGTATCGAGTGCGGTGACCGTGAATAGTGGTGTGATCATGGGTAAGTGTGTAGGTGTAAATACAGGATTTACAAAGGTAGACAAGTAATTTACAGAGGGGTTGTCTTGGACGGCTTGGTGGAAAGGGGAAAGAGGAGTTACGGTGGGTCGGGGAGGTGAGACTGGGGAGAAGGTTAATGGAGGTGGGAATGGGAAAAGGGGTCTTGGAGGTGTGGGGAAGGATGGAAAAGGTGGATGGAGAAATGGGTTGGATAGAAAGGTGGATGTGTTAGGGGGTAGACTAGGTTGAGTGGGTGCGGGAATTGTGGGATGAATGGGAGTAAGGAAGACTTCTGCTACTCCACCGGAGAAGGAGGATGTTGTTCTGGGAGAAGGGGGGTGTATGGGGGAGACTGAATGGATGGGAGGTGAAGGAGGAGCAGTTGGGGTGGTCGGTACTTCGACGACTGTGGTGGTATGTACAGCGGCAGTACGGGGTGGGGAGTTGACGATAATGGTGTCCTCTGCCAATGAGCTTTCAGGGACGAGATGTGCTTCCCTGGCCTGTTCTGAAGACTGACCGCCGGTGGGTACCCGAATGTATTCACCCGGTTTGGTTAGTAGGTGGATTCTACGAGGATCATACTGTGGTAGCGGTTTTCTCTGCAAATATCTTAAGGCTTCAGTGGGTCCAACTGATTTGACAAGCTCTCTGAAACCTCTGATGTATACTTCTTCGAACCCGCCCGAGACAAGCTCTTGTTCTATGAGTGTTTGGCTCTCTTCGTCAGTCAACTTCTTACATGCCCAAACCTTTTCCATAGTACGGTATAACTTTTTGATGGCCAGTGTATAAGCTGCTGCTTCGAAGGTTTCTTCTTCGTGTGTGCTCGTGTCACCTTGGGTGTTGGTTTGTTGTCCTTGTTCCTCTGTTTGCACATGTTCTTGGGATTCATGAGTTCCCTGACTGGCTTCGTCATCGCCTTCATCTTCGTCGGTTTCTGTTCTTTCTTCCTCGGAACTGGACACTACTTGTCCTTGTGGTTGATCTCGCGGTGTGGTAGGGTAGCTGAGCCTTTCATATTCCTGAGAGAAGATCTGGCCATCTGAAAACTGAAATTCATTTGAAAATACATCTGGCATCTCAAAATCAAATGTGGTGTCTGCTTGTTCTGCTTCTAAATGGGGTATCGGAAAAGAGAAAGCTTCCGCACCAATGGTGGTGGGAACTTCTGCTATAGTGGTGGTAGGTCCTGGGACTGTGGCTGCTTGAGTAGTGACTGTGCTGGTAGTGCCCTCCGTCGTAACTGGTCTTGATAACCTTATGCGAATGGGTTGTACAAGGGGTTCAGTAGGAGACTGTTCAGGAGAGGGTTGTGGTGAGGGTGATTCTGGCACTTGAAGGCAGGGGATAGTTCCTCTCATTCACTTTCCTGCTCTTCCTTTGCTAGGCTTCCTAGCTTTCTTCGTTGTTCCTTTAAATGCTTTCAGCTCCTCACTTGTCAATGCACGTTCGATCGGCAAGTCATATGCTAAGCACATATATACAATTCTAGTCAGCGCGCAGCATCCATTGATGACTTTCTTTCTTTCCCATCTATGTTGTGCTAAATACATCTGATCAATGATCCAGCTAGCTAGATCAACTGTCTGGGGTCCAATACAAGATAAATACAAACCAAACCATATTCGTTTGTGAGGCATTGTGAATCTATCCTGAGCAGGGAAAGCAAAATGTTGCATACATATCCGTAGTGGTTTTGAAAGCTCAGGTGTGATCGTCGAAATCTCTTCCCACTTTGTAACATCCCCACGTTTCATAGGGTTTGGAACTAACCTTTCTCGCTCTGTGGGCGTGTGGGTTCCATGAATCTTGATGGCAGCTCGAATCAGATCTTTAGAAAGATAAAATCTTTTATATGGTGGATTGTTCACTAAGGATGGCAGGATGAAGGTGCTTGGCAGATCCTTGTTCTCCGAAGCTATCAAAGTGGTGATTAAGTAATAGCAACTGTAGAAGTCAGGTTTAGGCAAAGGGTCACTGAAATACTCTGTGAAGCCGGCTCTTGCCCAAACATGTGTTAAGTCTTGTGTGTTCTGTAGCCCTTCAAACTCTCTTGAGAGAAACTGATATTTGCCCCAGGTACGGTCATCAAAAGTCAAATTAGCCTCAAATATAAACTCAGCATCTGCCAAGGGTCTTGCTAGCCCTTGAAACCAATGAGAATTACGATGAATCTTCTCAGTATACCCTCTAGGAGGATCGTCAATTGGCATCGGTCCTCGGAAACCTTGAAATTTTGGCGGTGGAGCCGTCGGATGGGGCTCAGCAAGTAAATCACTAATAGTAGCCCTAGGTATACTGGTTCCAGCTTCAGATGGCCCTTCTTCGGTTTGCATGATGATTGCATGCTAATGGAAAGATCTGCTACAAAAGATTAGCACATTAGTATGGAAATTAATTATGATCCCATTAAGGTGAGACCACAATCCCTTTCCATAGCCGATGTGTAACCCGTGTAGCCAAGTGTTGTGATGTGATTGATGCAATGCTTCTTGCAGAACTAGTGCAGGTCTCTAGACACCTATATGTTTTCAGATATTGCATGCAGTTCTTTGATGAGATGTTATTACAGGTCATGTTGGGTTATAGTGTGTGGATTTATACAAGGTTCATTCATGAATGAGTTATTACTGTTGGAGTTTATTGATCTCTAAAGTACAGCTAGAAGTAGGTGAAACCCAACATGACCTAGTTGACTTTTTCACAAACTTGTATGCACAGAACAGTTTTCTTGCAGAGCAAACTTCTCATTATTCAATTAGAATTTTCCAAAACTGTTTCACACACATAAACTAGACTCCAAGAGATTTCCAACAAGCTATAGAACACCGCAAATGGATAAATACACAATGAGGTATGACCTTTGCAATATGCAGCTTTAATGGAGACCTTGAAACAGAGATGAACATGAGGACACACATCACTTGCAGAGATTACTGCTCTTAACTCACAACTCCAATGAATCTTAAACTTTCTAGAACACATGTAGACTTTGAGAGCTTTCTAACAAGCCAAAAAACACATGATTTGAATACATACACAAGGAGATATGACCTCTGCAAGTTTGAGGTTTAATGGAGACCTTCAGCAGGGGGTAAAACCAGAGAACACACACTACTTGCAGAGAGTATTACTCTCAGCTCACAAATCCAATGATTATGAAAATTTATAGGAAGCAAATAGATAGTAAGAGATTTCAAATGAGCTATCAAACATGTAATTTGAATATATAATGAGGGAGATACAAGCTCTGCAATCTCTGCATACAAAACTACAGCAGCATAGAGATACACATATGACTCTCTTGGACATCCCTTAAAATCACGACTTTTCTCCTCTTTTTATAGCATGGGAAACTAATAGAAAACCTTCCTAATACATCTAAATTTGTGGTAGACACTTGGGTGGAGGTATTACATGACTCAAGTGCTCAAATAAGCAAAGTATTGATGGACTTTGAGAACTAGCCACATCGACCTTCCACTAGGACACCACTGTAGCTCCCTTGTGACTCACTAATTTGACTCACCATGTTCTAGAACTCACGTGGTTTTTTTGCTACATTTTATGAATAATATGAGCCTTCTTGCAGTATTTGAAGAATTCCCAAAGGTATTTACATAATTTGAAACTTGTACCCTACATAAAACAAATGTTCGCAACATTCTCCCCCTCAAGTTTCAAAGGGTATTTCCTTCATGCCAAGAATATAGTTGAATTTTTGAAGCTTTGGTCCATCCAAGGATTTGGTGAAGGTATCTGCAACTTGATCCTTTGTTCCCACAAAAGAAACTTGTACTTGATTGTTTATGGCCTTCTCTCGAACATAATGATAGTGAACCTCTATATGCTTTGTTCTAGCATGAAAAATAGGATTTGAGGTCATATGAATGCTGCTCAAGTTATCCCCATAGAATAGTGGTACATCAACTTGCACATTCAAGTCATGAAACAACTTTTTAAACCACATAACCTTAGTAGTAGCCAATGCTAAACCTCTATACTCGGCCTTTGTAGAAGATAAAGCAATTGTAGGCTGTTTCTTTGAACTCCATGTTAATGTCTTGTTTCCTGCTATTACCACATATCCACTTGTGGATCTTCTATCATCTTTGCTTCCAGCCCAATCGGCATCACTAAAGACTTCAAGAGTTAGATCAGCATCATGACTATAAAATAATCCTTCGTTCATGATACCTTTCAAATACCTAAGCACTCTTTTCGCTGCATGCATATGAGGTACTCTAGGTTCATGCATAAACTGTGACAATACTCCCACTGCATAGCATATATCTGGTCTAGTTTTTGTTGCATAAATCAAAGATCCTACCATGGATCTATATGCATTCATATCATGCAACTCATCACTTCCTTTGCACTCAACTTTACATTACATTCCATTGGAGTAGAAACAAATTTACATTCCTGCATACCAAACCTTTTCAACATATCACATATATACTTTCTCTGTATCAACCACATACCTTCATCGCCATACACAATTTCAATCCCAAGAAAGTATCTAAGCAAACCAAGATCTAAAATTTTAAATTCCTTTCCAAATTACCTTTTATCTCATCAATTGCTTTTGCATCATTCCCTGTAATCAACAAGTCATCCACATAAATGCATACATAGACACACATGCCATCTACATGTTTTACATAAAGTGAAGGATCAGCATGACTCGCTGTGTATCGTTGCAGCATAAGATACTTTACCAACCTTGCATTCCATGCCCTTGGCGCCTGCTTAAGACCATACAATGCCTTCTTTAACCTGCATACATGATTAGGACATTTTGCATCCACATAACCATCTGGTTGTGACATATACACTTCTTCATTTAACTCACCATTAAGAAAGGCATTCTTTATATCGAGTTGATATATATTCCACCTTTTACTTGCAGCTAAAGCCAACAAAGTTCTTACCGTTGCCATGTTTGCTACTGGACTAAACGTTTCCTCATAGTCCACTCCTTGAGTTTGATTATATCCTTTTGCTACAAGTCTAGCCTTATATCTTGACACACTACCATCACTATTTTTTTTAATCTTAAAAACCCACTTGCAACCAATTACCTTTTGCTTTGGTGTCTTTGGAACTAAATTCCAAGTCTTGTTATCCTGTAGTGATTCCATTTCTTCGCTCATTGCTTTCTCCCACTTTTCATCTCCTTTTGCCTCATCATAACATGTGGGTTCATTTTCCTGCTCAACTTTTGTCATAAAAGCATAATGAGTATTCATGAAAGATTCATAAGTATACCTTTGAGGTTGCTTACTCACTCTTGAAGTTCTTCTTACCTCCAATGTAGATGCTCTTCCTTTCTTATTAGGAACCTTTGATGATTCTCCATACTCACATACATCACTAATTTCCTCTCCTTCATCATTAACTTCAACAAGTTTGAGTTTACCTTTATTTTTAACACTTGGAGGTGACTCTTGCCTTAATCTTCCATTGAAAGGTAGCTCTCTTTCTTCATCCAAACCACTTTTCTCATCACTTGAACTTCTTGTGGGTTGAGGTAAGCACTCATCTCCATCTCCTCCATCTTCATCTCCATTTATGACCTGCAAACTTTTCTTATCTACATACCAAGAAAGTAATTCATCAAAGTTTACATCTCTTGAAACAACCACCTTATTGGTATGAGGATTATAACATCTATATCCTCTTTGAGTATCTGCATAACCAATAAATATACACTTTTCTGATTTCACATCAAGTTTTGATCTCACTTCACTAGGTACATGTACATAACATACACAACCAAATACTTTCAAATGACTTACACTTGGTTTCCTTCCATGCCGTACCTCATATGGTGTCAAATGATGAACTCCAGCATAGGTACTCTATTCATAATGTACACACTTGTGCTAACAGCTTCAGCCCAAAAAGAATTAGGCAAACACATATCATTTAGCATGCTTCTAGATGCTTCTGCTATGATTCTGTTTCTTCTTTCTGCGACTCCATTTTGTTGTGGAGTATACCTGCATGTAACTTCTCTTTTGATACCTTCATCATACAAAAAATTAGTAAAAGCTTGAGAGAAATACTCTCCCCCTCCATCGGATCTTAGCTTCTTAACATATCTTCCTGTTTGCTTCTCGACAAATGATTTAAAATTTTTGAAACAATTAAAGACTTCATGCTTATGTTTAATGAAATACACAAATGTCATTCTACTATGATCATCAATGAATGATACATAGTACTTATTACCAACCAAGGATGCCTCTTTAGTAGGTCCTCTACTATGATCATCAATGAATGATACATAGTACTTATTACCAACCAAGGATGCCTCTTTAGTAGGTCCCCACACATCTGTGTGTATGAGATCTAGCAAACCATCACTTACATAGCTTGAATGCTTAAAAGGTTGTCTACTCTGCTTACCCATTTGACATGCTTCACAAAGATGCACCATATGTTGCTTAGTAAGATCAGGTAATCCTTCAACAATCCTCTTCTTTGATAGCTCCTTTAACCTGTGTACATTCATGTGTCCAATCCTTTTGTGCCATAGATCAAGCTCTGCTATTTGATGCATACCATAAGAGAAATAGTTTGTATGATTTGGGTTTACCTTGAATGTAAACAATCTACCTTGTTTTTGACCTCTAGCAATTAACCTCCTTTGCTTTGGATCCTCAATGAAGCAACCTTCATGATTAAATCTTATTTGCAAACCTTTTTCTACCATTTGACCAACTGACATCAAATTCTTAGTGATCGTTGGCACATAAAGTACATCCTTCAAGCAATTTGTCTTGCTCTTATCCTGCATAACGACATCTCCAACTTGCATAATCTTATGTGTTGTATCATCTCCTGTTTCAACATGACCTTTACATGAAGGATTATGCATATTAGAAAACCATGAAGCATCATGAGACATGTGATTAGAACAGCCACTATCTACATACCATACATCGCTATTGCAATTCATCTTAGTTTCTACATTCATCATAAGAAGAGAATCATAATCATCACTTTTACCTTCAACTGCATAATTTCCTTGTTGTTTACCTCTTCTTGAATAGCCTCCTCTTCGATTACCACCTTGATTATTTTCATTTTGATAACAATCTTTGGCATAGTGTCCATACCTTCCACATATATAGCAATTGTTCTTATCTTCACTCCTTTGTCTTTGATTGTAGTTGTAGTAGCCTCTCGTACCTCTAGCACTTGATCTTCCTCTTCCTCTTGTGTTGAAGATTCCACTTGAAGTCCCTTGATCATCGCTCCTTCTTCCTCACCTCTATTTGAACCTCTTCTACCTCTGTTTCCACCTCTTGATGATCCTACATAAAGAGTTTGTCCTTGAGATCCTTTTTGATTTGAAGTAGAACCATTTAGATTCATCTCCTCCGTGACCATGAGGGCAATAAGTTGATCAAAGTCTAGTAATTCTCCTCTGACATAAACTGCAGTAATGAAGGGTTTCCATCTCTCATCATCTTTGAGTCCATTGAGAGTATGTGCAACCAAGTCGTCGTCCTCCACGTGAGCTTGAATTGATCCTAGTTGATCTGCAATCTCTTTAACTTTCAATATGTAATCATTGACCGATGTCCTTGTATCTTTCTTTATGTTATTCAACTCATTTTTGAGTTGAATCTTCCTTGCTCTTGTACCTGTAGCATATTAAAATGAGTTGAATCTTCCTTGCTCTTGTACCTGTAGCATACAACCTTTCCAATGCAAGCCAAACATCTCTACTTGTGTCTAGATCTTGTATGTGTCCTACCATTGAATCTTGAATATTTTGTGATAAAATGAATATAACCCTTTTGTCTCTCTCATTCCAAAGTCTAAAATCCCTCAATTGTTGCTGATTTGGGTCCTCTAGTAATGTGGGTTTGATATCTGTGCCGTCAATCAAACCATACAAGCCTCTACCTTGCAAGTAGGCTGTGATTCTAAACTTCCATGCTTGATAATTGGTCTTATCAAGCTTCTCTATTGGTGCATGTTGGTCTCCCATAATACAAATGCTAAGCTTCCTCCTTTAAGCCTTCTTTCCAATGTGTGTGATGAGAAGAAATATAATATTTACCTTGTAAATGAGGTATGTGCATCTTTCTTTGCTTGGATGTTGCTTGAGATGCCTCCTTGCGATCTTCTTCTACCTTTGTGTAGTGTTGATGATGAACTGCTTCTTTGATAGCTTCAAATTCTTCATCAAGGTATGATAACCTTCTCCAAGCCTCCAAGTACTTGCTCTGATACCAATGCTGGAGTTTATTGATCTCCAAAGTACAGCTAGAAGTAGGTGAAACCCAACATGACCTAGTTGACTTTTTCACAAACTTGTATGCACAGACCAGTTTTCTTGCAGAGCAAACTGCTCTTTACTCACTTAGAATTTTTCAAAACTGTTTCACACGCATAAACTAGACTCTAAGAGCTTTCCAACAAGCTATAGAACACCGCAAATGGATAAATACACAATGAGGTATGACCTTTGCAATATGCAGCTTTAATGGAGACCTTGAAACAGAGATGAACCCGAGGACACACATCACTTGCAGAGATTACTACTCTTAACTCACAACTCCAATGAATCCTAGACTTTCCAGAATACATGTGGACTTTGAGAGCTTTCTAACAAGCCAAAGAACACATGATTTGGATACATACACAAAGAGATATGACCTCTACAAGTTTGAGGTTTAATGGAGACCTTCAGTAGGGGGTAAAACCAGAGAACACACACTACTTGCAGAGAGTACTGCTCTCAGCTCACAAATCCAATGATTATGAAAATTTACAGAAAGAAAGTAGACAGTAAGAGCTTTCAAATGAGCTATTAAACATGTAATTTGGATGTATAATGAGGGAGATACAAGCTCTGCAATCTCCGCATACAAAACTACAGTAGCATAGAGATAGACATATGACTCTCTTGGACATCCCCTAAAATCACGACTTTTTCCTCTTTTTATAGCATGGGAAACTAATCTAAAACCTTCTTAATACATCTAAATTCGTGGTAGACAATTGGGTGGAGGTATTACATGACGCAAGTGCTCAAATAAGCAAAGTATTGATGGACTTTGAGAACTAGCCACATCGACCTTCCACTAGGACACCACTGCAGCTCCCTTGTGACTCACTAATTTGACTCACCATGTTCTAGAACTCACGTGGTATTTTTGCTACATTTTATGAATAATATGAGCCTTCTTGAAGTATTTGAAGCATTACAAGGTTGTAGATTAGTCGGGGTGGTAGTTATGTTAGACAAAGGGTTAGGAGAAGACTTCTGGATACGTTTCGGTATCCACTTCCTAAGAGTTTGTGATTGGGTGATAGGTCTCTGCGGAGGGACAAAAGATGATATCGGATTTGGTGGTATTGGGGGTTGAAGAGATTTCTGAGGGAGATATATTACATGGCTTGAGGGTTGAGCTATAATACATTGTTTGGGTACCCAAATCTGCATGGGTGTGGGTCGATTTGTTAGGTACTTCTTGGCGATCCAAATTTGTCGAAGGTTTGTATTCGTAGAAGAATGTTCAGAAGACTTTGGATACTGTCTTTGCTTCTGCTGAAACTTCTTCTTGTCATTGTCTGCATTGTTGAAAGTTGTCGGTGTTTTTTGTCCTTTTGGCACCCATATCTGTCTCGTGCCGCTTGCTTTGTGATACTGATACTGTTGCTTTCTTTGTGTCGTCTGATATTGTCGTCGGCGTGGGTTCCTTTGTCGTGGTTGACTCCTTTGTGGTTGAGGTTGAGAGGACGGATGGACACTCTGCTTTGGAAAAGAAGGGAGGTCCAACACTTGCGAAACCTGCCCATTAGGAAGTGCTCTGTTTTGTACTTTTAATCTAGGCCAGTCCGCAGTAAGTGTGGAAGGATGGGCACCGCAGGGTGTTTTGCCCATGTGTCTGCTGATGTAACCCACCTGACCGCTGATTGTGTCCATTTGACCAAGCGGTTGGGTAATTGCCCCTTCTAATTTGCAGGAAGCCCAAGGGAAAATCTCTTGACGTCCCTCTGATTGACAATTGTCCATAGCCAAGCCCGCATGGGTTGGTGTAGACATAACGTGACTGATCTGACCAAAGATCTACCGGTCTTCCGTCGCATGCATTTCATAGGGTCTAGGGTTACCAATCTCAGTCGGAATGCCATTAGGGAAGTCAAGCGGTATCACTCGCTTCTGATCTAAGGTTCCAATCTGCAAGGAGCCTTGTCGAAGATTTAGGTCCATTGAGTGATCGTATAGCCAATCTTGGCCAAGGATTAGGGGTTCTATCAGGTCGTCATCATGGCACACTAGTAGCTTTGTGGTCATAGTCACTTCCTTTATGAGGAGAGGAAGGTCCAGCTCACCCATGCAAGGGGTTTCCATGCCTCCTAGCCCTATGAGGTATGCCTCAATTGGCCGCATTTCTATTCCTGAATCCTTATAGTGGGACCATCTAATCGCACTAGTCGCAGCACCTAAGTCAATTAAAGCCCTGAGCTCTTGGCAAGGATTGCCGTGCTCCAGCCTGACTGTAATGAATGGTCTCCTGTCCACTATGCTAGGATGAGTGGTTGACTTTGCTTGACACATGGCCATGGGATATCTAGGTGATGTTTCCAGATGGTTATAATGTTCTCTCCCTAGTCCTTGTCTTCTTACCCTCATGCGCTTAATGCGTTCTATAGCTTCTGCCTGAGCTTCCGCTCGTATTCTATTTTCTTCCTCCTTACGCTTCTTTGCCAACGTGAGTCATCTAAGCATATCCTCAGTAAAAGGTTCCCGATATAACCTGACTCTACAACCACTAATGTAATTAGGCATTATGTCTCCTTCTAAGGTGGCTAATTGTACTGCTCCACTTGTTGAGAGTCTGTTAATGATCATAGTCCATAACCTCGCTTTTCTAACTTCCGTTCATGCTGTTTCAGAGTATATACTAGAACTAAATCTCCTTCTTTCAAGCCTTTATCTTTCACATGCGCATCAAAATATTCTTTCTGTCGCTTCTTTTCCGCGTATATTCATGCTGCTGCTTTCAGCCTGGTTACTCCTAATCGTTCCAAGTCCATTATTCTTGCTGATAATTCATGGCCGGTCCACTGATGTTCTTGTGCAACCTTAAGGATCGATATCAAGAAGTTCAAAGGAAGCACAACATTCTGACCAAAAACCATCTGAAAGGGAGTTGCATTGAGTATGGTTTTGTAGGCCACTTGATATGCCCAAACAGCGTGGTGTAACTGTTTGTGCCAATCTGAACGTTTGTTGTTCACGAGTTTCGTTAGTACGTTACAAAGGATCTTGTTAGTGCTTTCAGCCTGACCATTGGCCTGAGGATGATATGGTGCGAATTTCTTGTGAATCACCATGAAATCCTGTAACAAATATTCAATGACTTGGTTTAGAAAGTGAGTTCCTCGATCGCTCACTAGCTCTATAGGCAATCCATATCTTGTAAAGACATTTTCAAATAAGAATTTTGCAGTCGTGTGTGCATCATTCTTTTTTGTGGCTTTTTCCTCTACCCATTTGGTAAGATAATCTGTCGCAACAATAATGTATTCTGCATGTGTACCTTTTGCAGGGGGGTTAATGGGTCCTACAAAGTCTATGCCCCACTTAGAAAATGCACGTCCTCCCATCATGGGTTTCAATGGCATTTCATCTCTGCGAGTAGGAAACTGAGTTCTCTGGCACACATCACATCTCTTTACATAGGTATGTGCATCCATGTGAAGAGTGGGCCACCATAATCCTGCAAAGAGGATGGCTTTGATTATCCTATCGGGTCCAAAATGACCTTCTGCAACACCTTGATGTGCAGTCTCTAGTATGCTCAGATAATCGCTTTCATGAATACATTGTCTTAGGTATCCGTCTCTTCCTCTTTTGTATAGATTATCGCCAATAAGTGAATAGTCCTGAGCTTCCTGCTCTAGACTGCGTTGTGGCGCTAAATTCATCCCTTGAGGGAATGTTTTCATCCTCAAGTACGTCACTAAAGGTTCACTCCAGTCTGGTGTGAGAGACACGTGATACAATGTAGCATGTTCTACTGGTGGATTTTCACAACAAACATGGCATTCTTTACACAATTTGTAGACATCTGCTTCCATTGTAGACCAATATACTCCTAGTCTATGCAGAGTCTGCAATGTATGATGTTTCGAGTGATGTTGCTTTAATGCACCTACATGTGCTAATTGCAACCAATTTGCATGTTCTGATTCATCTACACAACAAGCAAGAATCTTTTGATTATCTTGTTTATATATGCTTCTTGCTATGATTTGATATCTCTGAGATTTGGTAATCTCTCCTTCTTTGATCCTTATCCTAGGATTCTTGGGTCCGTATGTGAGAATAGGGACTATCGGCTTAGCCCATTCTAGTGCTATCTCAAGGTTAAACAAGTATGCATTGGGTAATTCATCCACTATCCCTTGAGGAGCTTCTCCTGAGGTTAGTCTCCATAGGTGGTCAGCTCTGAGATGTGTCTTTCCTTTCCTGACTACTACTTCAAAATCATACTCCATGAGTAATAGAAACCAACGTATTAATCGTCCTGTGTTACATGGCTTATTGACTAAGTATAATAGTGCTTGATGATCTGTAAAGAACTTGAATTTGTTTGCCAACAAATAATGTCTGAATTTCTTTACTGCGTAAATCATTCCTAATCCTTCTCGTTCCGTAGTGGTGTAATTTCTTTCTACTGCGTTCAACTTTCTGCTTGCGTAAGCTATGGGGAGATCTATATTTCCTTCATTCGTGGGTTGTGCTAACACACATCCTATAGCATAGTTGGATGCATCCACATGTACATGGAATGGCTTACTCCAATCCGGGGTTGTCAATATAGGTGCTGAGCACAGACGTCGTTTGAGTTCATTGAATGAATTCTCACACTCATCTGTCCATTCAAAATGGGTCAAAAGAGAGTACAAAGGCTTGGCTATGATTGCATACATGTGTATGAATTGTCTATAATAACCACAATGACCCATAAATGCCTGTACCTCTTTCACGTTAGTTGGTCTAGGTAGATCGGAAATTACTTTCACTTTTTCTTCGTCCGTAGAGATTCCATTCTTTGACACAATGTGTCCTAAAATTTTGCCTTGTCTGACCATGAAAACACATTTTTCTGGGTTCAAACAAACCTGATATTCTCGACATTTATCAGATATTTGTCTTAACTATGGGATATGTGTTTGTCTTACATTTGAATGAGCACATAAGTCATCGACATAAACTTCCAAATTCTTGCGTAAGAATTCCTTGAAAACATGACACATGAGTCGTTGGAAAGTGGCAGGTGCATTTGTTAAGCCAAATGGCATCACACGAAATGCAAATATGCCCCATTTTGTGGCAAAAGCCGTCTTGTGTTGATCTTCTGGAGCAATGGCTACTTGATTATAGCCTGAGAATCCATCAAGGAAGCTGTAAACTTCCTTGCCCGCAACTCTTTCCAATAAGTGTTCTGTGATAGGAAGAGGATAACTGTCTCTAATCGTGGCGGCATTAACTTTTTTAAGGTTAATACACACACACAATTTTCCATTCTTCTTGGGCACAACCACAATGGGGGATACCCATTCGATATGCTCAATTTCGTAAATAAATCCTGCTTCTATCAAACGATCTATCTCCTCTTTAATCTTCACAGCGTAATTATCATTGTACGTGTATGGTTTTTGTTTTGTCAGTTTTCCATCTGGAGTCATAGGGATTCTATGAGAACATATATCCGGGTCTACTCCTTTCAAATCTTTGTAACTCCAAGCGAACACATCTCTATATTCGCGCAATAGGGCAACTAATTCTTCTTCTTCTTCCTTCGTCAAATCATGCCCAATGTATGTACATTTTTCTTCTTCTCCTTCTATGGCAACTATTATTTTGTTTTCTCTCGGTTATCATATACTTCTCCATTGTCAGCTTTTCTGTTAGGCATTCGTACCATGATTCGTCTATCTTCTATTTCATACTTTTTGAAGTTCTCGGGAACCTCAAACAAAGATTCTTCTTCTTCTGACATGGTTTCTTTCTTCTTTCTTTTCTTGCCTTCACTCTTGCTAGTCACTTGAGTGGCTAACCTCACCTCATTCGTAATTTCTTCGTGTGTCTGAGGATAAGTCTCTACCTCATAGAAATATTCATCTTCTGATGCAAAAGGTGAGTCCATAACAATTGACTCTAAATCAAAATCACTCGTGTCCTCGAAAGCATCAGTGTTCGGTTCACACTCTTCTAAAACGGAATCACACATGATTGGCTCTATCGTGAAACTGAGATATCATAGCCATCCTCGTCACAGTGGGGTGTCCATTGTTCTTCATTGATGGCTACATCCATGGTTGCTAGGATTTCTGCCCAACCATGGGGTTCAAACTCTTCGTCTGGAAATACTAAAAAGGTGCATATGCTGGGTCTTGAAGGGTTCGTGGATGTTGTTCTGCACCTAAGGTCCTAGCTTCTAACCGTTCTTCCTCTTGTTTTGCAACTTTACACATCCATAGATGAGTGTCCTCATGTAACCATGAGGGGTCTGACTCCAAAGAGTGTACTGATTCTGTTTTTTCCTGTGTCTTATGGATGGTGTTCCATTGTATTGGGGGTACATCCCTATGGGAATAGTCTTTAAGATTGACTTTAGTAGTCACTCCTAAATGTTGCAAGTACAAAGAATTAGTTCCCCAATCTTGTACAATTTGCAATTGACGCATGAATGGTCGTCCCAATATCATCTCATAAGCATGATTTTTACTAAAATCACAAATGGCGAAGGTATGCTCAAATTCTACACCACAAGTGGTGAGAGATATGCCTTCTAGTAAGCCTAATGGTTTTTCTATATGTCCATCAGCCATTTGTAGCTTCATCCTGGTAGGTCTTAATGCTGGCTTACCCCAACGTTTCCATAAAGCGCTGGTAGCGATGGCTACTTCGGCTCCTGAATCTAAGATGGCTTTCGTGGTGCAGCCCTGATGGGTTATTGGAAGATATGTGTTACCTTCCTCTCCTTCGCTTACATCTCCTATCTTTTCTACGGGTATTTCTGGTACCTTCTTGTGTGTTCCTATCTGTGAGGGAGTAGTAGCAAGCTCAAGGAATTGATTTGCTACATGTTTCCAAAGTTCTGGTTTAACCTTTAACAACTCCTCTAGAGTGAGATTACACTGTACTTTAGTGTTCTTGATCACTTTCGTGTTTCTAGGGATTACTGATTCTTCATTCCTCACTATTATCGTGGGTGCTCTCATACTCATAGACTTGTCTTCCCAAGGTCCTGTGAACTGAGGTAATTCTTGGAAAGAATTGGATTCAAATCTGTGTAATCACTCAGTTGTTCTTCCTCTACATCATCGTAAATAGAGGGGATATCTTGGGGAAATTGCTCCTGCAAGTCGTCTATTTCTTGAATAGGAGGATGGGTTCCTTGTTCTTTTCTCCACTTCTCTTCTTGGATTTCTCTCAAAAATTCATGTGAGTACCTATGTATGGAAGATAGGTTGTCTTGACTTTCTGTATTGGGTACTTGAGACAGGGATGGTGCATTCCTTTCCTGTGTCTCTGAGGCAATAGTGTTCCTATGCCGATCCTTTTTCTCCTTGCTTTCTATCAAGTATTCTAGCCTCTCCATTAGTCCTTGAAAGTGTAGTTCCGGTTTTGCCATGTTATTCCAATTAAGATATCTAGAGGCTTCGAACAAAGCTTGTGCTAATTCTACCATCTTCATGCAAAGTTTAGTCCTCTCTATTTCTAAGTCTGCTCGAGAGTAGTTCTTACTCATTTCAGCTACTTGAGGTCCCTCTTTTAATCTAGCTTGATATGCACGAAACATCATGTCTAGATTTTCTGGTATGGGTTCCGCTAAAACTGATCCTGATTTCTGAGCTGGGTTCTCTTGATTTAATTCTTGTGAAGTCAATTCTAGGATTTTGGCTCTCAACTCTTTTAAACTTCCTTCCAACTCAGTTATCTTTTTACTCCATTTTCTCTTAATTCTTTCTCTAGAATCTTTCCAAAATTTTGTCTTTTTACTACTAGATTCTGCAACTTCACTACTTCCGGCTACTTTCTCTTGATTAAGTTGTTGGTTCTGTAAGAGCGCCTGGGCTCTTGTTATAGCTTGGATAGGCACGTATGTAGGGTTGGATCCATCTGCATTGTGCACAATACCTATCACGTTGATCGGTGTCACATTTGAAGCATTCACAGGGTTCTTAGGACAATCTTTGATTATGTGCTCTTTATCACAATCGGCACAAAAGCCTTGTATGTTATAGTATTGTGACTGTCCTGCTATTGGAGGATGTGGACAATCCTTTATGAAATGATCTCCTTGGCACCTAAAGCATGGTCCTCTAGGGCCCTGTGGTCTCTGTTGTCTTACTTGGGGCCGTGGATTTGGGTTTGTGTACATCACATTAGCATAGTCGGGCTCCCAACTAGGTTCCACTAGTGGACTATCATAATGATATGTCTCCACATGTTCTCGTGACTCTGTGTAGTACGCGGGTGGACTATCTACATGTGTAGAGTCAAAACTATTTGAGTTGGGATCACTCTCTGTGATCAAAGGTGAAGAAGGCACTAAGGCCCTACTTAGGTTCTCTTCTGCAGCAGCGTATTTGACTGAGATGACATTCGCTGGTGGGGGTGGCTGCTGAGCTAAAACAGGTTGAGGTCTCTGTTGCGCCTGATAAGGGTAGTTCTGAGGAGGCCTATAGTAATATGGCTAAGCATTGTATTGGCCTTGATACCTATCTGACTGCGGGTATGCTTGCGGGTAGTTTTGTCTCACTGCCTGTTTGTTGTATGGGCAGTCCTGAGCCGTATGATTCGTGTATCTTCTCTCAATTGTACAGTACTGGCCACTAGGGTTGGCTTGTGGTTGTGTCGCATTGGGGCACACATTTGCCGAATGATTTCCACCACAGGTGTAACAACGTACGTTAGTTGTTAACTTGGGCATTTGTTTACTAGAAACTCCTAGTTTCTGGGCCACTTTTTCTGCTAGGTCCTCTATCGAGTTAGACAATTTCGTGGATGCTAGAGAAGAACAATCTGAGTCCTTATAGACCTTTGTAGTTGTCCTCAATGTCTATGCAAATTCTTACACACTGCTCTAGTGTTCTGGGTTCCTTCAAGTATACATAGGAGCGTAGTTTAGAGCTCAACAAGCCGTCTAGAAACAATGACACTTGTTTGGCCTGTGAGGGTAGCTCTTGCATTGGACATCTTTCAACATATTGTCTAAACCTACGTCCTGCGAGTCTAACTGTTTCCTGAGGGGTCTGTTTAAAGCTATGAATCAACGAAGACGTGTCATGTATGATCCCACTTTTAGAGAATTCAGTGATGAATGACTCTAAAAAGTGATGGATGTCTCTAAATTGCCTTTGTTGCAATGGTTGGAAGCAAGTTAAAACGGTATTCTTTAACGTTAGTCCAAATGCATTATATTGCGTGAACATGTCTTCGACTTCCTCTGCTCTGAGCACTTGCTTAAATTCCGCTACATGGTCATAGGGATCTCCTATCCCATCAAAGTAATTTTTCATGGATTTTACTAACTGAGTGGGTCTTAATATTCTTGCGTGTTCACGTGGTCTAGGTAGAGGAAAATCATCTCTACCACCTAGTATTCCATGTTCCCTTTGTCTATCAGCCCTATTAGTATCCGTGGTTGTTCTATCTCTCCCTATGGGATGATTGAAGCTTACTTCGGGTCTATCTTTGTTTTTCTCTCTTTGCATGCCATGGGCTGAGGATGTTCCTGCCCCTTGTTGGCTCGTGTTTACGTTTGCTCGAGATGGAGGGAATACCATCTCGCCTCTCAATATGTATGTGTTTCTAGTGTGGTCTGGCACCACAAATACTCTTTCTGAAGTCTCATCCAGGTATACAACCTTTCCAGGTGTATCCGGGTCCTTGAACTCATAGATTATGATGGAGCCAACCTCGCTAGGTTGTTCCGTTCTGTATCTCCAAAATGCTTCAACAGTTTCTTTATTTACAAACAAATCTATGCTCCTCTTGTCCTGAGGGGTCCAATCTGGAACTAGTACTCGTGTCAGTACAGATTTCCCTCTAGGTGTTCTAGGTTCTTCTAATGGTTCCTTTCCTTGAGATCTCGCTTCCGTCTCTAGCTGAATTACACAAACTCATTCGTATTGTTTGGCTGCGTACTTAAGATGTACATCGTTCCTTCCTTGTCTATGTATGCGTCTCTCTCAAATTTCACCACTGGACGTTCCAATCCCATGGGTTGATCGGGGTTGTGCATTTGCACCACTTGTCTTCGCAAACCATCCTCATAGATGCGAGCACCTAAGCGGTTGGTTCAAAGAAATTCTAATTGTGTTCTATAGGGTCCTTCAGGTCTTTCTAAATATGCTACGTTTGACCCTCCTTCTGGTCTTTCTGTGCTAAATGCCATTTCTGATTCACTCGTGTCTGAGCTCTCGTAGGGATAACTAGTATTCAATTGTTGAGCCCATGATCGAGCAGTAGTGCCTACACTTGCTTTTGATGATCTAAGGCTTCATCGGTCAGACTTACCTATATGTTTGCCCAATGTAAGGTTCATGAATTTTCTTCCTTGCACACTCAGTACACGCTCAGATCGTCAATGATTCTTTGTTCTTACTTTCTTGATTCTTTTTAAATCCTTTTAGATTCTTGTCTAGATGTATGCGTCAGGAATTCGACTTTCTGTGGTACTTTGAGTTCTCGTTCCATCAGACTTATGTTCTTTCCCTTAAGTTTTCATATCACACACCTTTATCTTTAGTCTTAGACTTTATAAAATTAATTCTCTTATACTTGACGTGTTCCTATCGTCGTTAATCCACAAAGCTACCGTTTTAGCCTAAGCTAAGAATTGACTGAGGGGGTTGAGTAATCTTCCAACCTCGAGTCAGCTTTTCTGGTTGCTCTGATGCCCAAGAAGCCACGCTTCCCAAGCTTTGCGTTCTTCACTACCTTGCTTTGCCTTGCTTTGTTTGCCCTTGATTGCCCTTGCTAGACCTGGAAAAATCCAATATTAGACCAATTTTCACAAATGGATGATTAAGCACTTGAGTATATACACTTTTAAAAGTCCTTTCCCTTTTGCCCAAAATTCCAATGATTGCCCCCTGGCTTCCTAGTCCCAACTATGTCAACCTCAAACTAGCTTATCTAAAAGTCAACGTATTCTTTATGAAAAAACAGTTGAGGTCACGTAGTACTCGTAAAGACCTTTCTAACGAGCTATAAAGTTCAAAAAACGGACTTCGGATGAAAAAGATATGACCGTTCAGGCTCTCGGGGGTAAAAACTGACAAACAGGTTCTTCTCCAAATATGAGCTAAGGGGTCTCCTATAAGCTTAATGATCCAAAAATTTTCCAAAAATAGCCCCAAAATTGGCCAAAAATTGAAACCCTAAAATTTGTGTTTGGGGTGAGCAATCGCGATGGTCTGAGATGATCGCGATGGTCTGGGACCATCGCGATGGCGTGTGCTGGAACCGTCGCGATGGTCTGAAGTGCACGGTCGTGATGGTCTGGATGTGAGCAATCGCGATGGTCAAGGTGAGGTGTCGCGATGGTCCGATTGAGTGAACAATCGCGATGGCATCAGTCAACGGTCAATGTGAACTATCGCGATGGTCCGAAGTGAACCGTCGCGATGGTCCCAGATGCGATGGCATGAGCCAATCGCGATGGTCCAAAGTTTGAGTCGTCGCGATGGTGTAAGGGTCTCGTCGTGATGGCATGGCTAGTGAGCAATCGTGATGGTCTAGCTTGCCACGTGGCAACATCGGCGCGATGGCATGAGCCAATCGTGATGGTGTGGGGTCGAGGGGATCGTCGCGATGGTCAAGGACCATCGCGATGGTTCAAGTGAACTGTCGCGATGGCGTGAGACCGTCGCGATGGTCCGGCCGAGCCGGCGCGATCGCGTGAGTCAATCGCGATGGTGTGACACAATCGCGATGGTCTGAGCCAATCGTGATGGTCCACCAAAGTGTGAATTTTGCAAATGCAACAATGGATTCCTACACACGCAAGGGTCACCTACACGCTTATGAACTCGCTTACCAAAAATACCGAAGTTGGCAGACCATCGTGATGGTCTGATACCTACAGCAGATCCCTGACAGAAAGTGAATTTTTACCTTTTCCAAGCTTTCCTGATGCACTAGAGCTCTGTACCTGTAAGAAAACTCAAAAACACACAAGTACACACAAGCACAAAAGCTCTCTCTCTCTCTTGCACATGCACAAATGAGGGGAAATGAGGAGAATGGGTGGATATGGTGAATTTTCTGATTTTTTTGGAGTTGGAGATGATGATGCGGTGATGAAGATGGAGTGTGGGGGAGGTGAAAAACACTAAAAACTAACTAAAAACAACAACAAAAACTGAAATTTTTACCTTCCAACACCACCTCTTGCTATACTCTTACCATCACACATTCGTCCTAGACTCGATCCCCGGCAACGGCGCCAAATTTGGTGTTGCTCTAGCACAATGGTGAGAACCACGTTAAGAAGCTCCACCTTCTTAATGTCAATCCGCAGAAGAGATAGGAGTGATATGAAGATCGTGAATGTGAGATGAAGTGAGAGTGAAGGTGAGAAGCATAGAGATGCACACACACATACACACACACTACGAAGAGACAAGCAAAACACAATGGAAGGTGAGAAATCAACTCTATTGCTCAAGAACAGTCTTACAACTCAAAGTAGCTCTAAGCTCTTCTCTACTCAACAAGCTAACACTAAGTGACCTCAAAAATGAGCTCTCTAGCTCTTTTTATAGTTTCTAGACTAGTTTTGACCGGTTTCACATCTAGTGACTGGCATAGTTAAAAAATAGGTCCTATGCACTATTTGAGAGGGTAAACAGTGTCTAAAAATAACCAAAATTGATACGCTCATTCTACCTAAGCTCCTCAAGCTTGAGGACTCCTCAGCTTGCACAAAATGGAGCTATGGATTACAAAAAGGGTTTTTCTATGTTACATATGTTACAAGAGTGATGAAAATCACTGTTAGAGGTTTTGAAAAGTATTTATAAAACATAAATCTTTGAAAAATTGATTCGACTGGCTCCCTGCTCTATCTTTACATGCTTCCGCGTCTTCTATGCCTCTGGCTACTGCCAACACGAGCAGCAAGGAGGACATTCGTCTCCTGCAATTCAGCTAGTGTGGTGTCCCGTTGAGCAATAATATTGTCTTGTTCTGCTAATCGTTCTTGGAGTTGCTCGAGCTGAATCTGTAGTGCATGATTCTCGGCTTTGACCTCAAGCGCTTCTTCTTGGAGCAGGGCAATATCTGCTTCGAGAAGGTCCACTTTACTATGGAACTCCTGTTGAATGTTCTGAGTTGCTATCTTCATCTGGAGGGGCACTTGCTAGAGAACTGGATGAGAAATTGGCCCATGGATGCCAATTTTGTGAACATTACTGCTGGGGGGGAAGAGAAGGAGGGGGCTGTGATGATGAGGCAGAGATCAGATGAGGTGAGGAAGGTGGAGAGTAATCAAGAGAGGATAAGGGATGAGGTGATGCCACACGAACAACAATTGAAGGGCCACCGGGAAGAATTTCAGCAGCACCAGGAATGGAAGTTGGAGGAGGAAGAGGGAAAAGGTCTGTCTGAACCAAAACTATTCTGGTCTCAATGGAGGGTACTAACAAGGTGGCGTGAGTGATTGCCTCGGCATTTCCAGTCAATGGCATGACTTCATTTGCTTGGACAGTGTCTGCATCTGCTTGGGCAGTGACTGCATCTGCTTGGATAGTGACTGCATCTGCTTGGACGTCAGCGATTGATGATGAAGGAGATTGACAGTCCGTACCCCCAGTAGCTTCCGCTATCTCCTTCACATCCTCAGCATCCGATTGATGAGGTTCCTCCCGCGATGAAACTTCAGCTACGTCTTCCATAATAATGTCCTTGTCCGGCTGCGGATTAGGAGAAGGCGGGACAGAGTCGGTCTGTAAAGAAGTGGTGATGTCATGGAATTCTTCAACTTCTTGACCCGCATTAGAACCCTGCACCTGGCTTTGTGATGGACTAATGCATCGGCGTTTGCATTGAAAAAAATGAAGCATGTCTTCATCATCGTCGTCTTCCAGCATCCATGTAGATTCTTCGCATAACAAAATAGTATTGGGTGGGGGGTTGCACGGCTTGGAGCATCGGAAGGAGAAGGGTAAGGAGATGGGGTAATCGAGTACAAGGAATGTCATGCTTAGCTAACTATTTTGTAACTGCTAAGCATTCACGGTGAATGCGCCAGAAGAAAAAAGATGTATAATTGACACCCTCTCGTGAGGCAGTATCAATCATCGAGTAAAAAGGTCTAGAAATGCCATACGTGCATTTTTTCACGTTTAACGTAGCTACAAGGAATTGCGGAGCGGTACGCTCTGGTTCAGGTCAGCAAAGAATGGCAAACTCATTAGATGAGTGCCGGGGAAACAATTCCTTCATGGTTGCGATGGGAAGGAGTGGTCCATTTTCCAACCCTTCCTGAGGGAGACGGAATCCCTCAGCAACCGTGTTTAGCGTAACTACGACACGCGGGTTTAAACACGATAATGGCCAACACTGCTCTGTGGCAAGCATGGTGGTGATGGCAGAAACGATCTGCACATGGAAGGGGTGACACTCCACTGAATGCCAAGGCAATTCAGCGAAGGCCAACAGTCCCCGAGCGTGCATATACTCACTCACGTCTGGAGTGAGACCCGCACGAAAGGTTGCTATGTTAGCCAGAGCTTCCATGGCGCACGCAGAGATGGTCGAAGACACAAAGCAGACACTGATCGCAAACACACAAACACAATAGTGATTAAAAGTGAAAAGAACAAGATTAAGTAGGAACACTAAAAAAATCAGGCGACAAAAAATCTTAATCATAACGCAGTATTAGAAATATACCGACATAATGGCAACATGCATGTATTAACAGATGCAGCGACACAGAGGCGGCTATTAATCATGGTTAGATAAGAAAACGGAAAGATTATAGTCAGTAGGTCAACCGAAACACGGAGAGCGAAACAGTAAATCAAGTGACAAACGAAAAAGAGTAAAGATATCGAAGACATCACAGGAGTTGGTAGACGGCGGGTGATAGGGGCGAAGCTTGGAACCATTAATCACTTTTGGAAGAAGGACACTGGTTAAGGTTGACAATCGAAAAGTTGCGGGTCCCACTTGTTCAGCAATCCGATATGGGCCGAACCATCGTAGCTTAAATTTTTTGGCGGATCAATTAGACTTAGCGTTATAGAAGAGGACCAATTGATTGACTGTAAACACAGGGGTTTTGAGAAAGCGATCGTGGGTTTTGCCTTGTCTCAGCTGCACTTCTTGCATCACCAAAACACTCTCTAGACGTTGTTCATCCAGAGATCGTAAGGCCTCCAAACGAAAGGGAAAAGATTATTCCGAGAATAGCTTCCAGTCAAGGGCCACACGCAGACTGGGAACCACCAGTTCCATCAGCACAATCGCTTCCAATCCATATGCCAACTTAAAAGGAGTTGTCCCGGTCACCACTTTGTATGTGGTATGATAAGCCCATACTACAGCAGGTAGAAATTGGTCCCATCTCTCAGGGCAATCTAACACAAGTTTCTTCAAGATGTTTAAGAGAGATTTGTTGGTACTCTCAGCAAGTCCATTTGCTCGGGGGTAATAGGGAGAACTGAATATTTGCACAATCTGGAATGTTTTCGTAAGCACTTGCATCAAGGAATTGGCAAAGTGGGTACCTTGGTCAGTTATAAGCTCCAAGGGTAACCCATAACGCGGAAAAATATCCTTCATTAAGCATTTAACAACCACAACCATTGTAGCTGATCGCAAAGCCCATGCTTCGGCCCATCGAGTAGCATAATCTATGCATGTCAAAATATATCTATTATTGGTAACTGTTGCCAGAGGTGTAATTCGTCCTATGAAATATAGGCCCCCCTTCTGGAAGGGTTCCAGAGGCAGAACAGGTTGGAGAGGGAAGTAGTGGCACTGTAAAGGCTGACCAGAATGCTAGCACTCGTCGCACTGTTGTACATATTTGGTTACGTCACGATACATAGTGGGCCACCACAATCCACTCTGCAGAATCTTTCGATGAGTCAGATCAGCCGCAAAATGTCCTCTGGTTGGGGCAATATGGGCCATGGTAACCACAGAAGCAATATCATGTGGAGGGACACATCTGAGTAATACTCCGAGGTGATCCATGTAATATAATTGTCCAACAATCAATCGAAACGTCGATTGTACGTGGCTAGTCATCGTCTAGCAGCTCAAGAAATCATAACAAGCGGACATCCACTAGTCAAGAACAGAAGCAAGGTGTCATAGTAAGAAGAGGGTATCAGTAATTCTTGTGGATCCTCCTGTCTTGTCTCTGTTGCATAGATGGCTGGTGTTGTATCGTCAATTCCCTCCGGAGGCTCACCGGAATCCAACTGAGAGAGAAAGTCAGCAAGAGCGTGTGCTGACCCTGGTCGGTGTATGACGGAGTAATTAAATTCTTGAAGCAGCAAGATCCACCATGCTAACTGTCCGCCCAAATGCTCTTGTCGCACCAGATACACCAGTGTTGTATGGTCTACGTGAAAGGTGAAGCATCTGCCCAATAGATAATGTTGAAATTTTTTCACAGAATATACTAAGCCAAGACATTCTCGTTCAGTAAGTGAATAGTTATGCTCTGTCGAGGCCAATCGTCGGCTCGCATAATATACCGGACGAAACCATTTATCCGTCTGCTGCATCAACACACTACCAATGGCACTGTCGGATGCATCCACAAAAACATGAAATGGTAATTCCCAATTTGGTGCTTATAAAATGGGCGCCTGAGTTAACAGTGTTTTCAGTCGGTCAAAAGAAAGTTGACACTCTTCGGTCCATTTGAATTGACACAGGCTACTGGTGATCAACCGATTAAGTCGTATAGCCAGATGAGCAAGCCAACACAGATGTCGTCCATGCCACCGGATTTGGCCTAAAAACCGCATCACGTCTTTAGGTGTCTTAGGAGCAGGAGCCTCCAGTACGACCTTCACTTTGTCTGGATCCACCTGAATGCCTTGTTTGGAAATAACATGCCCTAGCAGCTTACCACAGGAAATAGAGAACGCCGATTTATTGGGGTTCAGACACAAACGATACTCTCGGCACTTTGAAAAGCAACACCGTAAATGATACAGGTATGCGGAAGTATCACCCGATAGCAAAAAATCATCCAGGTACACTCTCATAAAGGTGGTGAGATAAGAAGAAAAAATTTCCTGCATGCAACGTTGAAATGTACTAGGGGCATTGCGTAGTCCAACCACATCATGGTACACGCATAGACACCCCAATTGCTAATAAATGCGATCTTGGGTATATCCTGCTCGGCCATTTGGACTTGATTGTAACCACTGTATCCATCTAGAAAAGAATACATCTCTCGACCGGCCATGTCATCTAACATGGTATCCAAGAATGGCAACGGAAATGGATCAGGTACAGTTGCAGCATTAAGCTTTTGGTAGTCCACACATATCCGTAGCTGCTTGTTTTTCTTCGGAACTATAACAATGGGAGAGATCCATTCTGCGTGCTCAATAGGCACAATAAATCCCACCTTCAATAACCGATCAAGTTCAGGTTTAACTTGTGCCGCATAGTTAGGATTCATCCTGTAATTGGGTTGTTTGATGGGTCTTGCATCCGGTTTCAGGACCACTCTATGTTGATAAATCCGCGGGTCCAGCCCCTTCATGTCCCTGTAGTCCCATGCAAACACATCAGCAAACTCTCGTAGCAGTTGCAACAAGTGCTCCTGGAAGGTCTCAAACAGTCCTGCTTTTATTTTTACTGGTCGTGGATTGGTTTGGTCACCTAAATTGCAGGTGATCAGCTGATCTTCTGATACATAGAATTGCTGGGGCCTTTCCTCATCGTCTCTAGACTCGAGTAATTGTTGAAGCATCACCTCATCCAAAGTTTGTTCGGTATTCGATTCGTGCTCTCCGATCAGCGGGACCACCGTGCAGGCTGTCGGACTCCAGTTATCAGCCATCGTTTGTAAATCTATAGTGCCAAGTGTCATCAGGTCTTTATTGGCTCGAAGGAAATTCTCCTCTTCATTGTCTGAGAGACCATCCAGCATGTGTACAGGCTCCGCTGAGTATGGGCATGCATGTAGGTCATAGGGTTTCATATCATCCAATGGGACAACATATTTTTGGTGATTATTTTTAAAGACTAATTCATGCGCTGACCAGTCTTGCACTACCTTAGTTTGTTTGAGCCATGGACGTCCAAAGAGTAGATTGTAATCTAGACTCGATTATAGTAAATCTAGCACAACAAAGGTCATTTTGAAAATAGAACCTTGTAGAGTGATCAGAATATCTCGCACCAAGCCCACCAGATGGACTCGAGATTGATCGGCCAATTGTACAAAGAATTGAACAGGTTCAATTTGTGTCCACCCCAGTTGTTTGCAAAGGGCTGTTGTGGCAATATTGACACCAGATCCCCAATCAATTAAGACTTGTGTGATTTTATGGTTTTTGTACCATACGGTAATCAGTGGTACCGTGTGATCCACCATTGGGTCTAATTCCGGTTGGATTGTAGCTGTTGCTGGAGCACTCAAAGAGCTTGGACTAACCTACTACTGGAACTATTATCGAACTCCAGGGACCAAAGCCAATAATTGATCCAAGGGCAAGGTAATTGATGCCTTAGACAGAACTTCCCACACCAAATCAATTTTGGATGCTTTCGGTACAGTCTCCGGTATGGACTCTGGTACCGTATGAGTCAAATTCCGCATCTCTAGTACCTCCGACAAGAGACTTTGCTACGTCACCGGAACTGGATCAGGGAAAATAGCTTGTTCCTGTGTAGCCCACTTGTTTGCCTTTGTGAACACCCTCTGTTGTTCACGAATTCCGGGTTCGAAGATCTCTGCCACTAGCTGTAGTTGCTTGCACGATCGTGTTTGTATCGCTGCTGCTTGCATATCCACAAGTGAGATATACACCATATTTGCCATCGGATGTTGCCGTTCCTTTTTCTTTTTGTCATACTCCATTGCATCTTTGCAAAACCTCCGGATATGCCCTATTTCCCCACAGAAATGACATTTAGGAGTTGGATTAGATGTACCTTCTCCTGACGGGCCTACATTTCACCGAGCTTGACCGAAGTTATTTGTCCGCCCTCCTCGATAATTCCTGTATCCTTGGTATGGGGTGTTCCTCATCTGTGCTGGTACATAATGGATAGCCGGTTGTCCCTGCTCCTGAATGATGGCATTAACCGCTGCTCTGCTCTGTACCTTGGCATTGTACGGGCAAGTCTCCATAGTATGGTCTGTTGTGTGGAAAATGGCACAATACAGTTGATTTAGCGCACATGTTGAGCTACTGTGCCCTGGATTTTTGCATTTGGTACAGTAGACTTGTTTCAAAGGGTCCTCGTTAGATTTCTTAGATGCTTTCAGCCATTCTAGGTCTTCGATAAATCCACCCACTTTGTTCTCTAATTGTAGCATCATAGCAATTAGGACATCTAAAGTCATTCCACCCACACTCCTTATGATCATAATCTGCTTCAATTGGGGCTTTAATCCATTGATGAACCATTGTGTAATAACATCATCTGGTAAATTAGTGTGTGCTGGTGGCAACTACCTTAGATGTGTCCGAAATAACGTTGCATAATCCTATACAGTTTGATGTGGTTTCTGCCTATTGTTCTACAAGTAATAAAAAATTTTGACAGGATTCTTCTTCAATCGAAACCTTTGTAGAAAGGCATCCTTTACATCATCATACTGCCGGAAGTGGCTCAAATCGTATTCGGTTAACCATCGTGCAGCTTCATTGACCAGGGTTGCCTGGAACACAATAGCTTTGTAGGTAGGGTCTGCTGGATAGTTCATAATTGCATAATTAATCTCAAGGGTCCGTACATGCACATCTGGATCATCCCCCAGAAATCCTCCAAATTTTGTATATGTGACCCCTACTGGTACTGGACGTGGTGGAATAACCTATTGCTGCTGATGTTGGGGTTGTACTTTTGGCTGTGGTTGTGGTTGTGGCTATGGTGGTATTTGCTGTTGTTGCTGGGAGCCACTCATGGTACTGTTATTATTGGCATTGTTATTATTACCTGAATTTTGAGGAGGTATCTCTTGATCTTCCTAAACTGTATAGTCAATCTGCTCACTTTCTGGTCCTAAGATGTCATTGAACCGCTTGCTTAACTCCAAATCTATCAGCCCTTCCTCGACTTGAGTGTCAAAATTAGCTAATCGTGCACCAAACAATGGTGAGCGTAGTAAGTGTCCACCAAACAGCACCACAATTTCACCGAAAAACTTCGAATCGCCACCAGGTAATGCTGAACTTTCACCGAAACTCATCGAATTCTCACTGGACCAGACTGTACCGTCACTGGAAACGTTCTCACCGGATAACGTGAACCTATCACCAAAAGTGATCGAATTTTGACCCGATAGTGCAGAGCTGACTCCGCACTACATCTCTATACAACCAGAAATCACCGTACCTTCTCCCAAAGGTAACGAACTCGCATCGGAATTTACCGGAATCTCATCATGTACTACCGAACTACCACCGGAATTGCTGCTGGCTGGTTGTACCAAACCTTCTGCAACTGAAATTAACTGTCCTGTACTTCTACCACCACGTGGTGTTCCTAATAAGTTTGGAACTACCCAGGGATGTTGATCTCTACGGTATTTGGGGTATGATTCACTGGAACGTGTTACAGGCATATATCAAAGAATTCTTTCTCAATCTCTAATCTTTGTTGCAAATGGCTATTCCATTTCCCACAGACGGTGCCAGTGTTAAATAGTGTTAAACCTTTTTATTGTTAAGGTTAATTCACTCTGGGTTCTTGGGATGGTCAGGGGTCTAAACAGAGGCCCTATTTATATTTTCCCAAACTACAGTTCAAGATTATATGATTTCACCGCATTAAATGCTACACATATCGTCTTACAGTTCTATCTTGAATACGTTCGTTAATGCACTTCCCGTCAGGAAGATCGGGTAACTCCTTTACTTAGCATGTAATCAAATTACTTAACACTTCAATTAACTTTGCTTAATGATTAAACATAATCAACGAGACAAACTCAATTACACAGAATTCTGCAACAGCGCTCGCTTCCGGCTCCTTGCCTAGACAACAGTCTTGTGGATCTACCTTCTACTTAACACGACTCTTTCATTAATCTTATCAAAGGATACATTGTTGTGCTATGCCTTTTCATGCGTGCGACTTTTTAGGTTATGTTTTACAAGAAATATGAGTTCTGACGACGGCTTACATAAGTTATAGCTCCTCCTCGGAACAATGGCACTAGACCCTGATCCACCAGAAGTGCCTGAGACCTCTTATGTGGAGAACTAAATGGAATGATAATGGAGCTAGAAGAGTTCAAACACCAATGAATGAGTGTTTCAAGGAGTGAATCAACCACTGTATAGTTTACTAGACCACAAATCTAGAAAATGTTTACCAGAGTATCCTCTAGAAAATGAGCATATGACATGTTTCAAAGTATCATAAAAGCGCAAGTACTAACATGTTTACTTGCATAGTGAATTACTGACTCCATTGCATATAATCAGTTACCCAATAGAAGCCAACAAGGCTTATCGAGCACCTATGAACAACTATCATACATCTCCTATGGTGAGGCTGGGTAAGTCTTCCACTTGCATCACCGAAGAGACCCCAATATCTGGGTGTCTCCCAGTTAAGAAAACCTTAGCATGACCCTCTTTATCAAACATAAAAGGTTTTATGCAAAAAAATGTAACCACTATATCAATGACCACATGGATGTACATGAGCGATATCCACAGATGTATACATGGTGTGTATGTGCTCAATATATGCAGTAAAATGACACTAAAAGGCTAAATGCTCAGCCCAAAAACTAGCCAACGACACGTGCAAGTGTCTGTCAACTCTGATTTTTTATGCTAAAAAAACCTCCATAAATTTGTAGCGGTTGCTCCCACCAAAACTGAAAACCTTTCGAGAAACTTATAGTTTTATGAGTGTGGCTGAAAACACAGCCCCAAAGGTTGATATTTATTGTCAAAGAAGTACAAAGAACACTCCTCTTGATGTTCTTGGACCTGTGTGAAGAGAACTATGTGCAAAAGTACTCCAAAATGGCTCCAAAAACACTGCAAAATTGCTTTAGAAATAGGGTTTGAAAGCAAAGAATGAAGATTTGAGGGACCAAAACATGTTCAAGTTAATGTTAACCTTAGTCTTTCCCCTTCTTCAGACACCACAAGAGTGTAGCTTAGTGGCAAGAGATTGCCACGATTAAGCGAGCTCTGGGGGGAACAATACTGGGATGGGTGACCTCCCGAGAAGTACCGGGAACCTCTATCTTCCTTGATCATTCAGGTCCTCCCTCGCACATAGCCAATAGCACCAATGGTGACTTCGGTGACTCGCATGACAAGGGATGCCAAGGTCTATGCCTTGGTCACCACCTTATTCAAAAGTCGGGGGGTGCTTCGCTCGCACAAAAGGAACAAAGGTTTTTGCATCAAACGACTCTGATACCACTGAAGTATTTTGATGGTGATGCACCGCAGTGCGCTCTCCTTCTCAAGAGCTCCACAACGATATCCTTGGAGTAGAAAACCGAGCTCCTAAGGCCGTACATAGTACTTCGCAGAGAGGCTGCAAAATATGCAGAAAACATAATACACAGGGAGCACGAAGACAAATTTCTTAGGTCTTACAAGTGCAATCGAACTTGCAGTTTGTGACTGACCATGCCACTATATGTTTTATTAATGAACATATACAAAGAAGTGTTCGGTGGCCATTTGGCCTTTCACATGGACACTAACGGTAACATCTCTCTCTCTCTCCCTCTCTCTCTCTCTTTCTCTTTCTCTCTCTTCTGCTCTATGCCTATCACTGCATGCATCTCTATCTTCAATGACCATAAGGATCTCTCTCTCTCTCTCTACGTGTGCTGCTAGCTTTTCGGGAGTCTCTCACTCTTTGTGCATGTGCACAAATAGCAGTGTGTGGAGGGGAAAGAACCTATTCCCTCTCTCTCTCTCTCTCTCTCTCTCTCTCTCTCTCTCTCTCTCTCTCCCTCCCCCCCTCTCTCTCTCTTCTACGTGCACTGTGCCTTGCGTGCCGTTATGAGGGGGGAAGTAAATTTCCTCTCTCTCTCTCTCTCTCTCTCTCTCTCTCTCTCCCTCTCTCTCAGCGTGTATGAGTAGCCTTGGGGATCTCTCTCACTCTTTCTGCGTGCGCACAAACAGCAACGGGTGGAGGGTTTAGGGTTTCTCTCTCTCACTCTCTCTCTCTGTCGCATGCAAACAGTAGTGGCTAGTCACTTTCTCTATGTATGCATGATCAAAATTTGAGGGGAGAGGAAAGAAGGCAAGAAAGGAAAAAAATTGTACCTACAAAAACAACATTAGAAAAAAAAACTTTGTGTACACATATATATCCCCTCACATACATGCGTACGCTTCTCACCTTTTCATGCGTACCACACTTTCGAACACTCACATGCACCATATTTTTAACCTACTTTCCACACTCACACTCACCTCACTTTTAATTCTCACTTTAATCACGTAGCTCACTCACACCACTCTTTCACACACTTTAATCACATAACTCACTCATACCACTCTTTTAACCCACAATTCACACACACCTCACATATTTACATTGATTTTATTTCTTTTGTTCTTATTTTTAGAATTCTTTAATACTTTTAATTTAGGTTCACACTAAGGAATAATATACTTAAATACTTTAATAGTTACATACACACACTATTACGATAGATTATTAAAGGATAATATAAGATATATTAATTAAATGCATAAGTTATAAGATATATTAATTGTAATCATATATTTGTTAAATCAAATGTTCACACACATCACATATACGTAAATGCTCACATGATATTAATTCATTAATAAGTATACTTGTATAGAATATCTTTGAGTACACATATGAGCATTTATGCTTACACACATACATACCTATACATACATATACACATTCAAACCCTCAAACACATTCACATACTTACTTAAATACTCATATATATAGATAGACACATAGGTTTATACTCATACCCCCACATATACACTAAGACACTTAGGGTAAAACCTAATACATGTATGCCTTTGCAACTCTTTTGTTGAAGGGGAAAGACTTAACCCCTATTCAGAGGTGAGGTTCTAGAGGCATGCTATAGTTAGAAGTCGGATCTCGTTAGCTAAATGTTTCAGAATTAAGGAAGCCTACTTGTATAAAATAAATCTACTAAGAAGTTGCAAGCCAAGTTTTCCCTTCTCCTATCCTCATAACAAATCATAAGTTCCCTAAATCTTACCTTTAACTCACATGCACATCCCTATTTTGATTTCTAATTCTTTATTTACATAATTTTAACAATTTTCTTTTTATACCAAAAACATGTAAATTCCTAACTATGGAATGCATGAAAAAGAAATTTTATATCGAAATAAAGAAAAATTAGAATTATTTCACGTGATTAACATCATGCTTCATTTTCATCTTCATCATCCAAGAAGTCTTCATCTAAATCGTATTCATTGCTCGATCTTCTTTAGAATAGCTTAATCCTCTTACCTGCAATCACATTTTTTAAAGGACTTCTGTCAAGTTCTCGTAAAATATATGTACCTGTATCAAACTGAGAAACAACAACATATGGACCAAACCATCATTTAGTTAATTTTTGACGTGCATCATATTGAATTTCAAAAGTACTATCATAAACAATTACCCAATCCCCACTCTCTATCGATCATGGCCTCAGTCGATGATTCTCGGCAAAGTAAATTTTATTCTTTAATTGTGAATATTTTAGTAGCCTCTTTTAAATTTTCATTACCTTGTTTTAATTGTTTAATCCTTAATGCCAATAAATCTTCTCATATTAAATTGTCTTCCCATTTTAAACTTATCTATTTATTATCTGATTGTGTATAGGAAATATGGACTTTTGACAATACATGAGTTCAGTTGGCATAAAACCAGTTGTTCTCGTGTAGGTCATCCTATCGGCCCATGAAGCAAATGGTACGTATTTTGGCCATTTCCCAATATCTCCATGACATGCTTTTGAAATCACCTTTACTATGGAAGGATGTCCTTGTTCAATCTTTCCATTTGCTTCTGGGTCGTAGGCTGTCGTAAGAGGCAAATGAATCCCATGATGATCAAAGAACTCTCTTGCCTCTCTAGCTTCTAGCTAGAGAGGCAAGAGAGTATAGAACTCTCTTGCCTCTTTCTCAACATATCCAAATCTAGATAATACTTCTTCTAATAGAAATAAGCATACATTATAGGTAGTATTAGAACAAAGTGCTCGACCTTCAACGTGATTAGTTAAATCTTCACATGCAAGTACTATGTACCTCATACCACTACTGCTTTTGGGCATAGTTACAAGTTCGACTCCCACTTGTAATGAATACAAGGTGGATAGGTCGGATGTAAAGGGTCTCTATGTTACTGAGGAATGTAACTGACACGTAGTACATGTGCTCACAAAATCTTTCACAATTACACACATCATCGGCCACCAATAACTTTCCTGAATCTTTTCATACGTCGCTACAAAATCCTTATGACCAGCCCATAGGCTTTCATGCATATTCCTCATAACTTGCACTTGTAAATTTCTTAAGCCTAACACTCTGTGGATTTCTCACCTTCCCTTTAGCATGTCGCCAAAGATACCCATCTTTCAAAAGGAAGTTAAAAGACTTCTTTCTGATGTTTTTGAATAGACTTGTTGACCAGCTTGGAATAGGTTTAAACGTACTCAAATAAGAACCTATATCTTTCCATTCTCCCTCATATTCTTCCTCTCTAAATCGCTCATACATAAAAGTAGATGACTCATAATTAATTAAGTTTATGTTTCTATCCATTGCTTCTCTATCATCATCAAATATTGCTCGTGAGAGCATATCAGCAATGGTTTTATGCTTTGCAGCAATATGTACAAAATCTACATTAATAAACTTAATAAAAGCAATCTGTGAGCCGCCGGAATGGAATTCATATATTTTGTAATGTAAATCTAAAAAGTTGCACACACACTGAAAGGGCATAGTGCAACCGTTGTAATTCTCTTTGATTAATGAAAAGAAGCGTGCATGAACAGAAGGTAGACGATGCCAGACTATTGGTCTGGGCGAATGCCTAAAGTGGAGCATAGCGCGTTGTTGATACCTTGAGTATTCTGAGTATGCTATAACTCTGCTCATTAAGCTTAGTAATTAAGTCTTTGATGAAGTATTAAGTTGATTCGATATTGTGGTAAATTGATGAAGTTGCACGTTTATGCATATTGTGGTGAAGAAGTTGTAATGTGCAGAATAGATAAGTAGTTGAAAGATAGCTTAATTCCGAGCATTAAGTCCGTGTCGTAGCATACAATTGAATCTGTAGATTTGGGAAAATACAAACAGGGCCTCTGTTTTACAGACCCCTAACCATGTTAAGAACCCAGATCCGATAAACAGTTTAAAATACAAGTTTAACACTGGCACCGTCTGGCCAGTTGAAGAAAAAGGTTAAGGTTCGAAGAAGAATCCTTTGATATATGCCGGTAACACGTTCCGGTGAATCTTATCCCAAATACCAAAGTGATCAACATCCCTGGGTAGTTCCAAATTTGTTAGGAACACCCTTTGTTGGTAGAAGCAAAGAACAATCAGGTTCAGTTGCAGAAGATGCAGACCAGCAAGCCAGCGGCAATTCCGGTGGTAGTTTGGTGCTGTGAAGAAGCAGTTCGGTAGCCTGCGAAGGTAATCCGGTGCATTCCGGTGATTGTCCAGTATATTCTGAAGATAGTACGTTAGTTTGTGGTTGTACTTCGGCACCATCTAGTGATAGTTCAGCATTGTCCAGTGATGATTCGGTGATCTTTGGTGACAATTCATTGATCTTCAGTGATAGTTCGGTATTATCCGGTGACAGTTGGGTGATCTCCGGTGACAATTCAGTGATCTTCGGTGATAGTGCGCTATTGTGCGGTAGGAATTTACTGCATTCATCGTTTTTAGGTGCAAGTTTAGCGAATTTGGACACTAAAGTTGAGAAGGGGCTCTTAGATTTTGAGCTAAGTAATCGGTTCAAAGACATCTTAGAACTGGAAAGTGGGCAAAGTGACCATACGGTCCAGGAACATCAAGAAATACTTCCCCAAAATTCAGGCAACATGAGTAGTTCACAACAACAACAACAACAGATTATTCCATCGCGTCGGGTGCCAGCCGGAGTCACATACATAAAATTTGGAGGTGTTTTGGGAGATGATCTCGATGCGCATGTGCGGACATTTGAAATTAATTACACAGTTTTGAATTACCCAATAGACCCTGCTTATAAAGCCATTGTGTTCCAGTCAACTTTGGTTAATGAAGTTGCGAGCTGGTTAACAGAGTATGACTTGAATCATTTCTGGCAGTATGATGACATGAAGGATGCATTTTTGCAACGATTCCGATTAAAGAAAAACCCAACAGAAAATTTTGATTACCTACAGAATAATAGGAAAAAGCAACACTAGAATCTACAAGACTATGCCACTCTATTTCGGACTCATTTACAGCAATTAGCACCAATGCATGCCAATTTACCAGATGACATCATTACTCAGTGGTTCATAAATGGATTAAATCTCAACTGAATCAGATCATGATTATACGATGTGTGGGAGGAATGACATTGGATGCCGTAATCACTATGGCTTTACAGTTAGAAAATAAAGTGGGTGGATTCACTGAAGATTTAGAGTGGTTGAAGGCATCCAAGCATTCAAATGAGGATCCTCTGAAACAAATTTACTCTACTAAATGTAATAATACAGGACATAGCAGCTCAGTATGTGCTCTGAATTAGATGTATTGCACGATTTGCCATACAGCGGACCACACTATGGAGAGTTGTCCTTATAACACAAAGGTATAGAGCAGAGCAGCTGTCAATGCTATCATTCAGGAACAAGGGCAACCGGCCTGTCACTACGTACCACCACAAATGAGGAATACTCCTTACCAAGGATACAAGAGTTATAGAGGAGCACGGTCAATGAACGTTGGACAACCTCGGTGGAATGCGGGTCCATCAGGAGAAGGTGCATCTCCATCAGGAGAAGGTGCAGTGAAATAGGGCATATCCATAGGTACTATAAAGATGTGGCTGAGTACGATAAAAAGAAAAAGGAATGACAACACCCGATGGCAAACATGGTGTACATTTTAGCAGTAGACACTCAAACGGTAGTGGTGCAAACACGCTCGAGAAAGCAATTACAGCCGGCTGCAGAGATTTTTGAACCTGCAATCCATGAACAACAGAAGGTGTTTACTAAAGCAAGCAAGTGGGCAACTCACAAATAAATTGTTTTTCCTGACCTAGTTTCGGTGACGCAGCAAAATATACCACAATCAGTACCGAAAGGAATAGGTCTGACCCATGCAATACCAGAGCCCCCACCGGACTCCATATCGAAAACAACAAAATTTGATCCGGTGTGGGATATCTTATCCAAGGTGTCAATTACACTACCATTGGGACAATTATTGGCTTTAGTCCCTGGTGTGCACCAAGAGTTCCAACAACAGGTCAGTCCAGGATCCTCATGTGCTCCTTCGACAGCAACAATCCAGCCCGAATTGGACCCGATGGTGGACCATAAGGTGCCCTTGATTACGGTATGGTATAAGAATTATAAAATAACACAAGTATTAATTGATGGAGGTTCTCGAGTAAACATTGCAACAATAGCACTTTGTCAACGGATGGGATGGACACAAATCGAACCTGTCCAATTCTTTGTTTGTATGGCTGATCAATCTCGAGTTCATCCAATTGGATTGGTGCGAGACATTCCTATTAATCTTCAAGGAGCTGTATTTAAAATGACCTTCGTTGTTCTGGAAGTACCCGAATCCAGCCTTGATTGTAACCTGCTCTTTGGACGACCATGGTTAAAGCAAGCTAAGGTAGTTCAGGATTGGTTAGCCCATGAATTGATTTTTAAGAATAACCAGCAAAAATATGTCGTTCCATTAGACGACATGAAGCCTTGTGACTTGCATGCACGACCATATATAGTCGAACCTGTACACATGTTGGATGGTCTTCCAGATGATGAAGAGGAAGCTTTTCTTGAAGCCAACAAGGATCTGATGGCACTCATAACTGTGGACTTACAAACGGTTGCAGAGAACTAGAGTCTGGCAGCCTGTACGATAGTACCACTGACCAGTGAACCAGAATCAAGCGTAGCACAGACCTTGGATGATACGACGCTTCAACAATTGCTTCAGCCAGTTGACGACAGGTGTTGTTTCTCAAAGTGCCGAGAATACCATTTGTGATTAAACCCCAATAAATATATATTCTCTGTATCTTGTAGCAAGTTGCTAGGGTAGATTATTTCAAAATAGGGGATCCAAGTTGATCCAGATAAGGTGAAGGCAGTACTGGAGGCACCTGCTCCCAAGACATCCAAAGAAGTGATGTGCTTCTTGGGACAAATCCAGTGGCATGGACGACATTTGCAGTGGCTTGCTCATCTGGCCACGCCCCTCAATCGCCTGATAACCAATACTTCTCGTCAGTTTGAATGGACTGAAGCATGTCAGCTCTCGTTCGATTGGTTAAAATCACTGTTAAGGTAGGCACCTATTTTACAAGCACCAAATTGGGAACTCCCATTTCATGTCTTTTTGGATGCGTCCGACATTGCCATTGGCAGCGTGCTAATGCAGCAAACGGAGAAATGGTTCCGTCCAGTGTATTATGCGAGTCACAGATTAGCTCCGATAGAGCGAAATTATTCAGTCACTGAACGTGAATGTCTTGGATTAGTGTATTCGGTGAAGAAATTTCGGCAATTAATCCTAAGTTTCTAAAATATTTTTCATTTCCTTTTTTGAATTTTTTTGTAAGTTTTTCTTTTTTAACAAGATCCAAACTAGCAGTAGGAGTGCAAACTAAAAAGTCTTCAAACTTGTATAAATCATCAGGCAAGACATCAAACCATTGTCCATTATTGTCTCGCTCAATAGTGGAATCTAACAAAAATTTTGATCCTAATAGGTCCCAAATTCTCTAACAACTGGTCAATCCTCACACACATGATTGTATGAGCCAATGGGGTTTCTTCGTAGATTTTTCCTATTTCTTGAATGATTAGGACAGACTATCATTACTTGCAAGGAATCCATCTTAGATTTAGAACCAATTCTTGCATATGTCGACCCATCATTCATAGCTTTCCTTTCCATCCTCATTTCAACTATAAATGGTTGTCCAAGAATTACTTCTTTGGAGCAATTTTCTTGCACAAAGAAATGAAATCCTTCTCGAACACCTCCTATCATAATAGGTGTTGAGATATCAAGCTCAACATGTGATGATCCAGGATGACACATATTACTTTTTCATTTCTCTGATATGTATAGTGGTCACGCCGGTATATGTCAAGGACACTTCATTGAGATTTATTAAATTTATCTCCTGCGAGTGATGGCACATTTGTTTCTTTCCAGCTCACTCATTCGTGGACATTAGGTTCTTCTTTATGTACTGGTCTTTATATATTGCAGTAGTTGTATTCTTATTTTTAGGTCATTCTTTTACATTCCTTTTTATGAAATACAAGAAGAAGAAGAAGAAGATCACTCTTCCTTGCCTCAATCTAAGTGTGTGCTTCTCTTTGATTGCGAGTGTATGTGTGGGAGCTCTCTTCCTTATCTCCTTCCCCACGACATGGTATTAGAGCCAGTGTGGTTGTAGAGAGCTCGTGGAGAAGGCCGGCGGTGAAGAGTACGTGAGAAGGCATGGAGAAAGCACGACTTACAAACAACCTCATATTGCTACAAAAATTGGTGTGAAGGTAGAAGACCTCAAAACATTTTCGACAGTTACCCCTTTAGGGTCACTTGTTTTTGTCAGATCAGCATTTTGGAGCCATCTCGACCTCCATTTTGAGCTCGCAAGGTGGGTCCCATAGAAAAACTAGGCCAGCTTGCAAAACTGTAACTTGCATCGTGTCTGGCAACATTGATATATTCCAGATCCAGAATTTCAAGAGATTTTGTATTCTGTTGATGCACAAAAATGGTCTTTTTCTGAGATGGACTTGTCACGTCATAATGCAATAGTATTCAACCAGAAGTGCTGCTTGTAGTGTTTTGTAGTGTTGTGAATTGATGGAGAAATGGCAAATGCAGATGGAATGAGTGAGCTTATGAGCGATAAATTGGACAAGAAGAAATTCCATGCTTGGAGATTCACAATGACAAATTTCCTGATGGGAAAAGGCTACTAGAAGTACATCAAAGGCGAGAATGAAAATGCTCCACCGTTACCAGAGAGGAATTAGATTGTGGACGAGTTAAGAGCATATGAGGAATAGAATCAATGAGCATGAAAGGTAATGTATTGGCTATCTGTTAGCATACAAGATAGCATGATTGGGCACATACAAGATGCCATGACTCTGAAAGAGGCTTGTAACAGTTTGGTCACATTGTATGAGACCAATACAAAGGCATGGAAATTGCAACTCAAGAATGAGCTGCATACATCCTGAAAATCAAAAGCATATGTGAGTCACTTGCATCTATTGGCATGAATGTAGATGACGATGATAAGGTGGAAGTATGCCTTTGTGGTTTAGGAGCTGCATATAAGCAGTTCATAACTTCTATACATACTAGAGAAAATATTCCAAATTTTGCTAATTTGGTATCCATGCTGATTATTGAAGAAAAGAATCTTGGTGAGGATTCAAAATCCTAAGGAAAGCTTAGTTCTGAGTAGGTATTCTACTTTGGCAGAGGAAGAGGCAGAGGTAGAGGTTTTGAAAGTGGAAGAGGAAACAGTAACCAAGACCAAGGTCAACAACAAAATCATGCAGGAGGAATAGGATAGTTTCGAGGTAGGTGGAGCCAAAGAGGTCGAAAAAATTTCCAAAGAAATGATTCAAGTAATGATAGTAAAGGATGTTGGAATTGTGGTAAACCTAGACACTTTGAATGTGATTGCAGGTTGAAGAATCAAAATAATAGACAACAGCAAAACAACTATGCATTCACAAGTATAGATGATTCTAAGAAGTTGTTCATGGTTCAACATCACATGACAAATACGATGTCTGCTAGTGTTTCAGAATCGAATGATAATGTCTGGTATGTTGATTCAGGTGCTTCAAATCACATGACCAATCATGTAGAATGGTTTAGTACTTTGCAAAAATTGCCAGTTCGTAGATATATTGAAATAGGTGATAACACATCACACCCTATCGAGCATACAAGAAACGTAGCATTGTCTATGGAGGACGGGAAGTTCAAACATCTTGTTGATGTGCTGCATGATCCAAATATAACAAAGAAGCTGGTTTCTATTGGACAAATGGTTGACGAGGGATTACAAGTCAGCTTCAATGCTGATGGGTGATATGTAGAAGAATACAAACAGGATGGAAGATTGATTGCCAAAGGAAACAACGTGGGTAGGATGTTCACCTTAAATGTGAAAAATTCTAAAATGTTTGCAAAGGCTAAATTTGATGTAGTCAAAGGAGATTGTCAATGGACTACCGAATTTCAAGGTTGCAAAGATGCAAAAGGTATGTGCAACATGTCAATTTGGAAAATAGTCAAGAGCATCTTTCCACATGACAAGCATGTTAGTGAGAACATACTAGAAATAGTACATATAGATGTTTGGGGTCCTACAAAGACCACATCTATGGGTGATTGTAGGTTTTATGTAACTTTCATTGATGACCATACACAAAAAGTGTGGGTATATTTAATGAAAGAGAAGAGTGAGGTGTTCACACACTTCTAGATTTTTAAAGTTATGGTGGAAAAGCAGACTGGGAAGTATATTCATACATTAAGATATGATGGAGGAGGTGAATACATGTCAAATGAGTTTAGCAATTTTCTAAAAAATCATGGAATTCAGCGTCAGCTTTCCTACAGGTACACATTACAATAGAATGGCGTTGCTGAATGCTGAATTCTTCTCAGCCATCAAGGCTCTTGCTGAAATAGCAAGAGCCTTGATGGCTGAGAAGAATATGTGTCATTGTTATTGGGCAGAAGGTGTTAATACTACTGTATATATCATGAATATAACTCTGACTGCTACTGTATATCAAGTTACACCTGAAGAGAAGTTTACAAGTAAAAGCCAAACTTATCACATTTGAAAGGTTTTGGTTGTAATGCATATGGCCTGTTCCAGATGAATTGAGGACGAAGCTTGATCCAAAAGCAGAAAAGAGTTTCTTCATTGGATACTCCCTTGAGCAAAAGGGATATAAATGTTATAACCCACTCACACGACAGGTGAAGGTGAGCAGAGATGTGGTATTTGATGAAATGTCAAGCTCATATGCAGATGCCAAAGAAGGATTGAATCTTGAACCAAATGACAAAGAAAATGCTAAAAAATCAAGTGAAAAATCGCAAGCTTTGAGTGGACCGGATGCATCACGAAGCAAAAGTTCCAACTCAAATCCATGGAGTGTAAGATTGCATGGAAATTTTAGTCTAGCAAATTCATCAAATACATCGAAGAAAGGTAAAGAAAAGCTTTTTGTTGGTCATAAAACATGTGTAGGTTTTGAAGATGTTGATGGAGATTCAAGCAATTTAGAAAAGAGTCTTGATGAGGAACTTGGATTTCCCTCTATGAAGACTCCATGCGTAAGAAAGTCACATGCAGATGATACACGGAGAAGTGACCCAGTACCAAGAAAACGAAACTCAGTGCAACGATTGACATATGATAATTACATCGCTCGTCATTGTGCCTACATGAAAAAGGTAATACAAGATGCTAAAAATTCTTGTTTTGAAGATGTAGTGGAAATGCAGATTGGGAAAAAGCTATGGATGAGGAGATGGCTGCACTTTATGGAAATGATACATTGAAGCTGGTTCCATTGTCACAAGAAAAGAAACCCATAGGTTGTAAGTGGGTTTACAAGGTAAATCACAATGCTGATGGTAGCATAAGCAGGTATAAAGCATGTTTGGTAGCAAAAGGATATGCACAAACTTATGACATTGATTATAAGGAAACGTTCACCCTTGTATCTAAAATGTCTACTGTCAGAACACTTGCTGCATTAGCTATAGCAAAAGGATTGACATTGCATCAGATGGATGTGAAGAATGCTTTTCTACATGGTGAGTTACAAGAAGAAGTATACATGGACCAGCCACAAGGATATGAAGATTCAAAGCATCCAGAATATGTTTGCAGGTTGCAAAAGGCTTTGTATGGGCTAACACAAGTGCCTCGTGCATGGCATGCAAGGATTGTGATTACTTGACCAACATTGCATTTTCAATATGTGATGTAGATCATTCACTATGTGCAAGGAAGGGTGATGATGGCATCACAATTGTGGCTATCTATGTTGATTAATTGATTGTAGGTGGTGATAATGAAGAAAGCATCAAAGAGGTAAAGCAAGTTCTTATGTAGGAATTTGACATGAAAGATCTTGGTGTGCAATGCTATTCTTGGGCATTGAGTTTATACATACATAAGTAGGTATATGGATGTCGCAAAGGCAATATGCCTTGAATATGCTGCAAAAGTATGGTATGAATGATTGTAAGCCAATTTCTATGCCATTAGATTAGAATTTGAAGTTACATACTACATTAGGTGAAGCATTGGAAAATGCTACTGTGTACAAGAAAATTGTGGGAGGTTTGATATATCTCACAATTACGAGGCTTGATCTAAGATACATTATTGGTCTTAAAAGTCAATTTATGTAGGTTCCCAAGAAGCCACATTTGGATGCTCTAAGGTGCACTCTATGCTATGTGAGTGCTACTTTGGATTATGCATTGTTTTATTAAGCTGGTCTAGATTTACATGTTCATGGAAACATCGATGCACATTGGGCTGCTAGTACTAAAGATAGAAGATCTACAAGTGGCTTTCTATACTTGGATATGCAACTATTACATGGAGCAGTAAGAAGCAACCCATTGTTGCTTTGTCTAGTACAGAGGTTGAGTATAGAGGTGTTGCAATGGAAGCATGTGAGGCATCATGGATGGAGATGCTACTTGCAGATTTAGGTGTGGAAGTGCAAAAGCCTATCACCATCTATTGTGATAATCTTAGCAGCATACTGTTAGGATGGAACCCTCTTTTTCATGCTAGAACAAAGCATATTGGGGTACATTATCACTTCATCAGAGAGAAGGTATTAGTAGGTGATATTGATCTTGTTTATGAGAGAACAAATGAGTAGATTGCTGATATTTTCACTAAAGCACTTGGAGAAGAGAAGTTGAAGAAGTTTCGAAAGATGCTTGGATTAGAGGACATGGTATTCAGCTTGAGGGGGCATGTTGACATATCAAGCTCAACATGTGATGATCCAAGATGACACTTATCACTTTTTCATTTCTTTGACATTTATAGTGGTCATGTTGGTATATGTTAGGGACACTTCATTGAGCTTTATTAGATTTATCTACCTAGAGTGATGGCACATTTGTTTCTTTCCAGCTCACTCATTCACGAACATTAGATTTTTCTTTATGTACAGGTCTTCATATATTGCAGTAGTTGTATTGTGGTTTTTAGGTCATTCTTGTACATTCCTTTTTATGAAATAGAAGAAGAAGAAGAAGATCATTCTTCCTAGCGATTGTGAGAGTGTGTGTGTGATCTCTCTTCCTTATCTCCTTCCTTGTGACAATAGGCACATGTGCACATGCACCTAGTAATATCGCTGATCCATTATTGGCTCTTCTCATTCTCCAGAAATGTTCTTTATCAATAGGCCATCTAAATTTATCGAAGAATTTCTTTGATATTATGTTTATCTTTGAGCCTGAATCAATCAAGGCTAGAGGTAAACATGAATCTTTCTCATCACAAATTCGAATTTTTACTTCTAGAGTTCCTCGTGCCTAGAAGGTTGTACTAAATTGACTTTCACCTTTCATCATTTCATCGTCAGGTTGAATTGGACCTAAAAAATTCCTATTTATACTTCCAGTCATAAAATCCTCTTCCTCATCACAATCGCTATCACTAAATGCCATAGTATAATTCATTGCTAAGGTTTCCTCTGCAACATCTCTAAATATCCTCATCATGTGGTAGTGGAAATCATCTTCTTCTAATAAGTCTTATAAAGCTATCCTTGAACCTTGAGTTTTGCGATGGAAAACACTTGCTCAAGGGACATAGTGACTTGAATTTTTAGTATTATATCATTAAGGATCTCTCTGACATCATTCTTTTTCTCAAGCTCTGAGATCATAATTGCTCTTGGAGTCCTCCTTCCTTTCTTCTTCCCTTTTTCCTCATCTTGTTTCTGATCATCTTTTTGCTCATTTTTAATATTTTGATGTTGATTATTTTCAATTATAGTTTTTTTATTTTCTTCTTTAGTTGGGGCATTTTTATTTTCTTGTGATTGAGTATTTTCTTCTAATGGTTTCTTTCCTTCTCTGATTATTCTTCTTTTTTCTTCCTAAGACAAGTTTGCAGTATCTTCAAATTGCACTCTTTTTTCATTATTAGTACTTCTTTTCTCATTTTCTCTAGTTTGCCTTCTTGCCACTCTCCTATCTCCCTCTTCTATATCATCTTGCATGTCATCTCCTCTCCGTTTCTCCTCAACATTGCGAATGTGAGAATATACAGAGACTTGGTCAACAGGAGATTTCCATGTATTTTTGCACATGATTTTGTCTCTAGATCTTATCAGTGCCTCAATAGAATAGAGCTTTTGGCTTGTAGTAGAAAGAGTGATCTCATCTTATGGTTCTAATCTAGCAACCGAGGTACTGGCAGTCACACTGGAAATAGTTAAGTTTTCATATAATTTATTCATGCCTCCTTTGCCCCAATTAACAACTAAAGGAAGTCATGTTCTAAAGTCACATAATTTTCTATTAATTTCAACTACCAAATCATTATCTTTCACATTCTTTAACTTATCACAGACATACGTCTCATAATCTTGACTATCATACCAAACACACCTTTTATCACCAATTCCTCTTTTATCAATATTTCTTTGAGCAGTGGATTGAGTAGGAGGAATCGATTGATAAACTGGCTGAGGAGTAAATTGTGGCATAGCAGCCTGTATGGGTGAAGTCATAGTTGCTTGGCCCAAGCCACTACTGCTAGCGTCAGGCTCATGCAAGCTCATGGAATACACTTTATTGTTTAATTGAGCAACCTCTTTGGAAAGAGATGTTTGCATATTAATTACATTTTCCATTTTTTTACACAAAATATCTAATTGAAATTCGATTGGAACCTTAGGGGCAACTGCAACATTAGGTGTAGCCACAGTTGTAGGCATTGGCATATTAGTGTGCCTTGTTATAGGTAAATCCCTAGGTTGAGTAGAAATAGGTTTTTCATAAAGAACAGATTGTCATTGTTTCATTTGAGTTACAACATCTATTTCATGTTTTACATTTTCCCAATCATCAGTTAAACCACACCTTTTACCAGGCTCTTCTATTCTTTGCTCTACTTCAGCTCTATCCTCTAGACTCAATATCTTGAGGAAGTGAATAATAAGTTCAGGATTTAATGCATTCCTATCTTCCTCATAAAGCTGAGAAAAGTGTCTCATAAACTCACCATGAAGATGAGTTAGAGACTCATAAGTTTTAGGGGAATTCACCCATCTCAAAAATCCTTCTCGGCTATGCTGACTGAAATCCTCAAGAAAAAACATTTTATGAAGTTCTTTCCTAAATTCAGCCCAAGGTTTACTAGCATGCACATGGATGCTTTCAAGTATGGATCTAGTGATGACATGGCCAAAGTACTTTACTAGTACATCATCAGGCAATCCCTGGATCTGCGCTTGCTCTTCAAATGCATCTAGGTATTTAGTGATATTGAACCCAGTGAATTTACCCTTTTCTCGTAGGATTGCTTGCACAGTCCGTGCCCCTTGTTTTTCTTTCATTATATTTTTAAACACTTCCTCCATCTTGCACTCTTCATATCACCTAGAATGGAGTAGAAAGTCTATAACAGAGGGCTCTAATAGCTCTCTAAACTGTCTAAAACTATCTCTAGAAGATAAATCCAAGAATATTGACTTTACTAAAACGCTAGGTTTTTCTTCCAATATTTTCGTTTATCAATATATTTAAAATGTTCAACTTTTTTACTTTCGTCTCAAGATTGTAATTACTCTCCTCTGAATTAATATTTTGTTTTTGTTTGAGTTTTTTATACCAGATTTTACTCTAATGGAAATTGTGTTTTTGTATTCTTTTTGTAAGTTTTCTTAATTTGTTTTTGGAATTTTATGTAGTAGGAAAAAACAAGAAATAATAGCAAATAATTAAATAGAAAAGTTAACACTATCTTTCTAGAACATAAATCCTTTCTTGCAATAATAAAGTAAATTCTAATGCACATTATAAAGCTTTCCTTTGTTTTTCAAAAACTAAAAAAATACCTATGATCTAACATGCAATTGCTATCATTCTTAATGCTAAAAACAAATAGTCTTTTTATGTTGTTTTAATGATTTGCAAATGCAAGTGTAATGACTCTTTTGTAATGTAATGTGGAATGAAAACAATCCTTTTATGAAGGCAAGTGATGTATGAAAACTTTCTGTGTAAATGTAAATGAACCTTAATAACCGTTACCTCTAAGTTTGTTGTAGGAGAAGTTTAATCGTCTAAAATTAAGAACTAAATACAAACTTTTCTTCTTGTCGATGGGGGGAAAGAAGTGTCGAGGCTCCTCCATCTTGAATACCCCTCTTCCTATGGAGGTGCTCAGTTTGCTAGAGAACAGGCCTCAACAACTAGGGGAAAGGGTATGTGCCAGCACGGTGTCGACTTGTCTTTTGCATTTGACTAGACTCCTTTCTCCACTCACCTACAAACAAAACAAAATTTAAAGGTTGAATTTTTAATCAATAATGAGATACACCTAATAATCCTAAGCATGCAATTATCACATTTCATGTTGGGTTCACTAAATGTTGAGGGGTGTGAATGGAGACCAACAGGCATATTAGAATTGAATTTGCTATGGCCTCACTGTGTCACTACACATGGGGTGTTTTTTAGCGTACTTTAGGTTGTACGATGTGGTTCAATGTTGTGAGAAGTGTTTATCTATGGTCTAATGGCCTAAGCTATAGAATATCTAAGATGAACCTATTTAACTATTGACCATATGGTTGTGCAGCTTGATACCTAGACAGATCGTACTCATATTATTGAGAGACTAAGGTTTCACTAGTAATGCGATCTTTTATGAATTCTTCTTCTTCTAATTCTATATTAGCTATGTTCTGCTTAGATTGAGTGGTAGTATTTATAGGTTGAGGTAATAAAAACTCAAAAATGAAAAATGCAGAAATGGTATGTTCATTTGTAGACACATTACTCACAAATTTATTCGTAGACTCATTATTCACAGACATCAGAAACAAATATAGAACAATCTAAAATTGCCAATTGATCAATGAATAATTCTAAAACTGTTTTCTTGATAATTCTAATGAATGGAAACTATGTCAATAACCTTATACAACTATAAGTAAGAATGCTAGAATAAGTTGCCAAAATCCTAATACAAGATTAAGCTAAAAGAAATTGATATAAGTAAAGTGGAAGAAGTGGTGCGTATGCAACTCCAATCTTTCGATCTCTCTCGCACATGCTCGTCAATGTTCGCCAATGCTCATCAATGCTCAACAAAAACAACATAATTTCTTTGCATGAAAAATAAAGTACTCATGAATTACTTTTAATTCTTGTATATATTCAATTTTGCATACATACATCTATACTTTTCATTCATATATACACATGTACACACTCTTCATGCATATATGCATACATGAAAACATGCATTCTTGCATTCACTTCATTAATTCATGCTTCTAATTAATACATGCACATGCATCCTCAATCATACTTATCATGCACATGCATCATGCATACATGCATCTAATATACACATACATACTAATGGATACATGCATCTAACATCATGCATACATGCATTCTCTCTTATGCTCATGCATATGCATACCTATTAACATGCATATACTCTCATCCGTATACATTCATCCATGCATATGCACTCATATGCTTATACACATCACGCGCTCATTAATTCATATGCATATGCATCCTCATTTACTCTCTCTCTGTCTCTCTCTGTCTCTCTCTCTCTCTTACTCTCTCTATCTCTCCCTCTTTGTATGAAAAATAAAGTACTCATGAATTACTTTTAATTGTTGTATATATTCAATTTTTCATACATACATCTATACTTTTCATTCATATATACACATTTACACACTCTTCATGCATATATGCATACATGCAAACATGCATTCACTTCATTAATTCATGCTTCTAATTAATACATGCACATGCATCCTCAATCATACTTATCATGCACATGCATCATGCATACATGCATCTAATATACACATCCATACTAATGGATACATGCATCTAACATCATGCATACATGCATTCTCTCTTATGCTCATGCATATGCATACCTATTAACATGCATATACTATCATCCGTATACATTCATCCTTGCATATGCACTCATATGCTTATACACATCACGCGCTCATTAATTCATATGCATATGCATCCTCATTTACTCTCTCTCTGTCTCTCTCTCTCTCACACTCTCTCTATCTCTCCCTCTATCTCTCTTTTTCTGTCCCCCCCTCTCTCTCTCTCTCTCTCTTTCTCTTTCTCTCTCTTGCACTCTATGTCTGTCACTGCGTGCATCTCTGTCTTTAGTGATCGTAAGACTCTCTCTCTCTCTCTCTCTCTCTCTCTCTCTCTCTCTCTCTCTCTCTCTCTCTCTCCCTCCCTCCCCCTCTCTCTCTATCCCTGTGCACTGGCAGCATATCGGGAGTCTCTCACTCTTTTTGCGTGCACACAAATAGCAGCGGGTGGAGGGGAAAGAACCCTCTCTCACTCACTCTCACTCACTCTCTCTCTCTCGCTCTCTCTCTCTCTCCCTCTCTCTCTCTCTATTTCTCTTTTGCATGCATTGTGCCATGTGTGTTGGCGAGAGAAAGGAGGAGTAAATTTTCTTTCTTTCTCTCTCTCTCTCTCTCCCTTTCTTTATCTCTATCTCTCTCAGTGTGTATCAGTAGCCTTCGAGATATCTCTCACTCTTTATGCATGCATGCAAATAGTAGCAGGTGGAGGGGAAAGAACCTACTCTCTCTCTCTGTCTCCTACATGCATTGCACCATGCATGTTGCCGAGAGGAGGCGGGAGTAAATTTCTCTCTCTCTCTCTCTCTATCTATCTATCTATCCATCTATCTATAGCGCGCAAACAGTAGCAGCCAGTCACTTTCTCTATGTATGCGTGATTAACAGTTGAGGGGAGAGGAAAGAAGGCAAGAAAGGAGAAAAAATTGTACCTACAAAAACAACATTGGAAAAAAGGACTTTGCACGCACACACACACACACACACACACACACACACACACACATATATATATATATATATATATATATATATATATATATATATATATATATATATATATATATATATATATATATATATATATATATATATATATATATATATATATCCCCTCACATACATGCATATGCTTCTCACTTTTTCATGCATACCAGACTTTAGCACACTCACATACACCATATTTTTAACCTCCTTTAATCACACAACTCATATACTCCACTCTTTATTCCACACTCACACTCACCTCACTTTTAATTCTCACTTTAATCACATAACTATTAAAGCATAATATAAGATATATTAACTAAATGTATAAGATATAAGATATATTAACTGACTATAATCATATATCTGTTAAATCAAATGCTCACACACATCTCATATATGCAAATGTTCACATGAAACGCATATTAATTCATTAATAAGTATACTTGTATAGAATATATTTGAGTACACATACGAGCATTTATGCTTACACACATACACACATATACATACATATACACATTCAAACCCTCAAACACATTCACATACTACTTAAATACTCATATATATAGATAGACACATAGGTTTATACCCATACCCCCACATATACACTTAGACACTTAGGATAAAACCTAATACATGTATGCACAGGTAGGGTATATAGATGGTCTCATGTTAATTAAGTAGTCATGAGCTTTCACACACATAGGTATCTAGACACTCTTTCCCATATTTAATTAAGTTGCCTGTAGGTACTAGAGAGAGATTAGTCAAAATGAAAATTCTTATCAAAGATGTTTTGAGAATTCAAAGATAACCAATCTGGAAACAAAAATTTTTTATTTTCGTATTAGTCAAGTCAAAGGATGAAATCGTTCCGATAGCGACTACTCCCACCAAAACTGAAAACCTTTCGAGAAACCTATAGTTTTATGAGTGTGGCTGAAAACATAGCTCCAAAGGTTGATATTTATTATCGAAGAAGTACAAAGAATACTCTTCTTGATTTTCTTGGACCTGTGTGAAGAGAACCATGTGCGAAAGTACTCCAAAATGGCTCCAAAAGACACCCCAAAAATGCTTCAAAAGCAGGCTTTGAAAGCAAAGAATGAAGCTTTGAGGGACCAAAACATGTTCAAAGTAATGTTAACCTTAGTCTTTAACCTTCTTCAGACACCACAAGAGTGTAGCTTAGTGGGAAGAGATTGCCATGGCTAAGTGAGCTCTGGGGGGAATAGTACTAGGATGGGGACCTCCCGGGAAGTACCGGGAACCTCTATCTTCCTTGATTGTTGAGGTCCTCCCTTGCATGCAGCCAATGGTGCCAACGGTGACTCAGATGGCAAGGTATGCCAAGGTCTATGCCTTGGCCACCGCCTTAGTCATAAGCCTTTGAGAAAGCCAGGGGGGGAAGCTCACTTCACTCGCACAAAAGGAACAAAGTTTTTGCGTCGAGCTGCTCTGATACTAGTGAAATATTTCAATGGTGATGCACCACAATGCACTCTCCTTCTTGAGAGCTCCAGGAGGATATCCTCAAACTAGAAAACTCAGCCCCTAGGGACGCACACTCCACACAAATGCTTTAGAATACGTAGAAAAACACAGTACACAAGGAGCACGAAGACAGACTTCTTAGGTCTTACAAATGCAGTTGAACTTACAGTCTGTGGATGACCAAGCCATTATATGTTGTATTAAAGAATATATACAAAGAAGTGTTTGGTGGCCATTTGCCCATTTTTTGGTGCAAATATCAAGCCTACACATTTGGCTAAAGTTTATGTACAATTGAAGCTCCATGAAAACCATTGCTAGGAAGATTTTTTATCTTTTACCATTTGTAAAAGTCAATATTGAAAAAAACATTTGTAACACCACTAAACTCCTGGAGTTTGTTAGTTGGAAAATTCATGCCTTTATTTGAGAGAATATCTCCTAGATTGGAGGACTACTTTTAGTGAGAGCCAATGGAGGATTCAAATTCAAATTCAAATATCCCATCTATAAAAGATGTCAAAAAAACTCGCGGGATAGAAGTCTCCATTCCCGAGTTCTCCTTCACCACATTGTAAGAGAGTAAGGCTTACATCATAGCCTATACTACTCATCATCATTAGGCATTGATTATCATGCTAATGATCTTGTACAGCATTGTGTTCTAATACAATAGATCAATACTTTTCATCTATGGTCTCTCTGTCATAGCCACTTATAACAGTCAACTTGTACTGCTCATATCTCAATCATTTCTTCACAATTTTCAATGTTCTACAGCTTGTTGGAATCCGTTACAGTCCTTTACATGCTCACAAATTTGGAAGATAATCCATTGAGCAGATTTGGAGAAAAGCATGTCAAAGTACCCACTAGTCAAACTTTGTAGAGGTCCTAAAAATCGGGTGTAATGATTTGATTGCTAAATTGATTGCTCTGTGTATAGTGCATCATTTAAGTGATTCCACTTGGAACCACTAGCTCATTAAGCTAATTTGATATCCCCAAAAGGAATTTTTCTAATTCCTACTGTACTGGAAGCATTGAGCATAACAATCAGCAGGTGTGTGAACAAAAATAAAAGGTTTTCATTGATCTTTCAACTTGGAAGTAGTGTGTTTTGGTTCAATCATTTCCCACATCATTTCCAAAGTACATAGGCACGTGTTTAGTGTCATTGGAAAGCCAAGAATGCCTACTACTCAACTCTGAAGCAAGAAGGGGCTGGTAAAAGCAGGAGTTAGCAGTACCTACTCATTTCTTGGAGTGTCCATCCATCTTTCCCAACAATGGTATCCAAGCAAAGCTAAGGTAAAATGGGAGATGGTTTTCCTTCTTTCATTGATAAATTAGACAGGAACAACTATCAAGCATGGTCTTTGAGGATGAAGACATACTTGCAAGGAAGGAGCCTTTATGGATACATCTCAGGAGATGAAGAGATGCCCATATTCAGAAGCAAAGGACAACCTACAAGAGAGGAGCATGAAAGACTCAACACATGGTGTGCCAAGGATGCATTAGCAAGGTCTTACTTGCTTAACTCAATTTTTTTTTTCTTCTTCTACACATTAGGAACGGTAAGACATCCCAAGAGACTTGGGAAACATTGTCTTCATATTTCTCTTCCAACACAAGGGCTAGGAAGAACCAATTGTGGATTGATTTTACCACTCAAAGAAAGCAACCCAAGCAAGGCATCTCAGAGTATGTGACCAAAGTCAAAGATGTAGCAGATCAATTAGCAAGCATAGGAGAAGAAATTGAAGAGGACGAGATTGTAAGACAAGTAATCAATGGTATTAAAGCTAATGACAAATGGGAGAGCTTCACAACTACCATGGACTTGTACATGGACATGCAGATTCCAGATCTTACCACTCTCATGGGGAAACTCTTTACAAATGATGCCAAGATCAATAAGAATGGAGATTCATCATGAGGTAATAGCTCTTCTGCCCTATACACTGATAAAAGTAAGTCCAAAGAGAAAGGGAAGGACAAGAAGATTGAGGATGAAGGAGCTACCTCCGAAGCCAACTATCGAGGGAGAGGTAGAACCTCAAGAGGAAGGGCCAGAGGAGGTAAGCAAGGTAGGGGGAGACCTTATAACTCCTCACCATGTAGTATTTGTGGATTGTCAAATCATACTATAGATGAGTGTTACAAGAACTTCAAGAATCAGAGAAGTAGAGGATTTCAAAGAGGTGGATATACACAATCAAGAGGAAGATTCAATCATCATCAAGGATACAATAAAAACTACAACAACAACTACAATAGAAACTACCAAGGAGGCTACAAATCAAGAAAAGATTACAACAACTACATAGAGGAGCAAGAGGATTCTCTTCTGATTATGAATATGACTTCAAAACCAGGTATAAATGATGACCATCTAGTCTACATTGACTTAGGATGATCAAACCATGTGGCAGGCAATGTAGCTCTTCTCTCTGACCTTGAGGAACCAAAGGCTAAGCATCAGGTACAAACAAGTGATAACACCAAGCACTTAGTGCTTAAAGTAGGAAATGTTAAAACCTCTGATGGAAATAGGAATTTGTTGAGCAGGGTTCTATATGTACCTACAATTACCCAGAATTTGATGAGTGTTGGACAGATTGTGGAAAAGGGTTTGTAGGTTAGATTCAACCAATATGGAGCATTTTGTTGGAACAAAGCAATCACAAATTGGTGATTACAAACAGCTTGAAGCAAGTCTATGATCAGATTGAAGTTCAAGAAGTCATTTGAGGAAGTGAGGAACTCTCAGAAGTGAAGCTTGTATACATATGTACATTACTATTGGAAATTCTTGTAATATGAGTAGAGATAATCTTTAGGATGATAAGGAGTAATGTAATAGACGCGGGATAAGTCTAGAATCATATGTATATAAGTCAATGATGTAAAGAAATATGTGTGAGAGTCATTAGAAGCCAAGTGTCATAGAGATAGATGTGAAGAGAGTCATCTTCAGAAAATAGCGACGAGTATTTCGTAGATTTCTCTCAGTCTGATCATGTGGATCAGAAATCCTTTTGTACACATCTAATCTAGAAGCTAATAAATCTATGTTCAAAGTTTCATGATCTATTTCTTCTTCTGCTGTGAGTATGATTAATAGGAACATGTGTATGTAAAGTCTGCAGATAATCTCTCTAAGTTGCGCATTTTTTTGTGTCAGTATTTTGCTTAGATCTCAGTGCACAGTGTAAAGTTTTTTATAAGTGAGCACTCAAAATCTAAGTTAGAAGATAAGGAAGTTGTGGATAAAAGCATTCAGCAAAACGGGATCTGTGCTATGAGAAATCAACTTAAGAAGTTGACCATGTCAAAGTCGCCATTTCTGGAAGACAGTTTTTGACACAGATTTGATCTAAAAGATCAAATTAAAAATCTAGTGGTTCTTTTGAAGAACTAATTATCAGTATAGTTGCACAAAGATAGCATGGATATGTGAGTATCATTTCAATGATTAAATTCGAAGTATTATGAAGAAATTGAGGTCTATTTTTGAAGCAGATTCTTGAAGATGAAGAAAACTTCATAGAGAGAAGTATTTCTTGATATATGTGAAAGATAATTTGAAGTTTGTGTAAATTTTGATTTATTCTTGATATAGAGGAGTTCTTAAGTCAAGATAAATCGAACATTTGGAGATTAAAAGGTCTCCAATAGTGGTATCAGAGCTGAAAGAGCAATACAAGTGAAGTAAAGAGCATTGGAAGTCCCAACTATTGCAGGTATTGAAGTTCCTTCTAATTGAAGGTGGACAAAGACAAATTCAGGAAGATAACCTGCAGAAGTACAAAGTACGAGTTCAAAGGATCAAGAAAGATTAAAGCTTCATATCAAAGGTACACTTTATCATCATAAATCATAGTAATTGCAGACATAGAAGATCAAAGATGGGAGAAAGCTTGCAAATTGATAAGCTAGATAGGGAGAACTATCTGGCTTGGTCCATGAGGATGGAGGCACACCTCATGAGCTAAGATTTGATGGCATTCATTACAGGAGAAGAAGAAAATGCTGAGTTTGAAGATCCTGGTGTTCCAACTAGGGAAGAACTTGCATGTTTGAAGAATTGGATGAGAAAGGATGCTCAAGCTAGGAACATCATTTACATGGCTATAAATGATTATCTTCTATCTCACATCAGAGTATTGGAAACTGCAACAGGTGTGTGGAATGCTTTGGAAGAGCATTTCCAAAACACAACCAAGTCTAGGAAGTCCTCATTATGGGCAGAATTCACAACTTTCAAGAAGAAGAGCTCACAATCAATTTCTGATTATGTGGCAAGAATGAAGGATATTGCAGATAGCTTGGGAGCAGTAGATGAAGACATTGAAGAGGATAAGTTGGTAAGGCAAATACTTATAGGTCTGAGAGGAGATGAGAAGTGGAAGCCTTTCATATTGTCCATAGAATTGTCACTTGATCACTTTACTCCTGATCTTAATCAATTGCTAGGACACATGCTAACTTTTGAGCAGGACATTAAGAGAGACAATGATAGGAGTGCAAGCCAAGCTATGTACTCCAAGGACAAGAAAAAGAATGGCAAAGGGAAGCAGTCAACTGATGATGAAGGAACTTCAAGTCAAGCTAACTTTACAAAAGGAAAGATGAACTTTAGAGGTAAAGGAAGAGGAGGTAAGAACAAAGATAATACTAAAGCTTGTTGGATTTGTGGTAGAATCAATCATTTGGAAAATGAATGTTGGTATAAGAATCAAAATGGAGGAAATAATAATCAGAGTTTTAATCGAAGAGGTAGAGGAGGCAAAAACCAAAGAGGCAACTTCAGAGGAAGAGGTGGTAGGACATCATATGCTAGAGGAGGTGGAAGAAACTTTCAATCTCAGTCCTACAACTACAATTATTATAATTATGCATCAGATCAGAAGGATGTTATGACTCTCATTTTGAATGCAACTCATGAATCAGTAGGAGAAGATCAAAGGGTGTTTTATATTGACTCAGGATGTAGCAATCATCTGAGTGGCAATATATCACTGATGACTGATATGGAAGCAAAGGTGAATGGACACACAGTTCAAACAAGTGACAACACCAAACATAAGGTGGGAGCATTGGATCAGTGAAGACAAAGAATGGAAGTACACTCTTGAGCAAGGTACTTTATGTTCCTACTATTCCTAAAAATTTGATAAGTGTAGCACAAATTGTGGAGAAGGGATATGAAGTTAGATTCACAAATGATGGTGTCTATGTGCAAGATCCAAATCAGGGATATAGAAATATTATTGCAGGTAAAAAGGAAGGAAGGTTGTTTACTCTCAAAGTCCAAGGTAATGTGGGACATGCTCTATTTACTTATGGAAGTCAAAAGATGTCTGAGTTAGACCTATGGCATAAAAGGCTAGGTCATTTCAATGAGAGAGCTATAAAGGAAATGTCAAGGAATGATGTGGTGCTTGGTTTGCCAAAAGTTGAAGGGCAACATATGGTGTACAAGTGTGAAGCTTGTTAATTAGGTAAAGCACACAAAAGTTCATACAATAAATCAGGATATAAATATTCGAATATGCTTGAATTGATCCATACAGATGTGTGGGGTCCTTCAAGGGACTATAGTATAAATGGATCCAGATATTATGTGTTATTTGTTGATGATGCAACCAGATGGATTACTTTATATGTAATCAAGGACAAAGCAGAAGTGTTCAAGACATTCAAGCATTATCATGCTTATGCAGAAAGGATTACAGGACAAAAGCTCAAGAGGTTGAGATCAAATGGAGGGGAAGAGTATTTTTCTAAAGAGTTTGATGATTATTTGTGGAATGCAGGTATAAAGAGAGAAGTAACTTGTAGGTACTCTCCTCAACAGAATGGAATTGCAGAAAGAAGAAATAGAACTATTGTAGAATTTTCAAGAGCAATGATGAAGGAAAAGAATTGCCTAAATTACTTATGGGCAGAAGCTATTAACACTGCAACATACCTTGTGAATAGGTTACCTTGTAAAGCATTGGATGGAAGAACTCCTTATGAAGCATGGTGGGGTAAGAAACCTACTCTTGATCATTGTAAGGTATTTGGATGTTTAGCATATGCTTATGTTCCTTCACAATTGAGACATAAGCTAGAACCCAAAGCAGAGAAGTATGTGTTTACTGGGTATGATGATAGACAGATGGGTTACAGATTGTGGAGTCCATCCACAAAGCAATTTCTTGTTACCAAAGATGTTACATTTGATGAGCAAAGCACATGGTATACATGGTCAATAAATGATTATGCAGGTGTTGAGGAAATACAAAGGAAAGGGAAGACAAAAGTAAGTGTGTATGAAGAAGATATTGATGATGTTGATTATAAAAGTAAATTACAGGACAATGTTGAAGATGGGCCAAGATTTGATCCAGAATCAAATGTGGCTGAAACTTCAAGAAGTGCAGAGGTCAAAAGATCCTTAAGGGAAAGAAAAGAGCCTATCAGGTATAGCTATGATACATCTTTTCTAACAACAAAATATTATGCTTACATTGTGAAGATAGAAGAGGATCCAATCACATATGAAGAAGCTAAAGGTAAACAGAATTGGGAGAAGGCAATGCAAGAAGAGTATGATGCTCTACTTGAAAATGAAACATGGGAGTTGGTGCCAAGACCAAAGAATCAGAAAGTCATTGGATGTAAGTGGGTGTATAAAACAAAAAGGTTTGCAGATGGTAAAGTGTCTAGATACAAGGCTAGACTTGTGGTTAAAGGTTATGCCCAAACCTATGGGGTAGATTATGATGAAACTTTTAGTCTTGTTGCTAAGATGTCTACAATTGGAACATTGATTGCTATTGCTGCTTGTAAAGGATGGAAGTTATCACAATTAGATGTGAAGAATGCATTCCTAAATGGATATATTACAGATGAAGTGTACATGGAGCAACCAGAAGGCTTCATGGATTCAATTGGATCAGATTATGTGTGTAAGCTCAAGAGAGCTTTGTATGGGTTGAAGCAGGCCCCAAGAGCATGGAATTACAGGCTTGTTAAGTTCTTGAATGAATGTGGATTTCAAGCATCAAAGTCAGATAGTAGCTTGCTAGTGAAGGCAAGTGAAAATGGATACATATACATGTGTATTTATGTTGATGATATTATTGTCATAGGTACAGATGCTCAAGGAATCAATGAGCTTAAGAAACAAATACAGAAGGAGTTTAAGATAAGTGATTTGGGAAACTTATCTTATTTCTTAGGAATGCAGATTATATATACTCAACATGGAGTATATGTTACAGAAGAGAGATATTTGAAGAATCTTCTGATCAAGTTCAACATGGAGGATTGCAAGTCTTCAAGCACACCATTGGAGGTAAATCATAAATTGAGCAGGTATGGAGGTGAAGAGTTTAATGACATGAAGAAATATCATGCTACCTTGACAAGGCCAGATCTATCATATGTAGTAGGTGTGTTATCACAATTCATGCATTGTCCAAAGAAGACTCATTGGATTGCAGCTCAAAGGGTACTCAGATATATCAAAGGAACCCTGAGTGAAGGTCTGTATTATGGATTTACTTCTGATACAAGAATCAAAGTGTTTAGTGATGCAGATTGGGAAGGTGATTCAGATGATAGAAGGTCTACTCATGGGTATCTCTGTTATATTAGAGATAAACTAGTTTCTTGGTGCTCAAAGAAGCAACATACAATTGCTTTGTCATCTATAGAAGCTCAGTATAAAGGAATGGTAGAGGCTGCAAAAGAAGTAATATGGTTAAAGACCTTATTGAAGAGTTTTGGAACTGATCAGAGTACTCCAATTATTTTTGGAGACAATATGAGTTCGTTGTATTTGGTAGCTAACCCTGTTTTTCATGCCAGGACTAAGCATATAGAGATTCAGTATCACTTCTTGAGAGAAAAGGTACTTGATAAAGAGATTGAAGTGATGTATACTCCAACAAAAGAAAAAGTTGCAGATATGTTAACAAAAATTGGATGGACCTAAGCTACAGAGATTCAAGGAGATGGCAGGAGTGAAGAAGAATGGAATAATCACAATTAGTGATTGAGGGGGAGCTGTTGGAACAAAGAAATCACAAATTGGTGATTACAAAGAGCTTGAAGCAAGTCTATGATCAGATTGAAGTTCAAGAAGTCATTTGAGGAAGTGAAGAAATCTCATAAGTGAAGCTTGTATACATATGTACATTACTGTTGGAAATTCTTGTAATATGAGTAGAGATAATCTTTAGGATGATAAGCAGTAATGTAATAGATGTGAGATAAGTCTAGAATCATATGTATATAAGTCAATGATGTAAAGAAATATGTGTGAGAGTCATTAGAAGCCAAGTGTCATAGAGATAGATGTGAAGAGAGTCATCTTCTGAAAATAGTGGCGCGTATTTCATAGATTTCTCTCAATCTGATCATGTGGATCAGAAATACTTTTGTACACGTCTAATCTAGAAGCTAATAAAGCTATGTTCAAAGTTTCATGATCTAATTCTTCTTCTGCTGTGAGTATGATCAATAGGAACATGTGTATGTAAAGCCTATATATGATCTCTCAGAGTTGCGCATTTTTTTGTGTTAGTATTTTGCTTAGATCAGAGTGTAAAGTTTTTTATAAGTGAGCACTCAAAATCTAATTTAGAAGATAACGAAGCTATGAATAAAAGCATTTAGCAAAACAGGATATGTGCTGTGAGAAATCAACTTAAGAAGTTGACCATGTCAAAGTCGCCATTTCTGGAAGATAGTTTTTGACACAGATTTGATCTAAAAGATCAAATTAAAAATCTAGTGGTTCTTTTGAAGAACTAATGATCAATATAGTTGCGCAAAGATAGAATGGATATGTGAGTATCATTTGAGTGATTAAATTCGAAGTATTATGAAGAAATTGAGGTCTATTTTTGAAGCAGATTCTTGAAGATGAAGAAAACGTCATACAGAGAAGTATTTCTTGATATATGTGAAAGATAATTTGAAGTTTGTGTAAAGTTTGATTTATTCTTGATATAGAGGAGTTCTTAAGTCAAGATAAATCGAACATTTGGAGATTAAAAGGTCTCCAACACATTTGTGGAGGATCCCCAACATGGATTCAAGAGAATTGCCAAAGGAAAAAAGACAGGTAGAATATTCACTTTTGAACTTGAGGATACAAGGAACATTGCACTTTATAGTTACAAAGATCAAACACTATCAGAACTTGAAAATTGGCATAAGAGGTTAGGGCATATTGGTGAGAGAACTTTAAAGCAAATATGTAGAGATCAATGTGTGCTTGGGATACCTAATGATTCCAAGCAACACATGATCTATAAATGTGGTGCTTGTTAGTTTGGAAAATCTCACAGGTTACCCTTCTCAAGGAAAGGCTACATGCATGAGGACTACCTAGAGCTTATCCATATAGATGTATGAGGACCAAGTAAGGATCCCTCAATTTATGGATCAAGGTATTATGTATCTTTCATTGATGACTTCAGTAGGTGGACTGTCTTATATTTTATGAAGCACAAAGATGAAGTATTGAGTTGCTTTGAAGAGAGAGATTACAAGAAGGTATACCCCTAAGCAAAATGGGGTGGCAGAGAGGAGAAATAGACTACTTGTTGAAATAGCTAGGTCAATGATAAATGAAAAAAATTACCTAATTACTTGTTGGTAAAGAGTGTATCTACTGCCACTTATCTTGTAAATAGGTTGCCATCCAAATCTCTTGATGGGAAGACCCCATATGAAGCATGGCATGGTAGAAGACATTCACTTGATCATTGCAAGATCTTTGGATGTGTTGTTTATGTGCATATCCCTTCTCAAATAAGACGTGAGCTAGACCCTAAGGCAGAGAAGTGCATCTTCATAGGGTATGACTTGAATCAGAAAGGATACAGGTTCCACAATCCTTTCAACAAAGGATTCATGGTCAGTAGAGATGTTATCTTTGATGAGAATGACTCTTGGTTTGAAAGTGAATGCAGGAAAGTAAAGCTACCTTATGACTTGGAAGAGGAGTTTCCAAGCCTTACTAAGGAGGAGCCTAATCAAATAGAAGCCATTAACTTAGATGATGAGGACATCATCAACTTAGAAGAATTCAAGGCATGGAAGTCCAAAGGCAAAGTCAAAATGAAGAAGTTGGAGGATATACCTGAATCATCCAACCAAGCAATCAAAAGATCACAAAGGGAGAGCAAGAAGCCAATCAGATATGGGTATGACACTTCCTTAGTTACTAAGCACTCTGTTTATCTTGCAAAAGACTTGTCATTTGAAGAGCCATCATCATATGAAAAGGCAAAGACCAAGGTAGAATGGAAGGAAGCTATGGATGAAGAAATTGAAGCACTGAAGGAGAGTGATATGTGGGAGCTAGTACCAAAGAAGGAGTCTATGAAGGTAATTGGTTCTAGATGGATCTATAAGATCAAAAGGAATTCTGATGGATCAATAAGCAGGTACAAAGCTAGACTTGTGGCTAAGGGTTTTGCACAAACCCAAGGAGTTGATTATGAAGAAACATTCTCATCTATGGCAAAAATGCCAACCATCAGGGTATTGGTAAGTGTGGCTACATCAAAGAATTGGAACATGTATCAATTGGATGTAAAAAATGCATTTTTGAATGGCTGGATTTGAGAGGAGGTGTACATGTCTCAACCTCCTGGCTATGAGGATCCAAGCAAGGTAGCATATGTATGTAAATTGAACAAACCTCTTTATGGATTGAAGCAGACACCTAGGGCATGGAACCATAGGTTGACTACATACCTTCAGGACCAAGGATTCATCATGAGTAAAGCAGATACTTCTCTCTTTGTGAAGAGGAGAAATTGAGAGGTAATATACCTATGTGTATATGTTGATGATATCATACTCATAGGTAATGATGCTAATGGCATCAAGCAAATCAAGAATGGAATGATGCAAGAGTTCAAAATTAGTGACCTTGGATCACTAAAATATTTTCTTGGACTTGAGTTAGTCTATTTAACTCTGGAATTTATATTACTCAGAGAAAGTATATACAGGATATGTTAAAGAAGTTTCAATTGTAGGATGCCAAGGTAGCAAGTACTCCAATGGAGGTAAATCAAAATTTAAGTGCTCATGAAGGTGATGTGCTTGAGAATATTGCAGGTTACCAAAGCATAGTGGGAAGCTTGAACTATGCTACATTGACAAGGATTGATATTACTTATGGAGTAAGTGTTTTGAGTCAATTTATGCACAAACCTAGGGCATCTCATTTAGAAGCTGCCAAGAGGATTTTGAAGTACCTTAAGGGTACTCAAAATCAAGGATTGTATTTTCCTTATACCTTAGACTTGGACATCAAGATATATTCAAACGCAAATTGGGCAGGTTGCAAAGATGATAGAAGGAGTACCTCAGGATACCTATCTTTTGCAGGTGATAAACCTATATCATGGTCTTCAAAGAAGCAACCTACTATTGCTTTGTCTTCTACAGAGTCAGACATAGAGGATTGGCCAATGCTACTCAAGAGGCCATATGGATTAGATTATATACAGATTTGGGTTTGCATACTACATCTCCAAAGATTTTTGGAGATAATACAAGCTCACTACATCTTGCAGCAAATCCTATTTATCATGCTAGGACCAAGCATATAGAGGTCCACTATCATTATGTGAGAGAGAAGCTAATGAGCAAGGAAATTAAGTTGGCTTATGTACCAACTAATATGCAATGTTGAGACTTATTGATTAAAGCACTAGATGGTACAAAAGTTTGAAGGTTTAAGTCTATGATTGGATTGCAGGACATTCAAGAAGATTGAAGAAGAAGAACAAGCCAAAATGTTTGGCTTGAGAGGGAGATGTTGGTTCAAATATCAAGCCTACACATTTGGCCAAAGTTTATGTACAATTGAAGCTCTATGGAAACCATTGCTAGGAAGTTTTTTATCTTTTACCATTTGTAAAAGTCAACATTGGAAAAAACATTTGTAACCACCACTAAACTCATGGAGTTTGTTAGTTGGAAAATTCACGCCTCAATTTGAGAGAATATCTCCTAGATTGGAGGACTACTTTTAGTGAGAGCCAATGGAGGATGCAAATTCAAATTCAAATATCCCATCTATAAAAGATGTAAAAAAAACTCGTGGGATAGAAGTCTCCATTCCCGAGTTCTCCTTCACCACATTGTAAGAGAGTAAGGCTTACATCATAGCCTATAATACTCATCATCATTAGGCATTGATTATCATGCTAATGATCTTGTACAACATTGTGTTCTAATACAATAGATCAACACGTTTCATCTAGGGTCTCTCTATCATACTCACTTATAATAGTCAACTTGTACTGCTCATATTGCAATCATTTCTTCACCATTTTCAATGTTCTATAGTTTCTTGGAATCAACTCTAAGTCCTTTACATGCTTACAAATTTTGAAGATAATCCATTCAGCACATTTGGAGAAAAGCGCATCGACGTATCCACTGGTCAAACTCTATAGAGGTCCTAAAAATCGGGGGTAATGATTTGATTGCTAAATTGATTGCTCTATGTATAGTGCATCCTTTTACCTGATTCCACTTGCAAGTATTAGCTCATTAAGTGAATTTGATATCCCCAAAACGAATTTTTCTAATTCCTACTATACTGAAAGCACTGAGCATAATAAGCAGCAGGTGTGTGAACAAAAATAGAAGGTTTTCATTGATCTTTCAACTTGGAAGTAGTTTGTTTTGAACCAACCATTTCTCACATCATTTCCAAAGTACATAGGCACTTGTTTAGTGTCATTCGAAAGCTAAGAGGGCCCAGTACCCAACTCGGAAGCAAGAAGGGGCTGGTACAAAGCAAGAGTTAGCAGTGCCTACTCATTTCTTGGAGTGTCCATCCATCTTTCCCAATGCCTTTCACATCGACACTAATGGTAACAGTTACCTTCATCTCCTTCGCTAAAATTTCCTACTTTGTCTACCGAGATTTGGATTGTATGCACATCTCCATTAGCCTCCTTATTGACTGTCTTTGCTTCCTTTTGCCCCATTTGCTTAGCCAATTTAGTCCATACTCGTGGTTTGATTCTCAATAATTCCTCCAACATTATGGAGCACTGCACTTTTGTCTTCTTCAACTTTTGTGCTATATCCGATGTTTTCCTTGAGGTTTCTCGTCCTTTTGTTCTTATTTTTTGGGATGATAAATCTTGGAATTTTTCTCATACTCTCCCATGTATTTAGGTAGAGTGTTTATGTTTATGCTTTCCAACTCCTCTTTATCTGATTCTGAACATTCCTCACGATTTATCTCTTCGTTCATCATTCATGGGTTCTTGGATGCAAATAATCAATTCCCTCAGCTTTCCTTCATCTTTCTTCCCAGACTCTAGCCCATAGACCCTCAAGCCAATTAGCTTCAACTTCCAAGATCATAGAACTTCTTTCATGATTGTCAGTGGTTACCCTTTCAACTTTCTCGACAATCCTCCTTTCTTCCGAAGGGTCATGTGCTCCTAAACATTCTTGAAATTCTCTATCAGGTATCCTTGTTTATGGGATACTTTGGATAGGTTTCTTTAGTGTGTTTTGCGCAATTTCAATCATCTTTCTATAGATCTCTAACCTTTATTTTTCCAAATCCCCTCTCGGGTAACTTAATTTGTGTTGTTCCAATCTTGGTCTTGCTTTGATCCTGGATTGATATGCTTTTATCCACATGGCTAAATCTTCGAGCATTGGATCAGCTAGAACTGACCCAGCTTATAGTTTTGGCTGCTCTTTCTCCTCTTTAATAGAATCCTTAATGGTTGTAGGATTATTAGATTGATTTGACCCTTCTTTGCTCTTCTCTTCCTCCTTCTTTTGAGTCCACTTGTTTCTCAATTTCTCTTGTCGAGCTTTCCATCTTTGAGTTCTTTTTACCTTGGATTTTTCTTCAGACTCTTTCGAGTCTGCCACTATTTGAGGCATCGATGTTTTTGGTTTGTTGGTTTCTTACATAATTGAATCTAACCTTTCCAGACTTTCTTTAGCTCATGCTCTTGTAAATCCCTTCAATGGTACCATATATTCCTTGTCACTTCCAGAAGACTCTACCACTTCTACTACATTGACCTGAGTCATTTGGTTCGTGTTGTTAGGGTTTTTTGGACAATTTCAAAACAAATGCTCCTTTCGACAATCACTAAAATACCCTTCCCAAACCTTAGGTGGTGGTTGGTAAGGCAGAGTGCATTCACTGATGAAATGGTGTCCTCCATAGCGATAACAGGGTCCTCTAGAGACTGGAGGTCTAATCAAGGGACTAGAAGGTGCTTGGGCTCTTGGAGTCGTGTACATTAATGTAGCATATTCAGCTCCATATCCGTGTGAGCTATCATAGACCTCTTTTCCATAAGGGTGTTGCTCATAAGTCTGCTCATAGTTCACCGAATTAGCCTCGTATGCATAGTATTCTCCCTAGTTTTGATCATAGAACTGATTGTGGCTGTCAAGGCCTGTTAATGAAGTGGTCGGTACTAGGGCTCTCTCAGTGTTCTCTTGTGCTTGGGTAAATTTCACTAGGATAACATTATGTGGGTGAGGTGGCTATTGTCCTAAAAGTGGTTGCAGTGGAGTGTATCCTCGATAGTCATATGGATGTTGAATGGGAGGTGGGTTCTAGGTATGAGAATATCTAGGAAATTCCCTTCCTTGGTCTCTAGATGGGTATCCATATGGCCTAAATTGTGGTGGTTGGACATGTCTAGGTTGTCTATTGTAAGGAAAACTTTCAATATTGTGATTTTTGTATTTCTGTTCAATACTACAGTACTGATCTTGATTCTATGGTAGTTGTCGATTATAAACATATGGGGGTGGTGGGACAATTCCTTTATTGCACACATGAGAAGGATGATCCCCTCCATAGTGTACACATCTCCTAAGCATCGGCATCCTTAGTGGGGAGTTGGGGTAATTCTTTTATCCCTGCATGCCTAATTTCTTGGCCACTAAGTTTGTAATCTCTTTCACATTGTTGTTCAAATTAGAGATGTTACTAGAAGTATCCTCACTCTTATTCTTGGTTTGGGGAATCTTCAAGTCTTCTAACAAGCTGTCTTCCAAGTATATACACTCCTTTAAGCTGTCTATACACTAGTGTTCCAAGTCTATACACTAGTCTATACATAGACTAGTGTTCCTAGAGATCCATTAACTAATCCTTCCAAAAATAATGAGATCATTTTCTTCTAGCTTCCAGATGGACCGACTCAGTAGGAGACTGATTGAAGCTGTGAATCAAAGATGAAGAGTTATTCTTAATGCCAGTCTTTGTGAATTCGTCACTCATTTCTTGAAATACTTGTTCCATGTTTAAGAAACTATTGGGTTCAAGTGGTTGGAACTAGGCTAAGGTAGTATCCATGAGAGTCAAACCGAATGACTCATATTGAACTCGGACATCTTCCACTTGTTCAGCATGAATGTTGGTCGCAATCTTCTACCAAGTTCTGATGGCCTGAGCATAACAGGAATGGTTGGATGTCTCACTTAAATGCCAATACCCTTGCCTATGAGCGTTCTCTTTGGAACATGGTTTTTGTTTCTTGGCTCTCCATTGGTTGGGGTTGGATAGTTGGGATTAGCTCCTAGCATTGCAAACTAAACATTAGTCCTCATCGGGATGCTCTATTGTTGAGCCTATTCAAAGTTTTGGTAGGCAAAGCTTTGGTAAGTTCCTTGAGGGTCTAGGAGGTGGTTCCTTGGTCTCTAGGGGGGAAACACTAGAATGCCTTGATATCTTAATCGAGATCTTTCTAGAACTAAAATAGACCAATAATTTCTCATATTCCTATCAAGATAGGTAATTCGAGAGAGATCCTCCGGATCTTGTAACTCATAAATGGTGACAAGTTTGCTACTTTCTCCCCACAAAGATGAAGGGGCTTATAGTAGTTTCTCCATCTGAGCTACCATATACACATCAGTCAATGTGTCATCCTGAGGGATCTTGTCACCTCTCCAAACTCTGTTCACTTTAGACTTAATCTATTTAACCCATCTATGTAGATTGGCAAATCATGTTGATTGGTGTTCACATACTTGAGAGAGCTCCTATATTCTCCTTCAATTACGGACATGAATCCTACCAAGGGCACAGAGCTATGCATGTCTTCGGAGGCCATTCTAGCTTCTTCCTCTGATTCACTAGAGGTGTCAGAGTAATGGGAATTGGCACTAGGTAGATTTACACTTTGTGCTCATGATATTGTTGGAGCAGAGCAATCATCAATAAGTGATTACATGAAGTCCAAAAGTGAAAAGATATGTGGAAGGATGAAGATTACTTTCAAAGGAAGAAAATAGAATCAGAAATGTTTCTTTTGTATATTACTCTTGTAAATAGTTCAATGTATTTTGGAAAAGACGACGAGTTAGACTCGTATATATATCTACAGATATGTATTCGTAGTAGGAGAGAGTAATATAGATCAGATAGAGAAGAATAGGTGAAGAGGTGATGAACATTGTATGTATCATCAACCATATGTATGAAAAGTAATGAAGAAGAAAATGTTGTAGAATTCTGCGCGTCGATCTTCTCTCCCATTCTCCTTCTGTGCTTAATCTTTTGAGGAATCCTTTTGCACTTATCTAAGTCCATAGCTAATCTATCTATGGCTAGAATTTGAGAGGTTAATTGCATTCAGGCTGAGAGAATTTTGGTTAGGAACATTCATATGTAAGAATGTTCTAAGAGTCGTAAAATATGGTGCACATTTCATCTTCAAAGAAATGGTCAGTGCTCAGTCCACAGTGTAAAGTTTTACACAAGTGAGGGCTTAAAATCTAAGTTGGAAGGTAAGCCATCTATGGCTAAAAGATCTTGATCAAACGGGTTCGACATTGTGAGAACCAGTGCTAAGAAGTTGCAGGTGTCAAAGTCGCCATTGCAGAGAAGTTCTTTCAGACATAGGTAAAGTGTTTCACACATTTCTCAGTGTGTACTCAATCATTTTGAGAAATTTAACTTGGTAAAGTTGCGCAATCTCAAGGCGAAGTGATGTGCAAAGTTTTGTCAAAAACTTTACAGAATTGATTAGTCAATGAGTGATTAATCTGCAGCAGACTTTTCTGAAGAAGTTGAATTTTTCAGAACATTCAATTTTTCTGATAAATTGATGAATGATCTCTAAGTTTGGTGGAGTCTAAGGTTAATCTTGATATAGAGGTAGTCTAACTTCAAGGTTAACTTGTTCTTTTGGAGATTAACACTCTCCATCAGTGGTATCAGAGCAGGTTGTGTCAAAATTGAAGTGAAGATGACTCCGACTATTGCAGAAGTACAAATCTTTACATTTTGAAGGTGCAGAAGGGTAAAGGCTGAAGAAAACTTGAAGGAAGACATACAAAGAGTATCAAAAGGATCAGAAGGAGCAACATTCGAAGTAAAGGTACATTCATTATCTGTAAAGGTTAAAGTTTTGAGACTACAGGTGAAGCAAGGATGGGAGATAGTCTCCAAATTGAAAAGTTGGATAGAGAGAACTATCCAGCTTGGTCTATGAGGATGGAAGCTCATCTTATGAGCAAAGATCTGATAGGATACATCACAGGAGATGAAGAAAAGCCAGAATTCAGAGATCCTAGTGTTCCAACTAGGGAGGAGCTTGCAGACTTGAAGAATTGGATGAAGAAAGATGCTCAAGCAAGGAGCATAATCTACATGGCAGTCAATGACTATTTGCTTCCTCACATTAGAGGACTTGAAAGTGCATGTGACATTTGGAATGCTTTGGAGGAGCATTTCCAAAACACAACCAAATCAAGGAAGGCTTCACTATGGGCAGAATTCACTACTTTCAAGAAGAACGCCTCACAATCAATCTCTGATTATGTGACAAAGATGAAGGACATTGCAGATTCTCTAGGTGCAGTGGATGAAGACATTGAAGAAGACAAATTGGTAAGACAAATACTCACAGGGCTAAGAGGAGATGAGAAGTGGAAGCCCTTCATTTTATCTACAGAACTTTCATTAGATCATTTTACTCCTGATTTGAATCAATTGTTAGGTCATATGCTAACTTTTGAGAATGATGTCAAAGGAGATGTTGATAAGAGTGCAGGTCATGCAATGTACTCTAAAGACAAGAAGAAAGCTAACAAAGGGAAGCAACAATCAGGTGAAGAAGAAGGTACATCAAACCAAGCAAACTTTATAAGAGGAAGAGGAAATGGCAGAAGTAGAGGAAGAGGCAGAAACAACAAAGATAATGCAAGAGCTTGTTGGATATGTGGTAAGACCAATCATCTATCTCATGATTGTTGGCATAATAATCAAAACAATGGTAATTATCAGAACTTTAATCAAAGAGCAAGAGGTGGTAGATTTCAGAGAGGAAACTTCAGAGGTAGAGGTGGTAGGAATTCTTTTGGAAGAGGTGGAGGAAGAAACTTCCAAAACCAATCCTATAATAACACCTACTACAACTATACATCAGATTAGAAGGAGGATTCAACTCTCATTATGAATACATGTGAAACCTCACATGAAGACATGAGAGTGTTCTATATTGATTCAGGATGTAGTAATCATTTAAGTGGAAATATTGCTTTGATGACTGACCTAGATCATAATGCAATTAATCATACAGTTCAGACAGGTGATAATACAAAGCATAAGGTAAAGTCAATTGGTTCAGTCAAAGCTAAGGATGGGAGCACTCTTCTGAGTAAGGTACTCTATGTTCCCACAATTCCAAAGAATTTGATCAGTGTAGGTCAAATTGTGGAAAAAGGATATGAGGTAAGGTTCACCAATGATGGAGTTTATGTTGAAGACCCTAGTCAAGGGTATAAACAGGTTGTTACAGGAAAGAAAGAAGGAAGGCTCTTCACATTGAAGGTACAAGGAAATGTTGTACATGCTATGTTCACATATGGAGAGCAGAAGGTGTCAGAATTGGATCTTTGGCACAAAAGACTTGGACACTTTAATGAAAGAGGTATTAAAGAAATGATTAACAATGATTCAGTGCTTGGATTGCCTAACATTGCAGGTCAACACATGACATACAGATGTGAGGCATGTCAATTAGGTAAGGCTCATAAGCAATCCTACTCCAAGCATGGGTTTATGTATTCAGAAAGACTTGAATTGCTGCATACAGATGTGTGGGGTCCTTCAAAGGACTTTAGCATAAATGGCTCAAGATATTATGTCATATATGTTGATGATGCTACCAGGTGGATCACAATTTATGTGATTAAAGAAAAATCAGAAGTGTTTAATACATTTAAACACTACCATGCATATGCAGAAAGGATTACAGGTCAAAAATTAAAGAGACTAAGGTCAGATGGAGGGGGAGAGTATTTTTCAAATGAGTTCAATGATTATTTGTGGAATGCAGGTATAAAGAGAGAAGTTACTTGCAGGTATTCTCCTCAACAAAATGGGGTAGTAGAAAGAAGGAATAGGACACTTGTTGAATTTGCAAGGTCTATGATGAAAGAGAAGAATTGCCCAAATTATTTGTGGGCTGAGGCTGTTAATACAGCTACATACTTGGTTAATAGATTGCCTTGTAAAGCTTTGCAGGGTATGACACCATATGAAGCTTGGTGGAGTAAGAAACCTACCTTGGATCATTGCAGAATATTTGGATGCTTGGCATATGCATATGTGCCATCTCAATTAAGGCATAAGTTGGAGCCTAAGGCAGAAAAGTATGTATTCATTGGCTATGATGATAAGCAAATGGGATATAGGTTGTGGAGTCCATCCACAAAGCAATTTATTGTATCCAAGGATGTTACATTTGATGAGCAAGGTACTTGGTATGCAGGTAAATATAATATACATGCAGATGATGAAGAAGTAGTGGAACAAAGAAAAGGTAAAGCAAAGATTCAATTACTTGATGAAAGTGAGAATAATGAAGTACAGATTGAAGCGGAAGAGAGACCAAGGTTCGATCCAGAAAGTGATGAACTAGAGACCTCAAGAAGTGCAGAAGTTAGGAGGTCATCTAGGCACAAATGGCAACCTACAAGGTATAGCTATGACACTTCATTCTTGACTACTAAAGATTATGCTTATTTGGTAAAAGCAGATGAAGACCCTTCTACATTTGAAGAGGCCAAAGGGAAGAAGAATTGGGAAGATGCTATGCAAGAGGAGTATGATGCATTGATAGAGAATCAGACTTGGGATCTGGTTCCTAAACCTAATAGCCAGAAAATCATTGGTTCTAAGTGGGTTTACAAAACAAAGAGATTTGCAGATGGAAGTGTGTCTAGATACAAAGCTAGACTTGTTGTGAAAGGGTATGCACAGACATATGGAGTGGACTATGATGAGACTTATAGTCCTGTGGCAAAGACAGGACACTTATAGCAATTGCTGCTTGCAAAGGTTGGAAGTTATCTCAATTAGATGTCAAAAATGCTTTCTTGAATGGTTACATTTCAGATGAAGTCTACATGGAGCAACCAGATGGGTTCAAAGATCAAGTGAGTCCAAATTATGTGTGTAAGCTCAAGAGAGCTTTGTATGGGTTGAAGCAAGCCCCAAGGGCTTGGAATTATAGGCTTGTGAAATTCTTGAATGATCTTGGATTTCAAGCATCAAAGGCAGATAGTAGCTTGCTAGTCAAAGCAAGTGAAGATGGGTTCATTTATGTTTGTATTTATGTTGATGACATAATACTTACAGGAACAGATGATAAAGGAATACAAATGATCAAGAAGCAGATGGAGAAAGAGTTCAAAATCAGTGATTTGGGGAACCTATCATTCTTCTTGGGAATGGAGATTTCTTATACTCAACATGGAGTATATGTGACCCAAGAAAGGTATCTTAAAAATTTGCTAACCAAATTTAAAATGGAAGATTGCAGAGTTGCACCTACACCTTTGGAAGTAAACCATAAATTGTCTAGGTTTGGAGGAGAAGAGTTCAGAGATATGAAACTCTATCAAAGTTTGGTTGGTAGCTTGATTTATGCTACATTAACAAGGCCTGATTTATCATATGCAGTTGGTGTGCTTTCACAATTTATGCATTGTCCTAGAAAGGAACATTGGATTGCAGGACAAAGAGTACTTAGGTACATCAAGGGTACACTCAAAGAAGGGTTGTACTATGGGTTTACTTCAGATACAAGAATCAAGATATATAGTGATGCAGATTGGGCAGGTAATGTGGATGATAGAAGATCAACACATGGATACTTGTGCTATGTAGGAGACAAATTGATTTCATGGTGTTCTAAGAAGCAACATATAGTTGCTTTGTCATCTACAGAGGCAGAATATAAAGGTATGGTGGAAGCTGCAAAAGAGGTAATATGGCTAAAGACACTTATGAAAGTTTTTGATGTGGTTCAAAGTACTCCTATTGTTTGTGGAGACAACATGAGTTCTTTATACTTGGCAGCTAATCCTGTGTTTCATGCTAGAACTAAGCATATTGAAATACAGTATCATTTCTTAAGAGAGAAGGTTATTGAGAAAGATATTGAAGTCATACACACTCCTACAAAAGATCAACTTGCAGATATGATGACTAAAAGTTTGGATGGACCTAAATTGCAGAGGTTTAAAGATATAGCAGGAATAAAGAAGATGCAGGTAATCACAATTGAAGATTGAGGGGGAGCTGTTGGAGCAGAGCAATCATCAATAAGTGATTACATGAAGTCCAAAAGTGAAAAGATATGTGGAAGGATGAAGATTACTTTCAAAGGAAGAAAATAGAATCAGAAATGTTTCTTTTGTATATTACTCTTGTAAATAGTTCAATGTATTTTGGAAAAGACGACGAGTTAGACTCGTATATATATCTACAGATATGTATTCGTAGTAGGAGAGAGTAATATAGATCAGATAGAGAAGAATCGGTGAAGAGGTGATGAACATTGTATGTATCATCAACCATATGTATGAAAAGTAATGAAGAAGAAAATGTTGTAGAATTCTGCGCGTCGATCTTCTCTCCCATTCTCCTTCTGTGCTTAATCTTTTGAGGAATCCTTTTGCACTTATCTAAGTCCATAGCTAATCTATCTATGGCTAGAATTTGAGAGGTTAATTGCATTCAGGCTGAGAGAATTTTGGTTAGGAACATTCATATGTAAGAATGTTCTAAGAGTCGTAAAATCTGGCGCACATTTCATCTTCAAAGAAATGGTCAGTGCTCAGTCCACAGTGTAAAGTTTTACACAAGTGAGGGCTTAAAATCTAAGTTGGAAGGTAAGCCATCTATGGCTAAAAGATCTTGATCAAACGGGTTCGACATTGTGAGAACCAGTGCTAAGAAGTTGCAGGTGTCAAAGTCGCCATTGCAGAGAAGTTCTTTCAGACATAGGTAAAGTGTTTCACACATTTCTCAGTGTGTACTCAATCATTTTGAGAAATTTAACTTGGTAAAGTTGCGCAATCTCAAGGCAAAGTGATGTGCAAAGTTTTGTCAAAAACTTTACAGAATTGATTAGTCAATGAGTGATTAATCTGCAGCAGACTTTTCTGGAGAAGTTGAATTTTTCAGAACATTCAATTTTTCTGATAAATTGATGAATGATCTCTAAGTTTGGTGGAGTCTAAGGTTAATCTTGATATAGAGGTAGTCTAACTTCAAGGTTAACTTGTTCTTTTGGAGATTAACACTCTCCATCAGATATGACACTACATCAACTACCTAGGACACATCCTCAGCACACGTTCACTCACTGATCACCTAAGTCAGGTTAGTGGGTCTTCTTGACTTGTCCTTATTCTAGGAATTTATTTGGCCCAAATTGATCTTTATTTTCCTATACTTTCAAGTTGTGTATAGTTTCCCATGATACACGATACTTGGCCTTCCACAATACATGATACTTGAGATTGAGATGATACACGACACATGATATACCAGTCTTTGACAATACACGATATCTAGATTTCATGGTACACGATACTGGGTAAGGTCACAATACAAGATACCTAATGCACAAACGATACACGATACTTAGATCAAAACAATACACAATACTTGATGATGACGATACATGATACTTGGACAAGGTCACAATACATGATACATGATACACTAGTTTCACTCGTTACACAATACTTGGGACTTGGGGTGATACACCATACTTGGCATAGAACGATACACAATACTTAAGTGTCATGATACACGATACTTGAGTGTCGCGATACATGACACTTGAGTGTCATGATACACGATACTTGAGATAAGATACATGATACTTGAGTGTCGTGATACATGATACTCATGTATCATGATACTTGACCCAATGATACACGATACCAAGGTATCAGGATACGGGGGGAGTATAGGTATCGGTGATACACGATACTTGCCAGATAGCGTGACACATGGGAATTCAAGTATCATGATAATTGAACTCGACTGGTCATGATACTTGGGCTTATCTCACTCAAATGAAGTAAATTTTTAGAAAAATTTGTATGAATGTGCTCCTTGTGAACTCCTCTCCAATCGTATTGCCTATGGAAATCAAACTCTCACTCCATTCCACGATACTTCTCCTATGATACTGATCGAGGCCCTAATCATGTTTTGAGCAGATTTCATTTGATTTCAACTTGAGAATCCACTTAATCTCACCTCAATGATGATCTTTGAAAGCTTCTGCACTGATTTTTTGCTCTAGAAGGCTATAATAGCTAGCGATACAACTCCCACAATATTGGTCATCAGAGCTCAATGATACTTGTAGATCACAAGTGAACTGCTAAAGGAAGTTTTTGGTTTTATACCCTCGAGCTAACCCAAGGCTAAGAGGTATTGAAATGATTTTTTTTTGGGATTTTGGGGGATCTACCTACCTACTCTTCTCCTAATCCTTCCTCTCTACTCTCTACTCCTACTCACTCACTTTCACTTCCCTAGGTCTAACAACTTACTACACACACTTTCTAAGTGCGAAGTAATAAGTGCAATGAGAAATGACTCACCAAAGCAGAGTACTCACCTCTTCACAACTCGTACCTTCACCTACAAGCTCTTACCATCACGCAAGTACCTTGGTTGGACTCGTACCTCCCCAACAACGGCACCAAAAAATGTGTGTAACTAAGTGACAACTTAGGGACTTGTGACGAAAGAGACTATTCCTCTATCACCAGCAAGTACATATAGTGGGGATGATCACACATTTAAATTATCAATCCAAAGAGTATCTTGAACCTAACTGGGTGTATGAAGACGTGCACTTACATAATGGTCAATGAAGTGGAATAGCTATCATTACATGAAGATGCAAGCCATCACTTACACAGTTGGAAATGGTGTCGTGATACATGAAACAAGAGTAAGCACAAAATTAGACTTTTCTCTCAGCTCCAAACTTGGAATATGGTCAATAGTGGGTTCCTTTCAAAGCTCTCAATGAAACACGTCCAATAGTTGTATTGTTATCCAATTGTGATAAATCTGCTTCAAGTTATGGGCAAAAAATAGAGCTATGCAACTGTCCTAGTCTCACGACATACCTCCTCAAGCTTCCCACACACATTACACACTTCAAAAATGCAATGAATTGGATAGACAACAATTCCATGCACTCAATTCAAGCTACAACCACACATGCAAGCTCACAAGAAAGGAGATACAAGAGGAAGAAGAGGAAAATTTGAAAATTTGAGTTCTCCTCTACTCACAATGGCCAAACGTTCTTTACAAGAGTCACTAAGTGACTTTTATACATGTGCCCTAAATATGGTCCTTTCACACAAGAGACCGGCACTTTTATTGGAAAACTCTAATCTCTTATTATGTTAGAAGGCTTATGATACAATGTTTGGGATTTACGCATCTAGAGGACTCCTCTAGTGCATTTACATGGCTTCATGAGGTATTTTGTAGTACTTTAAGAAGAACATTTATGCCCATAATTTGAAAAATGTTGGGGGCTCCTTGCTTGTGCTCCTTTTCTCTACAACAAGGCATATATACAAACTCGGGGGAAAAAGCTCCTAAAGAGGGAAAAAAGTGCCGCGATAGTCCTAGATTGTTCACACACATCACTACCTAAATATATCAACATGAATGTACAAAAATGGGTAACCCTTTAGGATTATAGACACATATACAAGCTAGGGAAAAAAACTCCTAAAGAGGGAAAAAAGTGCCCCGATGGTCTTAAGTGTGTTCACACACACACTACCAAAATATCAACAAATCCCCCTAGGAGTGATGTTGTGAGGAAGGAGCTGGCACTCATGTATAAGGAAGTTCCAAGCTATGTGGAAAGAGAAATAATCCAAAAAAGCACCTAAGCTCAAACATTTTTTGAAAGCTTCATAATTCTCCCTAGGTAGAGCCTTTGTTAAAAGGTATGCAATGTTATCCTGTTGGGATAGATGGATGGACACTCCAAGAAATGAGTAGGTACTACCAAATCCTACTTTGTACCAGCCCCTTGTTGCTTCAGAGCTGCGTTGTAGGTCCTCTTAGCTTTTCAATGACACTAAATAAGTGCCTATGTACTTTGGGATTGATGTGAGAAAAGATTGAATCAAAGCAGAATACTTCCAAGTTGAAGGATTAATGAAAACCTTCTATTTTTGTTCACACACCTGCTACTTGTTACACTCAGTGCTTCTAGTACAGTAGGAATTACAAACATTCCTCTTAGAGGCATCAAAATAGCTTAATGAGCTAATGATTCCAAATGGAATCACATAAAATGATGCAATATACATAGAGCAATCAATTTAGCAATTGAATCATTACCCCTCATTTTTTAGGACCTCTCTAGAGTTTGACTAGCGAGTGATATGATGCGCTTTTCTCCAAATTGGTTGAATAGATTGTCTTCAAAAATTGTGAGCATGTAGAGAACTTGGAGCTAACTCTAATAAGCTATAGATGATTGAAAATGGTGAAGGAATGACTGAGATATGAGCAGTACAAGTTGACTGTAATAAGTGACTATGATAGAGCAATCATAGATGAGAAGTATAGATCTATTGTATTAGAACATAGTGTTGTACAAGATCATTAGCATGGTAAACAATGCCTAATGATTGTGAGTAGTATAGGCTATGAAATATGCCTTAATCTCTTACACTGTGGTCAAGGATAACTCAGATATGGAGCCGCACATCCCCTGCATTTTTAGACATCTTTTATAGATGTGAGATTTGAATTTGAATTTGAATCCTCCATTGGCTTTCACTAAAAAGTAGTCCTCCAATTTAGGAGATATTCTCTTAAGTGGAGTCGTGACTTTTCCAACTAATAAATCCATGATTTTGGTGGTGATTACAAATATTCTTTTCAAGTCATAATGACTTTTACACATAGTAAAAGATAAAAGCTTCCTAGCAATGGTTTCCATGAAGCTTAAATTGTACATAAACTTTAGCCAAATGTGTAGGCTTGGTGTTTGCACCAACAGCTCCCCCTCAAGCCAAACATTTTGTCTTGGTCTTCTTCTTCAATCTTCTTGAATGTCTTGCAATCCAATCATAGACTTAAACCTGCAAAGTTTTGTACCATCTAATGCTTTAGTCAATAAGTCTACACATTGCATATTAGTAGACGCATTAGCCAACTGAATTTCTTTGCTGAATAGCTTCCGTCTCACATAATGATAGTGGACCTCTATATGCTTGGTCCTAGCATGATAAATAGGATTTGCTGAAAGATGTAATGAGCTTGTATTATCTCCAAATATCATTGGAGATGTAGTATGCAAACCCAAATCTATGTATAGTAATCTGATCCACATGGCATCTTGAGTGGCATTGGCCAACTCTCTATATTTTGCCTCTATAGAAGACATAACAATGTTCTTTGAAGACCATGATATAGGTTTATCACCTGCAAAGGATAGGTATCCTGAGGTACTTCTTCTATCATCTTTGCAACTTGCCCAATCTGCATCTGAATATATCTTGATGACCAAGTCTGAATTATAAGAAAAATATAACCCTTGATATTGAGTGCCCTTAAGGTACTTCAAAATCCTTTTGGCAGCTTCCAAATGAGGGGCCCTAGGTTTGTGCATAAATTGACTTAAAACACTTACTCCATAAGCAATATCAATCCTTGCCAATGTAGCATAGTTCAAGCTTCTGACTATGCTTTGGTAACCTACAATGTTTCAAGCACATCACCTTCATGAGCACTTAACTTCTGATTAACCTCCATTGGAGTACTTGCTACTTTGGCATCCTGCAAATGAAACTTCTTTAACATATCCTGTATATACTTTCTCTGAGTAATATAAATTCTAGAGTTAGTATAGACTAACTCAAGTCCAAGAAATTATTTTAGTGATCCAAGATCACTAATTTTGATTTCCTGCATCATCTGATTCTTAATTTGCTTGATACTATTAGCATCATTACCTGTGAGTATGATATCATCTACATATACACATAGATATATTACCTCTGAATTTCTCTTCTTAATAAATAGAGAAGTATCTGCTATACTCATGATGAACCCTTGATCATGAAGGTATGTAGTCAACCTATGATTCCATGCCCTAGGTGCCTGCTTCAATCCATAAAGAGCTTTGTTCAATTTACATACATATGTTACCTTGCTTGGGTCCTCATAGCCAGGAGGTTGTTACATGTACACCTCCTCTGAAATCCAGCCATTTAGAAATGCATTTTTTACATCCAATTGATACATGTTCCAATTCTTTGATGCAGCCACACTTACCAATATCCTGATGGTTGGCATTTTGGCCACAAGTGAGAAGGTTTCTTCATAATCAAATCCTTGGGTTTGTGCAAAACCCTTAGCCACAAGTCTAGCTTTGTACCTGCTTATTGATCCATCAGAATTCCTTTTGATCTTATAGATCCATCTAGAACCAATTACCTTCATACACTCCTTCTTAGGTACTAGCTCCCAAATATCATTCTCCTTGAGTGCTTCAATTTCCTCATCCATAGCTTCTTTCCATTCTGCCTTGGTCTTTGCCTCTTCATATGATGATGGCTCTTCAAATGACAAGTCTTTTGCAAGATAAACAGAGTGCTTAGTAACTAGGGACGTTTCATACCCATATCTGATTGGCTTCTTGATCTCCCTTTGTGATCTTCTAATTGCTTGATTGGATGATTCAGGTATATCCTCCAACTTTTTCATCTTGACTTTGCCTTTGGACTTCCATGCCTTGAATTCTTCTAATTTGATGATGTCCTCATCATCTAAGTTGATGTCTTCAATCTGATTAGGTTCCTCCTTAGTGAGGCTTGGAAACTCCTCTTCCAAGTCATAAGGTAGTTTTACGTTCCTTGTTCACTTTCAAACCAAGAGTCATTCTCATCAAAGACAACATCTCTACTGACCATAAATCCTTTGTTTGAAGGATTGTAGAACCTTTATCATTTCTGATTCAAGTCATACTTGATTGTGTATATCCACCTCTTTGATAACCTCTTCCTCTCTGATTCATGAAGTTCCTGCAACACTCATCTGTAGTATGATTTGACAATCCACAAATATTACATGGTGAGGAGTTATAAGGTCTCCCCCTACCTTGCTTACCTCCTCTGCCCCTTCCTCTTGAGGTTCTACCTCTCCTTGCATAGTTGGATTGGGAGGTAGCTCCTTCATCCTCAATCTTCTTGTTCTTCCCTTTCTCTTTGGACTTACTTTTATCAGTGTATAGGGCAGAAGAGCTGCTACCTCTTGATGAATCTCCATTCTTATTGAGCTTGGCTTCATGGGTAAATAGTTGCCCCATGAGAGTGGTAAGGTCTGGAATCTGCATGTCCATGGCAATTGTGAATCTCTCCCATTTGTCATCAGCTTTAATACCATTGATTACTTGTCTTACAATCTACTCCTCTTCAATTTCTTATCCTATGCTTGCCAATTGTTCTACTACATCTTTTACTTTGGTCACATAATCTGAGATGCATTGCTTAGGTTGCTTTCTTTGAGTGGTAAACTCAATCCACAATTGGTTCTTCCTAGCCCTTGTGTTGGAAGAGAAATAGGAAGACAATGTTTCCCAAGTCTCTTGGGATGTCTTAGAGTTTCTAATATCTGGAAGAAGAAAATCAGAAATTGAGTTAAGTAAGTAAGACCTTTTTAATGCATCCTTGGCACACCATGTGTTGAGTCTTTCATGCTCCTCTCTTGTAGGTTGTCCTTTGCTTCTGAATATGGGCATCTCCTCATCTCCTGAGATGTATCCATAGAGGATCCTTCCTTGCAAGTGTGTCTTGATCCTCAAGGACCATGCTTAGTAGTTATTCCTATCCAATTTATCAATGAAAGAAGGAAAACCATCTCCCATTTTATCTTAACTTTTTTGTGATACCCTTTGTTGGGATAGATGGATGGACACTCCAAGAAATGAGTAGGTATTGCCAAATCCTACTTTGTACCAGCCCCTTCTTGCTTCAAAGTTGAGTTGTAGGTCCTCTTAGCTTTCTAATGACACTAAATAAGTGCCTATGTACTTTGGGATTGATGCGAGAAAATATTGAATCAAAATAGACTATGTCCAAGTTGAAGGATTAATGAAAACCTTCTATTTTTGTTCACACACCTGCTGCTTGTTATGCTTAGTGCTTCTAGTACAGTAGGAGTTAGAAACATTCCTATTAGAGATATCCAATTAGCTTAATTAGCTACTGCTTCCAAGAGGAATCACTTAAAATGATGCACTATACACAGAGCATCAATTTAGCGATTTAGCGTGCTTTTCTCCAAATTGGCTGAATAGATTGTCTTCAAAGATTGTGAGCATGTAGAGAACTTGGAGCTTTTTCCAAGAAGTTATAGATGATTGAAAATGATGAAGGAATGACTGAGATATGAGCAGTACAAGTTGACTGTAATAAGTGACTATGATAGAGAGACCATAGATGAGAAATATAGATCTATTGTATTAGAACATAATGTTGTACAAGATCATTAGCATGGTAAACAATGCCTAATGATTGTGAGTATTATAGTCTATGAAATATGCCTTACTCTCTTACAATGTGGTCAAGGATAACTCGGATATGGAGCCACACATCCTGCGAGTTTTTAGACATCTTTTATAGATGTGAGATTTGAGTTTGAATTTGAATCCTCCATTGGCTCTCACTAAAAAGTAACCCTCCAAATTAGGAGATATTCTCTCAAGTGAAGTCTTGACTTTTCCAACTAATAAATCCACGAGTTTCCATGAAGCTTCCTAGCAACGGTTTCCATGAAGCTTCAATTGTACATAAACTTTAGCCAAATGTGTAGGCTTGGTGTTTGCACCAACATATCCTATGTGGGCACATATGCCAAACAGATCCCTTGAGTTGAGAACCTGTCCCTAACATAATGATAATGCACCTTAATGTGATTTGTGTGAGCATGGATCAGAGGGTTCCTTGCACTGCCCAATGCGCTCTCTCTGTCACTAAAGATGGTTGTGGCAGAAGACTAACCAACACTCAAATGACCAAAGAGACATCTGAGCCACACACACTCAATAGTTGCTACAAAAGATACCCTATACTCAGCCTCATAACTAGAAGTGGCCATAGTAGGGTGCTTCTTGCTCAACCAAGATATGCATGAGCTACCAAGCATGAAGCAAAAACTACTAGTGGACACACAAGTGTCATAGCAACTAGAATAGCCCCAGTCAGAAAAAGGATGTAAAAGTGGTAATAATTATCCCCCTTGGGATAAAAAAATCCAAGTAGTTGTGTGCCACTCAAGTATCAAAAGATACGCTTAAGTACGCACCAATACTTGACATCTAGGCAATCCATACACGTGCTCATCTGAGAGACAAAAAATTGAATATGAGGCCAACTTATGCATAAGTAAATAAAGCATCCAATAGCATATTGATAGAGAAAAACATCAAATGCATCTTGAGCATCATGAAGACTCAACCATAAATGTGTGTCCATAGGAGTGGCAATAGGTGGATATGGAAAAATGCTACAATATTGTTTCCATATATTTTGTTTGACACAAAGCTATTACCTCATCAACATGCTTAAACTGAATGCCCAAATAATGAATTAAACATCCCTAATCTAACATCTCAAAAGAGGCATGCAAATCATCCTTAAATTCAGAAATATGTTTCTCATTAGGACTAGTGAGCAACATGACATCAATGTACGCAACAATGATAAGCAGTACATCATTTGCACACTTAACATATAAGGCTCTTTCACTTGGAATTTTTCAACTAGCACACTTTATTTTCATGCCCTTTCTGCACAAAACCATGGGTCTCAAATACATACATTTCTTCATGTAAGTTACCATTTAGAAATGAGTTTTAATGTCCAATTGATGTAAATTTCAACGATGATGAGCTATAAGTGCGCAGACGTAAGTGTAATAAAGTAAGTCTATGTGAACAAGTGATCCACTTAGCTTAATGGTTGATTCTCAAGGATGTGAAGGAGGAGGTATTGGTTTCAACCCCCATGGGGTACATGGGGAGAGTATTTTGCCCAAAGGGATCTAGAGCCTTCTAGAAGCATCCACTTGAGTTAACTGGGATACTTGGCATACATGCAGTTACATGGATGACACATGGATGGTTAGTATCCACCGCTTGCAGTCCCCTAGAGAGAGCTGTATATAGAGGGATTTGGTTGGGAGGAGAGTCATCTCTCTAGCATGTGGTGGTCATAATTATCGTTCTCTTGCATTGGTATTAGAGCAAATCTAAAACATCATCTAACCACAAGATACTAGAGTGGTAATCAACATCAGTGTGTCGACCCACTGAGGTTTTGTTGATGAGTTTTTACTTAAATAATGCTTCACTTGAGATTAAGTTCATGCCTATATTCAATCTTTAAGACTCCTTACTAGGAATGAAATTCTTGTATATTTCTTCAAGTCAGAGGATTGAATTTACCAAGTTACACTAGAACTTAGTTTTTGACTTATTCAATCTATCCCTTAGTTGAAAGGATCATTTCAATGCCAAAGTCCAACTAATTTAGAAATTTATTAAATATTTTTTAATCAACTCTTTATCTTGAAGTGTTCTAAGAAGATCTTGGAAGTTACTTAATTCATGTCTTCTATTTTCTTGATCTTGAAGTTATCTTGAAATATCTTGAGATACTACTTTTATCCTCCTTGAATGTAAAATCCATCTTTGAAGTTTTAGTTCCCTTGACGATCAACCCTAACTTCAAGTTCGAATCTAGGACTAAAAGACAATTATCATCCCATGGTCCAATGCCCATACCATCTTTCCTACATGAATATGAGTATAAAATCTAGTGTCCCATACCACCCTATTTTATATTCACATTAATGTGTGGGTGATATCTATCATAAAGTCAAAACATCTCTTGATAGAGTACCTTCTTGCTTCAATTCTTTATGAGAATTTTTGAAGTTTAAGGCATTACCTCTAACTAGATATTCTAGGTTTTGATTCCTTCACGTGATCATCTCATAATCACGTGCTTTGCCTTGGAAACTTGAAAACATCTTGATAGAATATCTATTCCTCTTTGCTATGAGTCAAAGTCATCTAGACTTTGACTCATAGCAAGTTTACATATTTTCGAAGTTTGAATTGGTTGAACATAGTTTTAGTTCTTTCTTTCCAATTTCCAAATCTTTTGGATTTGACTCAGATATAGTATCTGATTCTTTTCATAAAAGTCAAGGGATAGCTAGAGAGGACTAGATAACTAAATCAAACATCTTAGATAGATGTTCTGTACAAGAACCTTTTTAAACATCGAAAGATGATAAGTTAAAGATTGACTTATTCATTTGAGTTTGCTTCAAGATATAGCATAAATGATTTCCTAGAGTCTAGTATACTCTAGAATATAGAAGTTAGGAATCACTCAGCAGATTGACAATTCCCAAGAACCTTAACTCAAGTCTTTGAGAAAAGTATCCTAAGTTGGACAATTTTCATTTTGAATTTGAATTGGTCAAGTTATAGTATGGTTGACTTAAAGAAAATGGTAAACTTTCTCCTATAGTTTATATAGGATTTTTAAACTCATTAGGACAAAGTTGTCCTCTAGTCGGGTGAAAAATCAAGTAATTGTTGAGTAAACCATTGTACAAACATCCAAGTTATATGTTTGGGACAACCAAACTTAAAGTTCTCCAAACCAAATTCAAGTGAATCAAGAGTTCTCAACGTCTTGTGAGGGATGAGAATCTCACCTTCATTACTAAGTCCATGCACCAGTCATGCCCAGAAATGGACTAGTAGTTTGAATCCACCCAATTCACATTTTTGTGCCTAGATTGCACCTAGTAAAAAACTATGAACTAGCTAGGGATGTTTTTAGATCCACCCTTATTATTCATTCACTACTTTGTACTTTGATCACTTTATCAAATTGCAAAGTGAGACAGTGTTTTGGATCATTTGGGCAAGGATGCCACCATAGAGATGAGACATGTTCTTCCAGTTCTAGAACATGATCACGTTGTTCCTGTTTTAGAACATGAGGCTCAAGGGTTTCTTGAGTCTAGACTTACTAGAAGGTCAATTACTCTTGTGAGCAAGTGATCCACTTAGCTTAATGGTTAAGTCTCAAGGATGTGAAGGAGGAGGTCTTGGGTTCAACCCCCATGGGGTACATGGGGATAGTATTTTTCCCAAAGAGATCTAGAGCCTTCTAGAAGCATCCAGTTGAGTTAACTTGAGTTAACTAGGATACTTGGCATACATGTAGTTACATGGCTAACACATGGGTGGTTAGTATCCACTTGCCCAAGCAGGCAATCCCCTGGAAGAGCTATATATAGAGGCATTTGGTTGGGAGGAGAGTCATCTCTCTAGCATGTGGTGGTCATAATTATTGTTCTCTTGCAGCAAGGAAGGGTGTTCATTCAGCATGTAGGTGCAAACATCACATCAAAATCAATGCCGATATTGAGCATAACCTTTTGCAACAAACCTAACCTTATACTTGTTAATTATTCTATCATGCGTATGCTTTAGCTTGTATATCCATTTAGTTTCAATACTTTTTTTCTTGGAGGAAAATCACAAAAAGGCCTAGTACCATTCTTCATAATAGCATCATATTCTGATTCCATAACAACCATCCAATTTTCTAAATTTTGTGCTTCATCAAAAGAAACAGGTTGATTCTCACCATAAAGACTAGAGGAAGCCATTGCATAACAATGAAATGCAAAGGAATCACTATGAGAGGTTGAATGAGTACGATATGAAAAAGATGCATCTAATTTGCTATCTCTCAAAGTCAGTACTAGCCACTTAGGCATATTTTTTTTCCTCCTCTATATCAACCTCATATGGAGTGATGAATTGTAGTGCTTTAGTGAGACACCTTTTAACAACTCTTTTTTTTAGGTGTAAATGGCACTGTAAACTTTTGTTTTATCCCATGTTCAGCTAGAAATCCATTAAAATTAGAAGACATGTATTCAGGGTGCCCAATTTACATGCTGACAAATTTTTAGCCATAACTAAAAACTATTTAAAGCACATAAAGACTTTGGACTTTGCTTTCAATAGATACACCCATGCATGCCTAGAAAAATCATCAATAGAAGTCATGAAGGAAAGGTACTTCCTAAAAGAAGGTGTGTGCATAAGACAATTGACATCACTATGAACAAAGTGCAATTTATGAATAGCTCAAATCATAACCATCTCTTTGGAAGGATGAATGGCAAATGTTTCCCAAAATACAACCTTCAAACACATGTTTACAAGGTGCCTCAAGCCTGAGCAAAGAGGACACCATTTCAAATTTCTCCATGTGTAGCAAACTAGCAAAATTTAGATGAACAAAGCATGCATGCCAAAGCTTTGCATCCGAGATAGCCTAAGAATCTTGAATTGCACATGATTAAATCATTCAAAGATTTTTCTTAATGTATGAGCTTATAAAACCCATGAAATAAAATGCTAGAAGCAATAGTAACATTGTTTTTTGAAAGATCATGAACTATACATCTGTCATCAATAAATTTGACAACCAATCTAATCTTGGCCAAATTCAAACCTGGCAACAACTTTTTCTTGATCCTAGGTACATACAAAGCATCTAACAATGTGAAAACATGTGACAGTATTCCTTGTAGGGGCATAAGCAAGTGAACTAAAGAAGCTACGTTGCAAGGTAATATGTTTGATTTCCCCACTATCAAAGTATCAAACATCTGTGTCTGCTATAGACAAACACTGATCATGAGAAGGTGGGACATAATTGTATACAATGCTAAATGCTCATTCTTCATTTTGAACAAGATTAATAAACTTTGTTTTAAGGGTAGAAGCCTTTGCAACAACCATTCCACACTCTTTCTTCTTTGCCTCTTTTGCAACTAGTCTTGGACAACTCTTAATGACATGATCATTTCCCTTACAATATTTGCAAAAATGTTTGTATTTTTCTGTTTTCTTTCATTTTTTTCTTCCTTCTTCAATTGTGAAGCATTAACAGATTCTTCCTTACTAGTACATGAGCTCGATTTACCATTGCCCTTCTGACTAGATAGCAAAGGCTGATCCACAACATAGTGTGCTAATGATGTGCTTTTGATCATTGTGGTGTATGTTGATGACATGGTGCTCACTAGTCCTCATGAGAAGCATATTGCTGATTTCAAGGCTGATTTACATGCCTCATTTGAGATGTTTGATTTGGGGCATTTGCAACATTATTTGGGCATTCATTTCATGCACGTTGATGGTGGAATGGCTTTGTGTCAAACGAAATATGTTGACACATTATTGCAACATTTTGGCCTTGAAGACTGTAAACCTATTACCACTCCTATGAAGAGAAGTTTATGATTGAGTCTTCATGATGCTGGAGATGCATTTGATGCGATTCTCTATCAGCAGGCTATTGAAAGCTTGATTTACTTATGGGATTACCCGACCAGATATTCAGTTTGTTGTCTCACAAATGAGTAGATTTATGCATTGCCTAGGTGTCAAGCATTGGCAGGTGGTTAAGCACATTTTTCACTACTTGAGTGGTACCCGACTACTTGGGTTGTTTTATCTTAAGGGGGGATTGCTACTGCCGGATTTGCATGCTTTTTTTTACTCTGATTGGGTTGGTTGCTATGACACTCGTGTGTCCACTAAATGTTTTTGCTTCATGCTTGGTAGCTCATGCATATCTTGGCTGAGCAAGAAGTAGCCTACTATGGCCACTTCTAGTTGTGATGTTGAGTATAGGGCGACTTTCATTGTGACTGTTGAGTGTGTGTGGCTCAGATGCCTTATGGCTGATTTGAGTGTTGCTTAGTCTTCTGCCACCACCATCTTCACTGACAATTAGAGCACATTGGTAGTTGTGAGAACCCTGTGTTCCATGCTCGCACTAAGCACATTGACGTGCACTATCATTATGCCAAGGAGAGGTTCTCTGCTGGAGAGATAAACTTGACATATGTGGCCACGCAAGAGAACATTGTAGACCTTTTCATGAAGGCTCTCCCTAGGGAGAAGTTTGAAGCTTTCCACAAAGCTTTGGGCTTCCTTTTGTGGATTGATTCCACATAGCTTGACATTTCCTTATACATGAGTGCCAGCTCCTTGTTCACTGCATCACTCCTAAGGGGGATTTGTTGATATATTTAGGTAGTGATGTGTCTGAACACACTAGGACCGTCGGGGCACTCTTTTCCCTCTTTAGGAGGTTTTTTTCCCCTGGCTTGTATATACACCTATTGCCCTAACATGGTACATAAGAGGACTTCCTAGCAATCAACATATCATCCACATAAAGCATCAAGCAAATCAAGCTGCCATCTGAGCATCTCTGTCTGTAGAGAATGATCCTCACTGCTTCGAGAATAGCCTTGAAACTTCATAAAAGCATCAAAATTTTGGTACCATTGTCAAGGGGACTGTTTAAGTCCATAAAAACTCTTCTTGAGCTTACAAACTAGACTTTCCTTGCCAAGAACTACATAACCCTATGGTTGTTCTATCATCTCTAAGATCTCCATGTAAGAAAGTAGTTTTCACATCCATTTGGACTGGCTCTAAGTCCTCCATTGCAAAGAATCCAAGCAACATACCTAGGGTAGTCATCTTGACCACTAGAGAGAAGATTTCCTCAAAATCAATGCCATGTTGTTGCTTAAAACGCTTTGCAACAAGTAGTTCTTTATACTTTGGAGAAGGACTAGCTGATATGAATTTTAGCTTATATACCCATTTACATGGTAAAGCTTTCTTGCCCTTTGGAAAAGGTACTAAATCCCATGGACCATTCTTGTGAATGGAATCCAACTCACTCTACATGGCATGCTCCCACTTGACATGATCCTCTATCTGCATAGCCTCTTTGTAGCAAGAAGGCTCACCGACATCTCTTAGCATAAAAAAATCTAAACCTGGAACATATCTATCAAGTGGATGTGAGACACATGCAGAGCATCTTAATGGTTGCTGAATAGCAATATTTGCATACTGATCTGATCGGACATTCTCTTGAATGTCCCTAGGTGCAGCATTTTTATGCATGCTAACTAGAAGACTAGTATCCTCAAACACCACTCTTCTCACTTCAACCTCCTTAATGGGTTGTTTATGCATCTTAAACTCATTGAAAATGACATCACTACTTCTGATCACTGAACGTGTTTCAAGATCCCATAAGCGATACAAGTTGACCAACTGAAATAAAACTGCATGATAACTGAGGTACATGGCATACATTATGCATAGTAAATTTTGAACCATCAATGAAATGCACAACCACATCTCCAATCCCCACAACATCACACTAGTAAGAGTCACCAAGTTTCACAGTACCAAGAGAATTTGTTGCATAATTAGAGAACCATTCTCTTTGTGGTGTCACATGGAAAGAAACACAAAAATCTCGTAGCCACGTGTGGGAAAGAGAATCAACCCTAAGAGCCTCAACTGGCATAGTACTATCGAGTGTCAACACATCAAAATCATCAGAAATAACATTAATTTCTTCAAATTTCATAGTCAAAGTAGATGGTGCAGGTAACTATTTAACATGCCCATCAACATTTTGTCCGTTACATTTAGCATTCTTTAATGCATAACAATCTTTCTTCAGGTGTCCTTTCTTATGAAAATAATGGCATTCAATATCCCTCTTCCTTGATTTACTTCTACTCTTATTCCATTGGCCATTCTTTTCCTTGTTCTTGCTCCTACCACATTGCTGATTCTTTCCTTGGTAAGAATCAAGAACATTATATGCATCTCCACTCTGAGTCCCAACAATAGATTTTCTACGAATCTCCTCAACTCAAGAGTGCTCCACATATCTCATCATAGACCAGTTTACCACCAAGTGCACTATTGCGGATAGCTGTGCAAAACATATCCCATGATGATGGCAAGGTGCATAACAATAAGACTGCTTTCATTTCGTTATTTATATCCATTTTTGCAGCTTGTAATTGGGAGAATATAGCATCAAACTCATTTAGATGAGCAGCAACACTATCTGCGTCCTTCATGTGAAAGTGATATAACTTTCTCATCAGATACACTTTATTTGATGCCATCTCTTTTTCATATGTATTGTAGAACGTCTTCCAAAGCTTCTCTACACTTTCAAAGTCTAATACTATAAAGTAAACATTATCTGCTACATGTAATCGAATGGTAGACCTGGCCATTTCATCTAACACATCCCAATCATCTTCATCCATGCTAGCATGCTTCTTTGAGATTCCATTTACTAACTTCCATTGACTCCTTTGAATTAGCACATCCTTAATCTGATTCTTCCATAGAGCAAAGTTTGTGCCATCAAATTTTTGGATCTCAAAGTGGTCTTTGCCATGCAAGATATAGCCCCTCCTCGAAACACTAGCACTAGACCCTCATCTACCAGACATGCCTAAAATCTCTGATGCCATGATGGTAGACAACTGAATAGAATGATAATGGAGCTAGAAGGGCCCAAACACCACTAGGGCTTAAAGAAGGATGACTAAGTGTCAGATTCTGGGAGAGAATTTAGCAATCTTCCCAGAAAAATGAATTAAAAAATAGTACTGACCAAGCAGAAGGATTATGTGAGAATAAATGTGCTCACACCAATAAGTGTACCAAGGAGTAAATCGACCACAATATAGTTGACAAATCCAAAAAATCGAGAAACATTTTGCCAAAGTATCCCCTACAAAATGAGCATATGAATAGCGTCAAAATTTCATAAAGCTGTAAGTACTAACATTTTTACTTGCATAGTGAATCACTCACTCCCCTGCATATAATCAGTTACTCAAAAGAAGCCAACTAGGCTTATCGAGCACCTATGAACAACTATCATACATCTCCTATGGCAAGGCTGGGTAAGTCTTCCACCTGCATCACCAAAGAGACCCCAACATCTGGGTGTCTCCCAGTTAAGAAATCCTCACAACAACCCTCTTTATCAAACGTAAAAGGGTTTATGCAAAAACGTAACTGCTCTATCAATGACCACATGGACGTACATAAGCAGTATCCATAGAAGCATACATAGTGTATATGTGCTCAGTATATGCAGTGAAATGACACTAAAAGGCTAAATGCATAGCCCAAAGACTAGCCAACAACACCTGCAAGTGTCTGTCAACTCTGTTTTTTAGGTTAAAAAACGTGCATAAATTTGTAGTGGCTCCTCCCAATTGAGAACCTTTCAAGAAAATTTTAGTTTTATAAGTGTGGCTAAAAACATGGCCCCAAAGGTGAATACTTATTTTTAGAGAATTACAAAGAAAAATCTTCTTGATGTTCTTGAAACTGGGTGAAGAGACGTGTCCACGAGAGTACTCCAAAATGGCTCTAGAAATCATCCCAAAAATGCTTCAAGAATAGGCTTTGAAAGCAAAGAATGAAGCTTTTAGGGACCAAAACATGTTCAAGATGATGCTAACCTTGGTCTTTCACCTTCTTCAAACACCACAAGAGTGTAGCTTAGTGGCAAGAGATTGCCACGGTTAAGCGAGCTCCGAGGGGAACAATACATGGATGGGTGACCTCCCAGGAAGTACTAGGAACCTCTATCTTCCTTGATGGAGGAAGATAGAGGTCCTCCCTTGCGTGAAGCCAATGACACCAGTGGTGACTTTGGTGACTCGGATGACAAGGTATGTCAAGATCTCTACTTTGGTCACCATCTTAGTTGTAAGCCATGGGTGGGTAGGTAGGTGCTTGCTTCGCTCGCATAAAACAAAGAAAGATTTTATGTCAAAAATGCTCTGATACCAATGTCATTGAAGTATATCGATGGTGATGCACCATAGTGTGCTCTCCTTCAGAAAGCTCCACGATGATATGCTTGGAGTAGAAACCTGAGCTCCAAGTGCAGCACAAGGTACTCTACACAACGTGCGGAATATGTAGAGAAACGTAGTACACAGGGAGCACGAACATAGACTTCTTAGGTGTTACAAATGCACTCAAACTTACAATATGTGGCTGACTAGACCACTATATGTTTTATTAAAGAACAAATACAAAGAAGTGTCTAGTGGCCATCTGGCCTTTCATGTGGACACTAATGGTAACAATAGGCCTATCAATGAGTCTATCAATATAACTAAATTGATGAGAAAAATTCCAAGAGCACAACTCTCTAAACTTTCAATTTTTCATTTATAAAGAACCTCAAAGTTCATTTAATTAAGTGCTTGCAAGCTTCTTGGCACTCAGATCTACCCTCTTAGAACTTTGATCTACTCTCTTGTTTGGAATTGCATCAAGGTTACTCCATTTTCTTTACTTCTCCTCTCTCATTACACACACACACACATACACACACATATACATGTAGATACACACACATGCACACACACCAACACATGCACAATTACACACACACTTGCACACACACTTACACACATACATAGAAATGGACACACACACATAAATACACAAATACACACACTTACATTCTTACATATGCACTTAAAAACACAAGTACACACACACACACTTACACATACATAAGCACAGATACACACACATATGCATGCACTATGAGGAGATGATGAGATAGGTTTTAGAGATGAACTGGTGCTGCACAAAACCTACTCTGCACCTACCAATCTAACGCTAGGGATGGTTAGTATACCTCTTTAACTTCACAGTGATGCATTTAGAACCATTACATCCTTTGGAACATCATTTACAAATGTTTGCATAAAAAATAGATAAGTTGCATATGCTAGAAATGTGAAGAACCTTCTATTTTTGGACTAGAAGGTCTCATTACTATGTTCAGATCCCACAACCTGGTAGGCGTTGACTAGAGAGCTTTTGCACACATCTAATTGAAGTGTATTGCTAACTAAAGCAATTTATTTCATCAAATGTATCTATATCATACACTAAGAAATGAATCTAACAAGTCAAGGGGTTCATCCTAACATTTTAGGATCTAGAAGGTGTACAGACATAGTCATCTTCTATGCTTCATATCTTAAGATTCACTGAACCAAACTTGCTAAAAAATGCTATGTGTACACTAGACACAGCACTCTAGCTATTCCAAGTTAAAGTATCACAAATGATTAACTACATATATAGAAATCAATTTCACAAGATCACTTTAATGAAGAGGATGCAAACAGAGACAATAATGTTCTTGAAGAAATGTAGATAATTGTAGAGAATTTTTGGTGTAGATATGTGCCCGTAAAGTATGTTAAAGGCAAGTAGCTAAGCATCGGTAAGAGCTTACTAGTGTATAGGCTGCAAGCACAAAGGAGTTGATCAATCATCATTACACGTCTTAAGATTAAGAAATGCATCAACAAACATAATCAAAAGTACAAAGAGGGTGCAAAAAATAATTTCGATAGTCAAGGCAATGACATGGTGTTAGAAAGAGGCACATCAAATATAAATCAGTTCATCAATTCGCAAGGGACCACAATTAATCACTTGAAAATGCACACAACCTTCATTGCTAAAATATATTAGATCATTTACAAATATGATGACAAAATAGATAGAATCAGCACAATTGTTGCTTACATCAATGTACATCTCATGATAATGGATATAAGCATAAACTTGTATATAACCTTGATTCTGGGTGAATGTAACCATAACCACATGGACTCATGAGAAGAATATCCAATGGAGATTACGATATGAAAGAGGATGGGTGAGGGGAAAAGAGAGGCTTGCGGAAAAGAAAGAGAAACAAGAGAATTTCCTGCATAGGAGAGAAACAATAGGAGTGTGGCATCATATATTATTAGAAGGCCTTATAACCAATAAGAGAGAAACAAATACTCTTCACAGCAAGGATTACACTATGTCTTGATATTACTTTCACAAGTCATACATATGGATTGTTCAAAATGTCTTACTCCATAGAAAAGGAGGGAGGATAGAAAATGACTACCATCCAAACAAAGCTCTATCATATGTTGCAATTCGATCTCCAAAGAGTTGTGAAACTTTTGAACATCCTTGGGCTGTGTTCAACAGATAAGAACAAAAGAAGCTTAGAATAATTGTGGATGGGATGTGGTGTACTGATAACACCTTGAAGACAACAAAATGACTTCAGAAAAAGCTTTTAAATTTATGTGGCTTTCGTTCCTCATTCCGTGAAGGCAAGGGGGACAATCCCATATCAGATTTCATTTCTAAGCATTGGATCTTATCATTTTTCATAAGTGTAGCATTGTATGTAGAAGTCTTTTGCACCTCACAATTATTTTTTTTAAGGGAAAAGAAAAGTTGTATTTTTCATGCATCTTCATCTCACACGTGATGAAATAATAATGATAGAAAAAGGAGAAGATTCCAAGAGTTTTATGAAGAAGTCGATGTGTATTACCTTGATTGGTTTGAGCCCTTGTCGTTTGAGGGCGATACGAGTTCAACCCTATTAGCCATGGTTTATATTATAGGTATGAGCCTTAGGCCAATTTAAACTGAGTTTCCTTCCTGTCTCTGGGTTGTTATCATTGGGTTGTTATCCTTACTGTTTTTGGGTTGTTATCGTTGTGTCACCTTTGGTCAATCCTAATCTTGCTTTGTGGGATATGGGGGTCCTATGTGTACTATGCCCATTCACTTGTACAATTGTTTTTTCAATCAATTCAAGCAAATAGAGATTAAGCTTCGAGTGGACTTCCTCTTTCTTTCAGGAGTTCTATGAAGAAGTCTTCGAGCAAGCAACCGTGGGGATAATCTAGTTGCCTCTGAGGTGAGGCATGAGGGCTCAACTCCCGCTTGCTTCAGCGCATCCATTGCCCTTGGGACAAGTCGATAGATATGCTTTTGGGCCCATGGATATCTGTTTAGTGGCTGCCATGCTAGGTTTGACTTCATGGAAAATAGTCTCACTCCACCAGATCTTGGAGCATTTCTTACCCAAGCTCTACTCTAGTGAGCCTTCAAAACTTAGGTTTTGTAATCTTGATCATGCCACACATCTTATTTCTAAAATTGTGAGATATGAAGGGTCTCATGAATATTATTCCGCTTTCGCTTGTGCTTTCAATTAATTTCACAAAGGATTAGACCTCAAATCATATTCCAAAAAAGAGTTCTATCACAAATAACACAAGGGAAGATGAGATCATCAAAGTTTCAGATGAGATCATCAAAGTTTCAGATGAGATCAGCAAAATAATTTGCATAGTTATATTCCAAAAAATAACATAATTTTCAGATATCATCAAAATAGTTTGCATCGTTTCTATGAATCCCCGTGCTCTATTTTTCATATATAAAATGAAATCTTTGCCTAAAGAAAAGGGCAAATATCTTTGCTCGTCGGTTTGTCTTTTCCTCTGTGTCAGCTTTCTGCTGCGTCAACTTCTTCTTCAACATGTGTGGGACTCCAATCAGCGCACATCCTTCTCATGAGTAAGTGCTCGTTTGCTCACGGCATATGCCAGTTGGAGAAGACTTTGCTTCCTGCTCCCGGCTTTGTCTGTTCTCCTTCTCTCTCTAGCCTCACGCACGCTTTTGCCACACACATTGCGCTAGGACAAGATCAAGTTTCACATACACACACACACTGTCTCTGTGTGCTGCTGTATTAAGAACGTGTTCGGCGAGAACGTCTTCCTTTTCGTCGTCTCCCAAAGTCTGTTTACTACCACCGTCGCTGGCCAAATAACGAGCCTATGAAAAGCGAGCAACTGTGTTCGAAGACCTCTGAGAGACATTAGTTAATGTGTAGGTTCGATGATCGTCATGTGAAGTCTCCCAGCATGAAGCGCAAAGCGCAGCTTGCTGAGAGTCGAAGTGAGCGTGCTGGAGAAGCAGGAATCATAGGTTTATCTGGTGGGAGCCCGAGGAAGAAGGATCCACAGCGATTGGTTGAGGCGGTGCGAGGAGGGCATGAGACGGCGAGGATATGTCCATGCTGCCGCTGCTTGCACTGACTCTTGCCGTCGCGTGCCCTCCGTCGTCGTAAAAACATTGATGCAGGAAGAGCGGTTAACGGCGTTTAGTAATGCAGGAAGAGCTGTTAACTAATGCAGGAAGAGCTGTTAACGGCGTTTAGTAAGCGCTATCGCGCATCACCAGCTTCAACAATTCCATTTCCAGGAGATTAAACCAGTCGCTTCTGTACGCTTTTCTAACCTTTCATTACGATTTCACCTTGAAACCATGCATAGTTCTATGGTCATGAACAGGTGAAGTTCGTTGCTGTGTTCAGCAAGCGGTTCGGCGTGGTATTTTGGCCGCAAGGTGTAAACCTACTACACAGTCCAGTCGTACTTCAACCCAGGGCTGCGCTCTCTTCTTCTTCTTCTTTGAATCGGTAGCGGTTCTGCCTCTAAAACAGGCCATTACTTGCTATCGATCAAACTGTATCTGACATAGCCATCGTCACGGAAGCATATCTGTATCGTCAGTTACCCTGTTGCTACCATGAATCCTCTGCGGAATTTGAACTCTGCCGTCAATGGCCACGATGATGTCAGTTTCTGGCCGTCGGACGATGGTTGGCGTCCCCCAGCTACGACCATCTGCTCCGGGATTGCAGCTGATTCCCGTCTAGAACACCAACAGAACATCTATGGCTCACGCCAAGAATGGGAGTGGTCCGCGAACCAGACGACGAAGAGCATTGCTTTGCATGATGAAAATGTACTTGATTACACACCTGCAAATGGTTTGCAAATGGATAATCATCCCCTGCGAAGATACGCAAGCACCATGACGGGACAGGGGATGCGGCATCACAACGCGGATCTTCTGCACTCCGGGGCTATGGCGGCACCCGTGCAGATGATCGGGAATCCGTCAGTTAGCAGCATAACAAGTGGTGGCGATGGCGTAATACAGCAAAATAACACATGGCCGATGGTGCTGGACGCGGTGCCGCTCCGGCAGCAGGATGACATGCCAATGGATCACTCTGGGGCATTGATTAGTTGCTATTCTGGATCTACACGCACGTCCACGACAGGGTCCGTAGGAGACATAGGCAGTGTTCATAGTAATGTAGGCCTCTTTTGCTACAATGAGTCCTCGGAGCAAGGCCACATCGAGCTCCGAGACATGGAGCAAAGGCAGATTCATGACATGATAAGGACCGGAATGCTGCATCCAGGTGCCCAGGGCATTGGCGGCAGCAGGCTAGGGCTGAATCTCGGAGGCAGAACCTATTTCTCCAATGAAGATTATATGCTGGGAGCTAGGGTGGACATGAGAGGAGGCTATGGCGTCGGCAGGCGTTTCCGCTCGAGCTCACCGAGCTTCGGCCATGTGCCCTCCTGTCAAGCAGAGGGCTGCAAGGCGGACCTGAGTATGTCCAAACATTATCATCGCCGGCATAAGGTCTGCGAATATCATTCGAAATCTGCCACTGTGTTTATCTCCGGCAAAGCACAGCGCTTCTGCCAACAATGTAGCAGGTCTCTCTCTCTCTCTCACTCTTCCCCTCCCCCCCCCCTCTCTCGCTCTCTCTCTATTGTTCTTCGTTGTGGGGATTTAACGCAATGAGTTGTAATGGATATGGAGGACGTAAACTACGCACAGAACTCTGATACTTCTGCATGCATGCTAGGTTCCATGCATTAACAGAATTCGACGAAGGAAAACGGAGTTGCAGAAAGCGGCTTGAGGATCACAACCGTAGGCGCCGCAAGCCTCAGCCAACGTGTAGGGCTGCCGAACTACTAAGCGAATCAGCTAAGAGCACCCCTGATAGCAATCCGATCACAATTTCCGCCATTGTCAACAGCCCTGAATCAGACCGCAGCAGCGATCGTCTGCAAAATGTAGAGGAACATCGGTCCGCCCCAGAAAACCAATGTGAAGAGCAAGGTATGTAGGAATCTGACGTAGTATATATTGTAACACCTCGAGTTCCATGACACAGATCGATTGTAAATGAGTAATAATGAACAGAGCTGAAGATCAAAGTTCTTATTTACCTGCACATGTGCTCCAGCAGGTTCAATGGAAACACAGAATCGCATCGATGCATGTAACTTTACATCCAGCAGTAGCTCGACGGAGCAGCAGAGCTCAATGCTGTCGACAATAACTCTAACTCCCGCC